>CALYLW010000331.1:78378-670878 GCA_944989445.1 Ampullaceana balthica | reverse complement strand
TTGATGATTGTATAATTTATAGAGCAGTTAAATCAGAGCAAGATAGAAAAATCTACAAGAAGACCTAGATTAGATTAATTAAAAAATGGGAAACTAATTGGAGTATGTCTTTCCATCCAGAAAAGTGTCTTCTCTCTCTCTCTCTCTCTCTCTCTCTCTCTCTCTCTCTCTCTCTACTCTCTCTCTCTCTCTCTCTCTGGGTGTGTGTGCGTGTGTGTAAGTGGTTACTACATTTATATAAAATTACATCTGCTTCCCCATCTTTCGTCTTTATAAAACTCCGTCTCACTTATGAAATTTATCTGGTTGATGTCTTCTTGGACTACACATTCCAGAAAGGTTTTAATTTATTTTCGTACTTCTATTTGTTTATGTTTGTTCGAAGAGGAAGTTTTTTTTTGCCAATACGTTCGTTGCTTTGTGTCTTTTCAGGGTCACATATTATCAATGTAATAACCCTTACACCCAATCGACTTTCCCTGCCGAAATCTCACTGAGTCAACCTTCTCTTGTGAGTTCTTGTGACAGTCAGCGTTTATGGCATCCCACTTTTTTGGTGACATCGTGACACCATATGATGTTGACAATGGTGGCATGCTGAATTGGTAGCACCCTACGCTGGTAGGATGCTGGTCTTTTGACACATTGTTCTGGTGGCAACTGATTAGAGTGGACACTTTAGAAGTCGAACTCTAAACTGGGTGTCATCCCGTTAGTCTGTAAGTGCGTCCTAGACTATGGCGGATTACGGGGGTGCTGATTTGGCTAAAGCCAGGGGCCCCCAATGATTTAAGGGCCCAAACTTATTATATTATATTGTAGAATAAAGGTGGCTGGACCGGGCCCCATGTAGAATTGCAGTCAAGGGCCCCGTGCAATCATGATCCGCCCCTGGTCCTAGAGTCCTAAGTGCAACCCTCACCCCCCAAAGCTGCCACCAGTAAGATAATAATTTATTTTAATTGCATTCTAGTAGCCAGTAGCTAATAATTTTAAGCGTCAAAACGTATTTTAATAATTTAAATTAAAAAAGGGCCATCCTTTAAATCTCGCTATGATGAAGGAGTGTGGGTGGGGGCTAAGAAAGTGAGACAATTTATGACATGTAGGCTGTAGGCAGAGGACGGAGTACAAGACACTTATGTCATCATCTAAATTAAATCCTTTCTATAAAGATTTAAATTAATTTTAATTTAAACTTTTAGAGTTGGTGAATGTATTATAGGGGCGCAGGCTTAAATATACTAGCGTGCTTTGTATGATGTTAATTAAGCTAACACAATGTGGATGAGACTGCAATTAATAACTCAAACAGAAACAACGTTATAGTATACTATGCCGAAGCCAGTGCATCTGTCATCAATAGTATACGTATAATACTTATACTATTGATGACAGATGCACTGGCTTCGGCATTTTAAAGATAATTAAATACAAATTATACAACAAGTCTATATGTTTTTAAAATTTAAAATAGTTTACATTTCGTTAATTTATTGATTTATGTCATTTGCTTACTCATATCTCGGATTGATTTCATATCTCGGCAAGAACATTGATCAAATAGCCTAAATCGTTTATCTGCCCATGGCAATTCTTAAAATAAATGTCAACACAATATTGTATGAAAGTTCTTTCCACTAATGGAAAGCATGGAAGACAGTGGTATAGATAGTGATCAAAAATCCCAGTCTCATGTAAGACTTTTTGGACCATGTGTATATTAGTATTATCAGTCAAATTAACCTTTATTTTACCAACAAGAATTGATTGTCAGTTCAGTTACTCACTCAGTTCACTCAGTTACAGTTACTGTTACTGAACTGAGTTACAGCACTGAAATCTGAATTCACTGCACTGGCCATGTAGTTGTAGTGATTGTGAGTAGTGTCTGTAACTTAAAACTGTAGTCTGTACTGACTACTGTAACTGTAGTCGTAGCTGAGGCTGGCCTGTGTCAGTAATGTAACACTGGTCATTGGGTCACAGCTGCTTGCTGGGGTACTGAGCTATACAATTACAAATTCTTGAATTATTAATACTAGATTACTGTCTATTTTACAATTAACTAGTATTAGTATTTACAGTTATAACTTACTTATAACAGTTAGAGTTAGGTGAGACTCGGGTTGCCAGACGTCCGGCAAAAGGAGGACATGTCCTCCTTTTTAGCTCAATGTCCTCCGTTCGGCAGGCATAGCTAAAAACTAAAATTGTTTATAATGTCCGGCCTTTCTAACATTTTTTATTATAATTTTTATGTATTGTCAGTATTGTTGTTACAACTTTTACATCGTAAGTTTACTCTGAAAAACCTATATCTAGGTTAAAAAATACATGTATTCAACTGTATTGCATTCATTGAAAGAGAAGAAACATCAGTATTGGAGTTTATGAGCCGTCTTCACACAACTTTAGAAGTTTTGAAAAATAGATTAGAGGAGACATTTATTTCACTGAAACTGAAAGTCTGGGAGATGTTGACAAGAAAGTGGTCAAGAAGAAGAGTATAAAGTTTTTATTTTAAATGTTAAGTTGGTGTATGAGTATTAGTTACTTAGAAAAAGTGGTTGAAACCCTTTAAGGAATTTCAATGCTTTAATTGGATGTACTTAGATAAAACCAAAGACTTTAAATTTGACGACCTTTTGCCATGCATATTGTATCTGAAAGAGAAGGGTATTATTGTAGATTATGTGCAATTTTTTGACCAATACGCAATCTTAAATAATTTTTACATGACAAAAATGAACAGTTTTTTTAAAGACACTTGCATGAACAGTGGCAGCTATTACAATAAAATTGTAGTGACTGTGAGTTTAATCCGGGACGAATCAAATGAAATATTCAAAATGTCCTCCATTGTCGTCCTCCTTTTTTATTTTATTATGTCCTCCTTTTTGTTTTTTTATGTCCTCCTTTTGGTGTCCACGTATCTAGCAACCCTAGGTGAGACTAAAGTTTTAGCTTTATAAGTATAAGCTATAGTCAGCTGTGGCGGAGTCGTTGTCTAGGGGTTGAGGTCCCCCCTTAGCCACAGATATTTACCACGTAGACGGGTAAAAGACTTAGCAACGCTGGGTTGTTTTCTTTCAACATAAGTTTAATGACATCCAGAAGCTTTGAACATATTTATGGTACAGTACAATTGGCAGTTTACAGTTGATGGTCATACCATCCAGAGTCCTCGGCCCAGCTTGACCGGATTGGACTACGTTCACAAACTCCACACTCTATCGTACGTCTTTCACCTGTCTGCTACTTGGCAACTTAACAATCTCCCCGCGACACACAATGTGACCCCTATTATACCCCCGTCTTGTCCGACCGGTTTTGACTGGCCCCTGGGTCAATCACCATGTCTCCCTTTGACCGTGGTCCTGTCAATTCATTACAACTTGCACGTACCTTGAGTTCACTTGCCCCCGTTCCACGAGGACAAGTGTTCACAGCCCCATTTATGCGTAGTCATCCCCACACCACAACATCTGACCCTAGGTGAGACTAAAGTTTTAGCTTTATAAGTATAAGCTATAGTCAGCTATAGTAATAGCATAGTGTATTGTTATCCCATATAGTGTTGTAATGTATAGACTCCTATGCCTATAGACCTTAGCAGGCCTGCCAACCATTCTGATTTTTCTGGAATTATACAGATTTTTTTACCCCTGATTCCGACAAGACCTTTAAAATTCCGATTTTTTCATCATAAAATTTTTTCACGTTATAAAAATTTTAAAGTGGCAAAATAATAATAAAAAAATAATAAAGTTGAGTAATAAATGAAATGATGTATTTCGATAATGCCACTCCCTATGTTTTTTCCTGCACTTCCGTTATCCAAGGGAACCGCCATCTCTAAATATTTCTTCGTTGGCCATCCAATCGTACATTATTCCTTTTACCAGCCTAGTTAAAAAAGAAATATTTCAGCTATTCTGACTTTTTAAAAAAGTGGAATCATTTTTAAAGAAAGCTGCTAAAACGCGTTTCCTGTGATTGAGCTTGAGAGTGATAGTACAAGTACTAAGACTGGTCTAACTAAACAAATAAAGAAAAGATGGCATTCATTTTCCATACAGTATCAGTATTCAGAAAAACACTCATTTTGTCCATTGCCCTGTGGTGAAACATTTGCAATCTGTACCAGACACAATTATCTATTGAAAGTGGTGGGTTCAATGATAACAATAAAAATAGTTTGCCGCAAAAGTTACAACTGCTGATTAATTAGTAAAAGTAGTGAATCTACATCTATTAACAATAACTTTGTTGAAGTAATCGGAAATTCAGTTTCAATTATGAGATTGAAAGTTTTATTTACCACCCTTCTTATTAGAAGAAATAAATATCTTGCCAATACCTATCTTTTTAACGCCAGAGTCAAAGAAATGTTTCCAGAAAATTTACAATGAAACAAAGGCAAGCATTAATTCTGATATTGATACTCTTTCTAACTAAAGATTGATTTTAATATTTAACTGAAATCATTTGCAAAGCTAAGTTCAATTGACCAAAGAACTGTTTGACAAGTTAAAACCTCGGGGTGCCGCGACTACGAGTGCAGACCACAACACAGATTTTTTTCTTGGCAGGTCTCTGCCATAGCCATGGCGTAGTTCATGATTCATATGATTAAAGTATTTAAAGGCCTATGGCCTCTGCCTATAAGTTATTGTATACTTAAGTATAGGCATAGGAAAGTTTAAAATAATCTAGGCACTATTCACTATACCAACAGTGGCCAAATCGTGCCTCGCGAGCCACATGGGGCTTTTCTGTTTTCACATTGCAGCTCACAAACAAGTTATGAAAGATAGGTTACAAAGATTATTGGAAGATTTCCAATCCAGGTTTAATGACTTACGCCAACTAAAATTCTTGTCCACTTTTCTCATAAATTCATTCATGATAGTAATGATAGATTTAATCAAAGATGGTTTCCAGCTTCCCATGAACATTGTTATGGAACCTTCGGCTGCTGAAATGAACCTGTTAGATTTACAAGAAGATTATGGTTTTGCAATTATATGTAAGTCACAATCTGTGCTTGATTTCTGGAAGCTTGTGACAGAAGTATTTATATCCTCCACTAGAAAGCTAGTTGCAGACTCATATCAATTTTCTCTATAAACTACTGCTATCATAAAATCAAAGCATCGAGCAGTAACTAGTAACCAGCATTTGACAGAACTTCTTCGCACCACAATTGTTAGCAACCAACCATATTTAAAGAAACTTTCTAGTTCAAAGGCTTCTCAGTAGGATCATAACATTAATTTCACTATAAATATGAATCTATATGCAGTGTGTTTGAATATTTGAATATATGTTCATTGTGTTACTGTAACGCATATATTTCTTCAACCTACCGTTAGGGTTAAAATATTTAAAATGTTTAATTCATTAAATTCTAATAAAAACTAATTTTTTAAAGTAAATCATAAAAGGAATTCCTTTTATTGTGAGTGGGAGTTATGAAACATCATGTTTTAATGGGGCTGTCAACATTTAAAATTTTTTTTAAAAAGCTCTCATTTACTACATGCCTGGATCCCTGCACTATACTATCTCAGTACTAACTATTGTCTATAGTATAAATTAGGGCTGCAGAAATTATTGGAGGTCAAAAAGTAACAAAAATATATTTTTAAAAAAAAAGGCAGATAAATAATAAATTTCCTGACGATTACATGAACATTTTGGTTTAAAACTATTGACTGACGGGAATGTTCAAAATGTTGATAAAGTTTGCCTACCATGGTTCTGACACCTCACCTACTTATCAAACCAAATGAAAAGCAAATTAAGCTAATGGCAGTAATGGAGTCTGGCTCAGAGACATAAAATAACGACAGCTCTTCTGATGAATTACTGCGTTACAAAATGGAGATGAAAGTTCCTGAATCCATTAACCCTCTACAATGGTGGAAACTTAATGATCACCGATATCCGATAATGTCATTCCTTGCCAAGACCGTTTTGTGCATACCAGTTACCTCAGTTCCATGTGAATGATTGTTCAGCTTCGCTGGTTATATTGTCAATTAGACCAGCTCATCACTTGAACCAAATAATGTCAACACACTTGTCTTTTTGCATAGTTGGTTAAAAGATGACATATAAAGGAGACATACCAGTGTTATTTATTATTTAGATTTTCAACAAGAATGTCTAATAAGTGTTTCTGATGACATCATAAATTTTAATTTTTGGCTTTAATCGAAATTAACGATTAATTAATCATTAATTTTTCAAAAGTTAACGATTAAATTTAAATTAATCGTTAAAAGCCCTAGTATAAACTATAATTGATGCAAAGTATAAGTAAGTTATTTATCAAATTATAAGCAATATTTCCTCTAACTCTAAAGGTTTGTTGGTCTGAGTGAACAAATAACAAACTCATGTGCAAAGTTGCACAGCATCCATGTATTATCCTTATCAAAATTTGCTCAGTGGTAATTATAAACTGCTCTGCTGCATTACTATGACTATGAACTAACTGATGATATGCCTATGAATTTATGAATCATGAACTAGAGTTTGAGTTGTAAACTATAATAAATTTAATGACAATTACAATGAAAGGGTAATTGTAAGTAAAAAAGATGAAATGGAATACAACAAATTTTCCTTTTCTTAAAATGTATTTATCTATTCTTTTTAGCTTATACTATAGTCATAGCCTATAGTCTGTAATCTATAGCTACATCATTTTTTAAAGCTCATAATGATACATTTGCATCAAAATCAATGGCATAGCTGGGGTTTGTGTTATCTGGTGCTGTAAACTCATGTAATCACTACCACTTCCACCCCCATACACACACTTTTACTAACTTCTTTATTGGCAATGGATTTCTTCTTGTTAACATAATTCACTGTTTGAAAATGGCATCTACCATATATACTCGTTCTATAGCCCGTTCGTTCATAAGCCGACACACTTTTGGAAGGGAAAAGTATTAAAAATGTATAACCCGATCGCAAGCCGACCCCCCAAAAATAATAGGACAGCTTTTAAAAAAATGGTACATATTTTTTTTTAAACTACAAGCTAAATCGGTCATTATGATTGTTTACTTTGTACTGCCTATCTTTGTCTTTCTGCTCTTTGTTAAGCAAGAGTTACCGGTATTTAAAAACAAAAATTATTTGGTAAACAGTGACGAAAGCGCGTACATTAAAATCCGTGGTTGAAAACAAAATTTGTAAAACAATTTATTAAAACATTCACAAAAATAAATAAAATGATTAAATAAGGTAAGTGCTGAAATTTAATAATATATTATAGCTTCTGATAGAGCAGTCGAATCTTGTAGAATGTAGAAAAGGGCATTGATAATCTACAATAACAACACCGATATTCAATATCCATGCAGAAATCACCTATGACCCGCTCATAAGCCGACCCCCCAACTTTTTCCCCTAGATTTTGTCCAAAAAAGGTCGGCTTGCGAACAAGTATATACGTTAATTTAAGATCAGAAGGAAAGTTATTTAAGAAATGTAACAACATTAAGTTATAGTCATTATAACATTAAATTTACTACCATTGCTACATCATTTATCTACAATTTTCCTTATCTAAAATTTACCTTTTTGTTTTTTAAAGCTCAAAACTTGACAATCACCCCATTAAAATCAATATCCTCAAATGAATCAGTTTTGAGAGATGAAAAAAAGGGAATGTAAATGACCCTACACACACTATCATCTTCCTTGTAGAAAGATGTCCAGCATCTCTTAAATAATATACATGTACTTCAATCTTTATCTTGTGAGCCTAAATCTTCTTTCTACTAAAATACCATATTTTTCTGATTTTAAAATTACCTTTTCAATTGCATGTTCCACCCAGCAGCAGTGCTTCTTGTGCAGAAACAAACTTTAAGGTCTTTATCTTGTCAGCACTTAGTGAAGTGTAAAGCTTTTAGTCTGGAGATTTTTCTTTATAAGATTAACTTCAGATCAGATTAGCTCAAAGGTAAAGATAGCTAACTAATGTGAAATCACCGGCCACATGTAACAGACCTTTGGACATGCCACTTGCAACCACATTTTAAATGTAGCATGGTGAGCACTCCAATGCATTGTTTCTTGACTTTCTTTACATTGACATTCCAGAGTGTTCATTTAAAACTTCCTACTGATAAGTGGATGCAGCAAAGAAGCAATATATTCTCTCAAAAGTACATGTACATAAACAATTTTATATTAAATAATAAACCACACAAAATAAGTAAGAGTAAGAGGCCAACAAATCAATTTAAAAATTCACCATATTTTTATTTCTTTTCACAATAGTTTGATCACCACCATGTTTTACAGACTAGTCGGCAGCTTTATCATAACTGTCATCATATTATCTGGTACAACTTTTTAAAAATAAAGTCTTCACCTTCCCCTTAAAGTGGAACATTTTTTAAGAAACACTGCTCTCACTTTGACTGTCTCCTTTTCAATCTTTACATGTCTGTTTATTGCAAACACCTGTCATTATTGAATATCAGGTGTGTGGTCCAACATGATTCCAAAATACCTTGCTGCCTTTATAATTATTTCCATTAAATAGATTCTTCTTCACATGATTTTCCAATACATTTATAATTTATTTTAGGGATTTTGATGAAAGTCAAGTTCTGGATGCTTTTAGATTTCATGTAATCTTCTCCGTTATCTCTAATTTACCCAATATGGTACCATTTACAAACACTGTGGTTATCGCTATTACATTAAAAAAAAAGCTGCTCAAAGTCTATAGATTTGTTCAGTCTGGATTACAGAGGGGCAAGTTTTTCAACAGCTGCAACCATATGACTTAGCTCTAAAATGGTAGTGTGAAACATTTATATGGCTAGGCATCAAGGCAAAGTGGTGGGTGAAGGTTCACCAATAAGAATCACTTTTTTTTTAGGAATACTTGTTTAAACATAACACTGATAAGATGGGTAGAAAAGAAAGAATTAATTTTTTCCTGTTACTATTTTACTAATTTAATGTGTAACTTAATTTGTTACTGAAATTATTTTGTATAATTGTAATATTCACAATAGACTAGAGTTTAAAAATGATAAGACTGAATAAGAATTAACACGTGAGACAAGCAAAATTTTTATTTTTAAGTTCACAAATCAAATCAGAATTGATATCCGGATCCTATGCCTATCCGGATCTGCCATAAGTATTTGGCAAATCCGGATAGTGGCGGAAATCTCAATATCCAGACCGGATATCCGGCCACCCCCTAACAAATATATATCAGTGTGTTTGTGTGTATATTACTAGCTTTTTAAAATGTAAAGCGTGGTGAGCCCATGTCTTAGCTACTGTGCTATATAATTTCTCAAATTATTATGAGAAGTACCTTACCACTAAGAAATTTAAAATTGTAAATGCTTTTTAAATTTTAAAATAGTTATTTTTTTTTCAGAATGGGTATCAACCAGTCCAGTCATCAATGAAGTCATCCAGTTACAAAGCCTTGAAAAAAACATCTGAATTACAGAAGAAAATAGGTACTAAAATGCATGCCCCCATTTTGTTTTTAATGAAATTATTGCCTATGTCTCTAGTTCTCTAAAGTAATGTAGTGAAATAAATAGCCATACAACTTGAGTGGGTAATAAAAAAAAACGTTAAAAAATAAAGTTTTTGACTATAAATCCTTTATGTACAAGACATAACTAAAAGAATGTTCATTTTAATATGCAGCGCTAGACAATACAAAAATACAAAATTGTAGTTATGTGCCATAAACATGTTTAATATAATGCACACCGATCAGGAATATCTTTATAAAAAGTATTGTCAATAAAATATGCACCTTATTGCGCAACAGGAAAGGTTGTTCAATATAATACGCACCACAACACTATAGCAAAAAAAGTTAACTGTTACATAGCGATAAATAAAGATCATCATCATTTGTCCTTTGAGTTCCTTGTGGAACATAGGGCCTCTGTCAAAGCTCGCCACTCTACACGGTCCCTTGCCAGTCGCTTCAGTTCTTCCCAGCTCTTCCCAGTCCTTCCAGCCTCGTCCAACATGCTCCGTCTCCATGTACGCTTGGGTCTTCCTCGTTGTCGCTTGCCCTGGGGGTTCCAATCTAAGGCCTGCCTAGCCCTGCTGTTATCTTTCCTGAGGGTGTGTCCAATCCATCTCCACTTTCTTTCCATGATTTGTTGTTCTACTGTTCTTTGTCCACACCTCTCCCACAGCTTGGAGTTTTCGACCTTATCGAACCATTTTATTTTCAGAATATTTCTAAGGCATCTGTTAACAAAGGTCTGGAGTCTATTTTTTGCTGTCTCTGTCGTCCGCCATGTTTCGGATCCATAAAGTAGGACCGTTTTAACATTGGTGTTAAAGATCCTTACTTTTGTTTTGACAGAGATGTGTGTAGATCTCCAGACCTGTTTCAGATTGGCAAAAGCCTGTCGCGCCAAATTTATTCTTCGTTCGATGTCCTCATCTGTTCCCCCTGCTACACTGACCACACTCCCAAGGTATACAAAGTTGTTAACTTGCTCCAGGTTGCGGTTTTCTACTTGGATGACTCCATCTTGTAGGAAGTTTATTTTCAAAAATTTTGTTTTTTGAATGTTTATCTTGAGTCCTACTCTTTTCCCAGTCTCGCTCAAGGCTGTGACTTTGTCTTGCATGTCTTGGAGTCTGTGGGACAGAATGGCCAAGTCATCAGCAAACTCCAAATCTTCTAGTTTTTGCATTAGGTTCCACTGGATTCCTTTTCCTGAGCTTGCATAAGCTTCTTTTGTGACCCAGTCTAACACAAGAAGAAACAGAAGTGGTGAAAGGAGGCATCCTTGTTTGACTCCAGTTGTGACATGGAATTCATCTGTTAGTCTACCATTATGTACTACTTGGCAGGTGAAGTTTTCGTACAGATTTCGGATGATGTTAGTTATTTTATTTGGTATTCCATAGTGCCTCATTATTGACCATATAGTTTCTCTATTTATGCTATCAAAGGCCTTTTCAAAGTCCACAAATGTGGCATAGAGTGGAGATTGCCATTCAATAGATTGTTCTATAATTATCCGGAGTGTTGCTATTTGGTCAATGCATGATCTTCCTTTTCTGAACCCAGCTTGTTCTTCTCTCAGGAGATCATCGCAGGCATCTTTTATTCTGTTTAGTATCGTTCTGCTAAAGACCTTGCTTGGTACTGATAGTAGAGTAATTCCTCGCCATTTCTCACATTGTGACAGATCCCCATTCTTTGGAATTTTAATCAGTAAGCCCCTTTTCCATTCTGCAGGAGGGGTTTCAGTTGACCAAATTTTGTTGAAGATACTGTGGAGTTGGTTGATGATTTCAGCTCCTCCTTCTTTTAGGACCTCCGGTGGTATGTTGTCTACACCTGCTGCTTTCCCTGTCTTCATTTGATTGATGGCCGTCCATATTTCTTCTTTGGATATCTCTTCCATATTTATGTCCAGTGTTTCTCCTGTGGTCAAAACGGGTGGGTTCAGAGGGGTCGGTCTGTTTAGGACTTCCTGGAAATATTCTTTCCATCTTCTAAGCTGGTCATCTATGGAGGAAATGACTTTACCTTGTTTATCTCGGACTGGTACATTGTAGTTAGATTTCTTGCCACTCAAGAGTTTAGTAATTTTGTATAACTGTTTTAGATCTCCTTTTCCTGCTGCTTCTTCTGCTTGTTCAGCTAGCTTATTATAAAATAGTCGTTTGTCATTTCTAAGCATTTTTGTGACCTCTTTTGAAATTGTATGGTACTCTTGTTGAGTAAGTTGTTTATGTTTTCTTGTTTTGGCTTGATTCACTTTTTGTTTTGCATGTTTCCGATCTTCAATTCTTTGCCATGTCTCATCGCTGATCCAGTGTTTTTTGTTTTCCGGGGCAGGTTTTAGTATTTCCTTGCAAGATACTGTAATAATTTCTTTGAAGTTATCCCAGGTTTTGTCTATGTTTCCTTCATTATCATCGTCTAGTTGCAGTGCAGCAAATCGGTTTTTAAGGGTTAGCTGTAGTTCGTTCTTTTCCTGTGGGTTTCGGAGCTTGCCTAGGTCAAATCTAATTCGCCTGTCTGTTTTTGGCCTTTGGTTGGCTAGCTTTATTTTTAGCTTGGCCACAACCAGATGGTGGTCTGATCCAATGTCTGCTCCTCTTTTTGTTCGTACATCCTGCAATGTGCTCCTCCAGGTGCGACCTATAGTGATGTGGTCTATTTGATTCTCTGTTTTGTTGTCTGGTGAGACCCACGTTACTTTGTGGCAATTTTTGTGTGGGAAGATGGTGCCTCCAATCACCAGCTCATTGAATGTGCAGAAGTTTGCAAACATCTCTCCATTTTCATTCATGTTGCCCAGTCCATGTATGCCCATTACCTTCTCTCTCTCTATGTTGTCATTGCCAACTTTAGCATTCATATCGCCCATGACGACCAGTATGTCTCTTTTCGGTATTTTATCCATTATACTTTGAAGTTGTTCATAGAATGCAACTTTATCTTCCTCAGGTGCAAGGTTGGTTGGAGCATAGCACATAATGATATGGACATTTTTGAACCTGGACAGGAATTTGGCTCTGATTATTCTGTCTGAAATTGGCTCCCATTCAAGGAGGCTCTTAAATGCGTCTTTGTTCAATAGGAGTGCTACTCCATTTTCATGAGTGTCTTCTTCATTTTCTTTTCCAGAGAAGAGCAGGATTTCACCTGATTGAAGTCTAGTTTCTCCAAATGTGTTCCACCGTACTTCACTTAGTCCCAGAATTTGTAGTTTGTACTTTACCATCTCTTTGGCGACTTGGGCGCATCTGCCTGGTTCCAGTAGTGTTCGGACATTCCATGTTCCCAAGTTGAGAGGTGCCTTGTGGATGAGGTAATTTTTCTTTTTCATCGGTTTGAGTAGGGTGGTCGGCCTTGTGGGATTCTGTTGACTTTCCCCACAAGGCTTCATTAGTCTCCTTTGCGGAGCTCTACTCTCGCCTCTGACTGTGTTATGTGTGTTTGCTTTGCTTTCAGTTTCAGTAACAATCTTCTTTTTACATGGCTGGGTTGTTGGCCCTGCGCAAAACCATCTGGGAGGGTTCCCTTTCAGCTCTCTGGATAACTGCCTTATTTTTCGGGTAAGGTTCCCTAGCCTTTGTGGATCCCTCCACCTCCTGCAAGGCAGCAGTTGATTTTATTTCGGAGTTTTCTCTCCTAGATGAATGCTATCCCTAGCTAACGGCCTCATCTGTCCGGGTTTAGAGTTTAAGCGCTCTATGTTCGCTTTTTGCAGTCATTTCCTGGGATTTATGAGGCATTTTTTAAGAGTATCCTTACCAAGGGGTACCCCACCTCATCCTCAACGACAGCAAACCAGTTGGTCCGCGGCCGCTTATTCAATATTCACGGCTAACCTTTATATCTAAAGGTCGTTCCTCTATCCACCGCCTGAGGACGCGCTTGGTAGGAGATGGTAGCTCCCCCAAGGATAAATAAAGATAATCTTCATTAATGTAATTATGGTACATTCGATTTATCTGAAATTTTGATACATCATTTTTATCATTCTGCCCACAAAATTTCAGCTCGTTAGCTTACAAGGAAGTGGGGTTAAAATCGATCCAAAGTGTTTTCGGCACCGCCCGCCTGCCTCAAGCAGACACCACGAGTTAATATAAAGGATTTAAAAAATAACTCAGCACTTCCTGTCTATGACATGAGAGTGAGAGTAAAAAAAATTGTTTAAATTGTTTTACTCTATCATGGATTTTGTTTTCCTCAATTTAGAACGTCAGAGGGATCTGGCAAGAAGGTCTGTACCTGCTTCAGCCTCTGATCAACAGCAAAAAAAATCCAGCATAGTTTCTAGATCCAGGTAGTTTTTACCTATACTATACAAATTTACTATGCATTGTAAAGATATATTTTTAAAAATATTTATTCATTAAAACATTTAACTCATCCATAATTTCAATTTTTAAAATTTTTTTTTACTATTTAGACTTACAGTCCCAATAAACTACAGCAGAGTTACACAAAAAGATATTAACATGGCAAGTTCGTCAAATGATCAACAACCTCTTGTAGCAATTATGTCAGATGAAAGGTGGGTAAAATTATCAGCAATCAGCTATTTTATCTTTTTATAAATATTATCTATAATGTTATTCCAGTTTAATGAAAATGCTTAAAGATAATTCTTCCCATTAAACATAATCTTTTCCAACTTTCAGTTACGTTCTGCTATTAGTTTCTTTCAAAATAATATGTTATTTGTACCTTGATTATTTTTTAGTAGCATTATGAGAAGAACTTTTACCAATTTATATAAAACATAATTCCTGTGTAAAATTTGTTTATCTTCAGTGAAGAGGATGAGTTTGATTTACCAAGGTTACCTAAAGCAGCTCATAAAGAGATAACAGAACAGTTAATCAAAGATGGATATAACCTTGATCTTGAACCTGATGATGAAGATCTTGATCTTATACCCCCAAGACCCTTAAATGAGAGATGTTCTTGCTGTAATCTTCCCAGAACCTGTTCGATCCAGTAGCTATATTTATCTTTAACTAAAAAATGTTGCTCCCTTTAAAATATATTTTTTTATAATTTAAAATTATCTTGCAAGTGAAAATAATGTTTAAAGAAAAACCTGACTGTTTTACTTTTATCATTCACTCTTAGAGTTGCAACATTTGTCAAATCAATAACTGGCCAAAAATCTGTCGAGTTGATAAGTAAATAGTGTCCCAACCTAGACACCTGCTGCTTAAAATGAAATCCTGAGTGGGAAAATAATAATTTAATCATCATCTTTTCAAAAACTCTTAAGGTTTTATAACAAGAATAAAACATGAGTTTTTCTTGTCATCTACATTCCTTATTTTTAATGTTGCATGAATTATTCCACCTTTAAAATATAACTTTTTTAACATTAAACTGTGAGAGAATTTGCTGTAGAAAAGAATTTAATTAGCTAAGTCAGGCAATTATTGAATTAATTTGAAATATTCTTATAATTATATAGAAAAGAGTCAAATATTGTTATAAAGAAAATGATTTAAGCTTTAAATTTTTATTCAATTTTAGTTTAAAGGGCAGGTATGTTGTTATTATTGTGAAGTCATGGTACAATATTTTGAAAAAGACACAAACAATTTATGTTAATAAAACATTAGATTTTAAGAGTTAATAATTAAGGTTATTATATAGGTTTCCATCCGTCCTGGTATGAATGTTCACACCCTCGGAGCAGACCTCAAAAGCATGTCGCAATAGCATCGAGAAAAAGATACCAAAGAGTGTTGGAGCTAGTACGCAGCCCTGTTTGACTCCGCTACAAACTGGGAAGGGTTCTGAGGTGGCACCATCAAAGAGCACTGTGCTGTGCATATTGGTGTGGAAGGACTCGATGATGGAGAGAAGCCGCGGCGGACATCCTATTTTTTCCAGTATACGTAGCAGACCCTTGCGGCTGACCAGGTCAAATGCCTTCGTTAAATCTATGAAGGCAATGAAGAGGGGTTGCTGTTGCTCCTGACATTTCTCTTGTAGCTGACGGAGTGAGAAAATCATGTCCGTGCGAAGAGCAAATTGGAAAATGTATTAATCAGAGAGTTGCTCTTCGCGGATGACGCAGCCCTTACCTCACATACAGAGGCAGGGCTCCAACAGTTGGTCAATAAGTTCTCAGAGGCATGCAAGGATTTTGGTTTAACGATTAGCCTCAAAAAGACCAACATTATGAGACTAGGCACTGATCGCCTTCCAGCAATCTCCATTGAGGGAAACACCTTGGATGTCAAGGATTTCACTTACCTTGGCAGTAACATCACAAGCACACTCTCCCTGGATAAGGAAATAGGAACCAGAATCGGCAAGGCCACATCATTAATGGCTAGGCTGAATCAAAGAGTGTGGAACAATGCGCAGCTCAAAGATAGGATGAAAATCACTGTGTACCAGGCCTGCATGCTCAGCACACTCCTCTATGGCAGTGAGTGCTGGACGACCTACGGCAAGCAAACAAAGCAGCTCAACAGCTTCCACTTACGATGCTTGCGTAGGATTCTACGCATCAAGTGGCAGGACAAGATCACCAATGTCGAGGTACTCAGAAGAAGCCATATGCTGAGTATGCACTCAATTCTGAGTGAGAGGCCTCTGCGGTGGTTAGGTCATGTCCGCAGGATGAGCTCGAAGCGCATTCCTAGAGCCTTGCTTTACGGTGAGCTGGCAACCGGTATGAGAAAAAGAGGTTGCTCCTGCTTGCACTTCAAGGACGTCTGCAAGAAAGACATGTCATTGGCACAGATAGACCATAAAATGTGGGAGACCATTGCCGAGGAGCGCACCTCCTGGCGGGCAAAAGTGCGTGAGGGCATTCATGTCACGGAAGCATCCCTCATAGCTTTGAGTGAATAGAGAAGGGCCAGGAGAAAGGGGAGGGGGGCAGAGGAGCAGGAGTACACGCCATCGTCCCATGAGGACAGACGCTTGCCATACCAAATTAAGGATAAACAAGTGTAAATGTTTTTGAAATGGTCTTTATCAGTATAAATAAACATTACAAGTGATAAAATATATTTAATTTACGCTGTATTAGTATGAGTTGGTTTTCCTGGTTTGATCAGGCAAACCATTCCAGGCAGGAAAGACCTATGAAAACTAATAATTTTGAGAAAGAAAATGAATTGGCACATATACTTAACGAATACAATGCTTATAAGAACAAACAGGAAGTGTAAGAGATAGCAGTTTATAAACAAAACTGTAAAAAGATATAACAGCTTTGTTTGAGTCTTTTTTAATTTATTACTTTAGTAGTCGAATTTAAAGTTCAAAGTATTATAAATTAATGTGACCATCAAAAAATTTTTAAATTTTTTTAATCTCGGTATTTAAAAAAGAAGGAAAAAGGGAAGTAGCAAGCTTAAAATTTGAAATGCACTGGCACGGATTCCTTAAAAAATACACTTTTAGTTAGGGAAGAATCATTAATATGCCCTTTTCTCAATGCTCTGCTTTAATAATCTAAAACTAGGGCTGCGGAAAATATCGATTAATTTATCGATTAATCGTTAAATTTTTTATCGATTAAATATCGATTAAAATAATTTTAATCGATAAAAATTCGATTAAAATTTAAGAAAATATTTATAATATTTTTAAAAAATTTTAGTGAATAAATAATAAATTATTAATAATTAATAATAATTTATATATTTTTTTTTACGTACACACATCTCCCGCGTAATATTATAACTTATTTTATTAATATATGTTGACCGGCAGACGTCAACTAAAAAATGGCTGACAGCCAGAGCCGTCTTTACACCATTTTGGGCCCCCGGTCAAAGAAATAGTGTTGGGCCCTTCCCCCGCAGGAATAAAAAATGAATATATATAATATATATAAATAAACATATTCCGATGGGGCCCATATGCTCGTGGGCCCCCGGGCAAATGCCCAACGGGCCTATGCGTTAAGACGGCCCAGCTGACAGCATCAGCGCAGTTAAATTTAAACATATAACTAGAAAGTTGAGCAAATATGTTGTTTTTAAGCGTACTGCGGATGGCAAAGTCGAAGATGGTGAAAACGTTTACTGTGTCCACTGTCATAAACAATTCTCTTTTAAAGGATCAAATACATCGCTGACGTACCACCTTCAGCACAAATCAAATATCAACACATTGTCATGAAATTTAGTTCAAAATATTCTTAATTTTCAATGTCCGTGAGAAATGTTCAGTTTAATGACGTCATAAATTTCTATTTTTGGTTTTAATCGAAATTATCGATTAATTAATCGATAATTTTTCAAAAGTTAACGATTAAAATTAAATTAATCGATAACAGCCCTATCTAAAACTAATAGTTTGTTTGTAAATATATTGTAATAGTGCAATACCACTGTGTTCAGTAGTTGACATCAGATAGATTTAACAAGAAGCCCTGACTTGTATTCTTTTTTTTTAAATCTTTGAATAATTTGGTAAAATGGTCCCATATTTAATTTTTTTTTACCCCATTTTTTTTAAACATATGTCACACTCTTAATTATTTAATTGTTATATGTTAGTTATAATTAACGATTTCTGATTTAAAAAAAAATACTAAGGGTAGTTGTTTATTTGCAGATAATTGATTCTTGAAAGTAAATTTTTTTTTAAATCAGTCATCAATGCTATCGACAGTAAAGTTGATGCAGACCCCACAGCTATATAAAAACAATTTTTATTATTTTATATTTCTTAAGACATTTAAAATAAGATGATTACCATTACATTAAAAAAAAATATTTTAAACCTGAATAGCTCATAAGTTTCTAGATTATCTTTTTTATTTGTATACATGAGTTTTCTAGAAAAATGTTTGAGTCATGATGTGGCCTTTCTTCATGTCCATCCATTGGTTACATTTTCATTAGTACTAAATAGTCTATCAGTATTTGCATAACTAGCCTTATAAGTGTTACTATGACATTATCATGTTACATAAATGTTTTGTAAAATTGATGTCATGAGTGAGGAATCTAGTTAAAATTATTCCCTCAAAAATATAAATTATTATACATGTATTTCAATTAAAATGTTCGTTTTCTTTTGAATCAGCATACACTTTGCATTTATAAACTATACTTTCTCATGTGTTATTATAGCAAAAAGATACAGTTTCGCTTAAGAATATTTACTTATTTAGCAATTTTTACATAAATAAGCCAGCAGAGAAATCTCATATAAAAAATCAATTAAAAAATGTATAAATAAATGCTTCCAAAACTATACATAAATTCCATTTATTTAAAGCTCTATCCTTTTTTAAAAAAGTTTCCAAATAAATATTTTATGTTTTTCACTTTATAAACAAACAAATATTTTTTATTTTTCTATTTTTTTAGCTTAAAACTTAAGTATAAACTCATTTATGCATTACAGATTTCTGTAAAGTTACTCTTTTTTAAAATTGTAGCCTAAATTTTTTTAATATTTCCATAAATATGGAAAATTTAAGAATGTAAAATGTCATTTATCAACAATTTTGAAATGTGTTTTACCTGAGATAGTTATTGTTTGTTTTATGTCACCATTATACCCAAAAATATCAAAGATCTGGAATAAATATTTGTGTCATTTTCTACATTTATTTGAAAATCTCTGAGGTAAAGAAAAAGCCTAATGTTTCAGAATCACATCCTGAGTATGAAAATTTTCCAATGTATGTATTTTATTTAACCACCTTTATTTTTAACATATTATTAATATTAAAATTAATTTGAAATGGGTTGGAAAACTTCACCTGTTTAATACGTAATAATATTTGTTTTTTTAAAATAATTTTTAGGAAATAAATTGAAAGTCGGATACATAGTACAATATTATTATCTATTTGATAATTGTGAAATACTGTATAGTCTTACATTTAAAAAAAAGCGAAGAAAATGCATTTCTTTAATTAAATTAATTAATTATCATCCCAAATATAATTATTAATATATATTATATATTTTAAACTTATAAACTTCTTTCCTTACTACTTTCATGGGAATTAAGACCCAAACTTAAAACAGTATCCATTTTTTGGCAAAGAATGATTGATTAAATAAAATATAAAACCTATTTTATGAGACAAAGTTAGTTTATGATTTAAATAGGAATAGTCACTGGGTGTATTGGGAAACATGACAAATATATCAATTTTATACATGGTATTTCTATTATTTTGTGTATGCAAGAAAAAATGCAATGAATGTTTAAGAGATTCAAATCTCAGTATTTCTTTTGAAAAGAATCTTTAAGAAATTCTAAATCAACTTTTATTCCAATATGCTATGTATGTGATATTTAATTTTGCATAATACAAATTTATAATGATTTAAATACTTTTGAAATACATGTATGTTCATAAAAGTCGTATTTTCATGATTTTAGATGGTTCTTATGTATAAGCATTTGTCATGACAAATTCATAAATTAAACAAAATTCTGAGTTCAATGATCTAATGTTACATATTTGTAAAGGACCTTTGCTATTAACATTGTTTACAGTGATTAAGTTATTATTTATATTTTGTTGTTGGTGGGAGACCAGAAGCTTCTTTCTAAAAAAAGAAAACTCTAAATAGATTGTATTTAATTTCAATATTAATATAACATTGTGCTATTTTAAGAATTTTTACTTAATCTATGTCTTTCTTAGTTTTTCATTTTTTTTTAATCAACTGTGATTTTCAAATTTTGTTTTTTAAGTGATCTAATGAAATACAATTGTTGTTAAAAAGGTGAAGATACTATTATGTAGATTATTCTCAGTGTGGTTATGTTTCGTTTCATTAATAATTCTTTACTTTATAACTTTCATCTATCAAAGTTCAGGTTCCATAATGAAACATTTCTATTTAGAATATTATATTTTATTCCATTACCATTTCATTGGTATAATTTAATTTTTTTTATTAAAAGTTAAAAATGCATCTGCAGTTCCTTTATTAAAAACCGTAAGTAAGCATTTTAAAATGGTATTATTTTACATTGGCCTTTTTTATCACTGTTCGCAAATGTATCTATTCATATACATACTTTTACTTGTTCAGATTCTTTCATGTTTATTTGCTTTAATTTTTGTGAGATTGAAGTACATGTACTGATAATTCTAAAGCTATGGGATTTAAAAAAAAATTATTTTTGTTTAATCTGTTTTTTTTATATTATCAGTATAATCAATATCTAGTCACATAAAAGTTTAAAGCAGCAATTCTTTTCCTTTGGGGGGAAAAAGTTTCTTTCAGATCCTAATTTTTTTCCATTAAAATAGTCTTCGAACTAGAAAATATTTAAGTAAAAAAAATTAAGTTCAAAATTTTCTTTGATACATTATAAATTAGAGTGAAAATTAATGGTGAATTTTTTAGTAATAATTTCACTGATTGAACAGGAGAGATGCTACTCTTTTGTTTTTCACTGTGGATTGGAAATGTCATAAAATAATATATAGGTTGGGAACCTGAGCACTAAGTAAAAAATATTGTGAGGTTTTTTGATGTGTATGACAGGGTTTGACTATCTGTCCTATTTCGAATTTAATTTTTCCATATTTTTCTTCCTTTCATGTGGGCAGATGTAACACATACATTTTTAGAAATTAGCTAAATATTTTCCCCATATCAGTTATATAAATATAAAGCATAAATATTTATTACTTAGACTTGTCAATAAAATTTGTCATGTTTGTTATCATGCTAATTGTAAACAAATGTAGACTTATAGTTATAGGCACAATAGAAAGGCAAAAATATTTATTATGTTAAAAAATATCTTTTGATTCAAATGGAGCTTTTATTTAGCTAAAAAGCAATATTACAATATGGAAAAGCATTTCAGCATGTTTTTAAAAAATGCATGTGTAAAGAATAATGCACTTTTAATAGTTAATGATATAAAGCTAACAAAATTTTAATCTCACAAACATGCATTTAATTATTTTTTTAAATTTGTAACTTGCTGAAACTCAGTATATCCACTCAGTAGTGGATCAAATCCTTAAGCAGTCACTTATACTGAATCTTTTTATAGCTTAAGTGTACCAAACCTGTGATATGAAGACATCTTGTTTCAGTTATGGTTTCAAGAAGCTCATAGTGGCAGTCGTAATGATTATAGTATCACCTCTTTTCTGACACATACATTAGTATTTTCAATTCTAAAGCAAATAATTTTAAGGATATTTCCTTAAAAAACCCTGATAATTGCTCCATTTCTAAACTTTGAAAATCATACATCATCCTATTCGTAAGAAAAATGATTAAACTATCTTCAGATGCATTGAAAAGCCATTAATAAAAATTGAAATTCAGTAAGTTTTAAACCTTTTAATTTTTTCTAATTTATGCAGCTATGTTGTAAATTGGCGACATTCAACATAAATAGTGTAAAAACTTTTGGAATCACTGCTTTAGTTCATACTAATAGTGCATTTTAAAGATGATCTTTGAACATATGAAATGTAATACATTTATTTACAAAATTAAGTAATTACGAAAATTAAGTATGAAAATTGTCATTAATACAGTCAACAGAATTTCATATTTCGCTTCTTCATTACAGTACAAGACTGTTAATTTTTAATTTTTGCTCCATTCAGACATGAAGTATACTCTTGCCCCTTTAGCCTTTTCAATTTACTTAAAATTATACTATACTTGATCTATACTTAAAATAGATAAATAAATGCAATACATGTAGTCTCAATTTTTTGAATTTTAGGAATGTTTAAAAACCTGAATTAATTAAATAATTATGTTAAAAGTGCTGCTGATACTTTGAATATTTCTCAACATTTGGTACCCCTTGTTTTGGTTTATACTTTATTAATTTAGCTTAAAAGTTAATTTTTGTTCATATTTACTGTATTTAATGTTTAAAAATTTATGAATCCACTTATTTAAAAAAAACAGCAGTGGTTTTATTCATATTGATATTACACTGGGTTTAAGCAATTAAAAAATATAATCATTTAGTTACCATAAATATTCTTCACCTCATGTGTGTGGATATTGTAGTATTAAGTAGCTTTACACTAGGTATTTTTCAAGCATATTTAAAACAAGATCTAAATATTTATGTATTTTATTAATTTTTTCTTTTGATTTTATTTGAAAACCTCTTACCAAGATCAGGGAATGCATTAAGGAGAGGAAAAACATTTAGGAAGCTTTCTGCCTGGTATGCATGAATTGTTAACCATTCCAAATTGAAATAGTATAAAATAAATTTTTTACTGTTGTTTCAACAGGGAATCTGGACTTGGGGTATTACTATCAGGTGTTGGTGCCAGAAGCGTAACTGGGTTTTCAGCGCCCTTGGCTAATTCATTTTCGCTCCCTTGAGAAATAGGGAAATACTGAATAAATTGATTATTGAAGGGATTAGCCCTGAGCACCCTTGGCAACTGCCACAATGCCAAGTCGTTACGGTTACGCCTCTGGTTGGTGCTAGCAAAATCTATCACTGAAAGTACTGACATGTAATAGTACTGAGCCCTGGCAAACATCGTATTTTATTGCAGATACACATGGAAACTTCATTTTCCAGTCATTATTCATATTTATAATCATCCTAACATATGCTTTAACTTTTTGTTCATGGCTGAATGTTGTGAACTAGTGAGTGTGGCAAGTTTCAAATAAAATTTCACGTCTCTATCTTTGTTTTAATTCATGTTTTTAATTTGGTAAAACATGATCACCTGTATTATTTTGTAATGCTGAAAGGAATTGTTGCTTATGCTTGTGTTTGTTTAACTGTATGCACCATTTTTATAACAATTCATGACCATGATCACATTGTTCAAATGATTGACATTCTACTGTTTTTATCATTTGCTCAAAATAAAAGATTTAAATGCAATAAGCAAGAAAATAATAATTACATATATTTTAAAAAATAACTGAGAATCTGACTAATTATATTATTTCATCTATTCAATCCAAATTAATAAATTTAAAAAAAAATATATATATATCTTTCTATGTCATCAAAAATCATAATCTTCTGGGCAACAACTAAGTGTCTCTAATTGTACTATAAAATATCCAGGTAATAATCCTATTAAATGTATATCTGTTATATCAGATTCTTAAAATGACAAAAGCCCATTTAGTGCATAATATTTTCTTGTTTCATCTGTATAACTTATAACAAATCTGCTGTTTTGAATTATAAGAGATTAATTCTAGATCATGGAATGACAACAAAGATGCTTGCATATGGAGGCCGCATTTATTTCTATAAAATGCATTTCTTAAATGATTCTTTTGTCATGTAACTTGAAGCAGATATGAAAGCAATGCCTCACCGACGCCAATGTTTTGCAGGTCATTTTTATTTATATCACTAGCCTTATAAAATATTGACAAAGTTTAGACAGTAGCTTTTACTTCAAAAATCTTATTTTTATCAGTGTAAGATGAACTCAATAATTTTACATTATACAAATATGGATTTAAAAAAATGAAATTGAAATTTTTATTATTTATTCAAGTAAAATTCCATTGAATGGCAATCTTTTTTACTTTTTTGCATTTATAAATTATCAAATGTTAATTTTAATTATTCAAATTTCTAAACCTCCACTAAACCATTAAGTTTTTGTTAAACTGAGGGTTGTTGGGATATATCCATAGCTATTAATGTACTATTATAGATTAACTTAAATTTACAATAAATTCAGGCTTGTATAATTTTATAAGCCATTCACTTTTTTTTTGGTTTAAAATCTGATTTCTTGAATTTTTTTTTGTTAGTACATGTACCTGCATTTTTTTCCCTTTAAAAATTCTTTGTTGCTGAATTTTTTAGTTGCTCCAATAAAACACTTTATAAATTTGATTTTAATTATTCTATTTTTGCATTTTATTAAGCCTGTGAGTCCCAATATTATTCACATCTCAACCTACTTCGTGAAATTACATTCATTTTTAATATATATATATATATATATATAAAATAATATATATATATATATATTAGGGCTGCGGAAATTATCGATTAATTTCTCGATTAATCGTTAAAAATTTTATCGATTAAATATCGATTCAAATAATTTTAATCGATAAAAATTCGATTAAAATTTAAGAAAATATTTATAATATTTTTTTAAAATTTTAGTAATAAATAATAAATGATTAATAATTAATAATATTTATATGTATTTTTTTACGTACAAACATCTCCAGCGTAATATTAAAATTTATTTTATTAATCTATGTTGACCGGCAGACGTCAACTATAAAATGGCTGACAGCCAGAGCCGTCTTAACACCATTTTGGGCCCCCGGGCAAAGAAATAGTGTTGGGCCCTTCCCCCGCAGGAATAAAAAATGAATATACATAATATATATAAATAAACATTCCCATGGGGCCCATATGCTCGTGGACCCCCGGGCATATGCCCAATGGGCCTATGCGTTAAGACGGCCCTGCTGACAGCATCAGCGCAGTTAAATTTAAACATATAACTAGAAAGTTTAGCAAAAATGTTGTTTTTAAGCTAACTGCGGATGTCAAAGTCGAAGATGGTGAAAACGTTTACTGTGTCCACTGCCATGAACAATTCTCTTTTAAAGGATCAAATACATAATAGTAAATTTTAAATGTAACTTCTATTAGTTTTACTATTACATGTACTGTTTTTTAACCGAAGATCTTCATGTTGAGTTCAGCAGTTATCAGCAAAATTTAGCAGTTATAATGAGGTTTTTGCTATTTTCTTACATAACTTGAAACAAATTACATTCAATATGAAATAATGATTTGTTTAAAAAATTGTTGAAACAGTGAAACAGGAAAGAAAGTATGATAATGATGCCTAACAGTTTTACAGAGTACTGTTTCAGAGTGGCAAAATTTTGCACAGGTGGGCAGCATTATTGTGTCTCTGGTGATTTTTATTCACTGTGTGAATCGTTCTTGTTTTTTCACCTGCTTTTCATCACGACCCCCCTTCACACACAAAATTACATATAAATGAATGAAATACTTTTCTCACAATTGACAGACCCATTTAAACCATTTAATTAACTTCTTTTTAAATGCTAAGTATGATAAATAAATGTGGTATAGATAGAGGCGCCATTGACCAACGCATATATGCTTTTAGGATGCAGGAGCATTAGTAATTTTACCCTAGACGCATACCATTTATTACGCAAAACGGCTAAAGGGTATTTAATTAAGTTATGGTTTTGTTTATCATGTAAAACTTTTAGATAGTTGTGGTTTTAATATTTTTAATATTAATAGAACACAGCGCGACATACTAGCATAAACATTTACATTTACAGATCGGGAATATATTTAAAAAAAGTATCGTCAATTTAATACGCACTGCACAGCGCGACAGTAAAATATTTTAAAAGTTGTTCAATATAATACGCACAATATAGTACATTTATTATTTATTTAGTGAAGATCTACATTGTAATATCGTAACCCGTGTGAAGCATTTTTTTAAAACGTATTACCGGCCTTCAGAAAACGAACTGTGTTAACATCCTTAGATTAGATTTTATTTTAATGCATACAAATTAAACATTGACTATTAATCATCACGGTTAACGTCTTTGTTTAGAAAAAAAAATTATTTAAAAATAACATTTTTAAAATGTATTTTTAACAAATCCCTCAATTGACTGACGGGCATCCCGTAAGAAAGAGGTCGGCGAACATACGTTAATATCCTCATCTGGGGTCAAAAAGAGAATTCTAGGGGGTAATATAATGCATACTCATTTGGGACATAAAACATCCACTACAATCCACTAGATATATTAAAATACGTCATGTGTACGTGTACGCTTGGAACATATGCCCATTATTGAACCGGTTCCTTCCAGAAAATGCATTTTTTTAAAAATTTGACAACTATGTAGATTTCTAGCCTCCGTACTATACGAAGACGCCTAAATCTACCCTACTTTCATTTATATTGACACGAGTGACAATAATCTTAATCCACATGCCACATGACTTGTCTGTATCACGTAAACTTTCTGTGATATTTAAAATTAATGCCTTAAAATCTGAGCTAAGAACAAAAGTTGTTTTGTGCTCCCCTCGAATTGCGATGTCAAGAATTTGATGCATTCAATAAAGTTAATGAATACTTGACTAATTTTAAGTGGGCTCATTTACCATTATATCTAGAACAGTGCTTCTCAAACTTTTTTTAGTATGGCGGACCTGCAGGAATTTTTCCATTGCACCAGGGACCGGTGCGCTATTTTTCCCGCACTGATAATTTTTTCTGTCCTTTTTTTGAGAACATCTGCGGACCAGCAGCGGATGGCCCACGGACCGGCACTGGTCCGCGGACCACCACTCTGAGAAGCACTGATCTAGAAGACTAGAATGGCCAGGGGCGTTTGACCAAAAACCAATCGAACCATTATATCAAACTTAAAACGTTTTTAATTTTATCAAATAGATTCCCTCCCCCTCCCCTTTTAAAGAAAAAGGATATTCCGTGTCGTTTTGAATTAAAATATCTACACATAATCCTATTCAGATCATTTTTAGACACTTGTCATGCTTGTAAAACTCACCAGTAGCATTTTTTGTGTGTGCTAACGACGCTCCCCCAAATCCCGAGTCATGTGAGCAGGACCTAGAGTCTGGGGGTTGGGGGGTAACGCACACATAAACTTGTATATTTTGGGGTAACGGGAAAACAAGTTCGACTCCTGCCATGAGAGAACCAAACGGAGCTGCGGTTACATCACGGGTCACGGGTTCGAATCCGTGTGAAGGCAAGGGTTTGTTCCCGGGGCCTAGGGCGTCCCTGAGTCACCCCGCTCCGAATGGGTACCTAACACTACATGTAGTTAGGCGGCTAGGTAATGCGTGGAACCCACAAAGCCGTGGCCTGTGAATGCTGCATCACTTGCCAACAGATCATCTGTCATGGTCTGTGGACGCAACTATCTTCTGCATAGAAGGAGCGTCTGTATAGATAAGATAAGATAAGAGATGTCAACATCAAACGACGCAGTGTAACAATTTCATACGTTATCTTGTGGATTCTCAAAAACTTAAGGATTATAATTAGATTTAATTTTCGTGTCTTAATAGCTTACGCCAACCAGCGTCTGATGGCCTACCGACCGGGACATTGAGAAGCACTGATTTAAAAGTCATTAAATAAATTGTAAGCGACCAAATATTTCAGTGGAAGTTTTATTTAAAGTTACCCTTTTGATGTGACGTCACATTTCTTCAACCCCCTTCCCTCCCCCTCGTCACAAAAGTGTGACCCCCCTCCCCCCTAGGTGCGTGACGGCATTTATGGACGGCCCCTTTAGTCAAACGGGAGTGGGTGGGGGGCACGCTCAAATCCGCCCGTGGTGCCACAATGTTCTTCTACGCCATTGACCCTACATTTTAACCAATTTCAAGTTTTAGGGCTTATTTATAATTATTAATAATTTTTTGTATCTTAATATTACACTGGTAATTTGAACTAGATGTTAAATCTTAATCTTAGTTTAGTTGTGCTAACACTTCCTGAATAGTTAACTACTAAATTAAATCGTTTTGAGTTAATTTGAATGTGCTCGATTTCTCTAAGAAACAGTGAGTTTTTTTTCTTGCACATTGATTATACTTATATTATACTTATGCCCTTTAATGATTTTGTTAATTATATATGTTAGATTCAAGAAAAATTCTAAAAAAATAAAAAGATTAAAGGCATAATATATATATAAAACACAAAGTAAACAATGAACAATGAAGTATCGAATAAATTGATGCGTGAATATATTTACATCGATGAATACAGCTACAGTTACCAAAAATTGTGTGATAGTTAATATAGCGATGGTGATTGTCAAAATGGATGTCAAAACACCAAATAAAAAGTGTTTACTAGGTATGTACATTTTATTGTCAAGTACTGGTATATGCAAATGATACCTGGTTGTAATTAGTGACAATTAGTTTCGGCAGAAATAATAATATCATTTATTTCCTGCCTGCAGTCACTGTCACTGTCAATAGCTCACTATCACTAGGCCTACCACCTGCCCCTACTTACTTACTACTTTAACTTTAATCCACGGTCGCGAGCGAGGGCGAGTGTAATTCTGATTTAACAATCTCATTTGCCTTTGCTGGAATTGTAACTGACAGTCATGGATTGGCCAGTCCATGACTATAAATTATAAATAACATTGCTTATGATGCCTGAAATTGAAATACTTATTACTTATTACTGATGCTGGATATTGATATCATATTGACATACAATTCATACATGACTGATACATGGATTAAGTCAAGTTAAGCCTAAGCATACAAGTTACAAACCTCTGCACTCCAAGTAGCCGATGATTCAAAATAAAAGTTTTCCAGTTTTCTATTGACATTCTGGACTATTCTCAGCTTCAAGTTTTGCTGACAAGAGTTAAGACTTATTTTAGGCCTAATCCAGGGGTCGGCGAAGTGGTTTGCCTGTCACTTTTACTTCAACTACCTCGAAGTTGCGAGGTCCTGCCCAGAAATCTTATCTTATCTTATCTGTTTACAGACGCTCCTTCTATACAGAAGATTATTGCGTCCTACGCTTATCTATGGTTTGTGTTTAGTCCTGCATTTTTATTAGAGATTTAAATGTTGATAAAGTGTTGGTTTTCCTGGATTCTTCAGGCAACCCATTCCACGCCCGAATTCCGGACGGGAAGAAGGAAAACTTGTATGTGTTTGTTCTTGCATACGGAATAAGAAAGGTGTTTTTATCCTTATGTCTATCTGAGGGTTGTATCAAGTTATCTTTGTGTTGTATTTCTAAATTAGAATTAATTGCTTTATGTATGATTACTACTTTGCTCTTGGTTCTTCTATCCTCTAGTGTTTCAAGGTTTAATGATTTAACTAATGGTGTTACTCTTGTCAGTTTCGAATATTCTCCAGTAATGAATCTGGCAGCTCTTTTTTGAATTTGTTCTAGTTTATCAATGTTTTCTTTGGTGGATGGGTCCCATACAGAAGATGCATATTCTAGTGCAGGTCTCACCAAAGTGAGGTAGCATTTTAGTTTTATATCTCTATTACATTTGTTAAAGTTCCTTTTTATAAAGCCTAAGGTTTTGTTTGATTTTTTAATAACTTCATTGACATGAGCATTGTAAGCCCCTCCCCCCCTAAGGTCTGGGGCAAAGAAAAACGTATCTTGTTAGTTTTATAGGACTAACAATTGTTGACAAATGAATCTGAAAAAGGATTGTGCGTAGATATTTATAGTCAAAATAACACAGAGGTTCAATATTTCAACGTTGTCCTCACAGTAAACAGTGCGGATAATGCCTAGCATTATTCTCACTGCTGCTCGGTTTTTACCGTGAGAATGATGCCAAACGATATCTAAATTCTTGTTACATTACATACTGCTTATTATTTATGTAGCATTGCTTATTGACATCTATTGGTTTGGAGGGTATAAAAATTATCAAATTGTCATTTTAACCATCTTTCAAGTGACTGGAATCTTATATTTGTATCAATTTTAGCAAGAACCTGCATACAGTTAAATGATTAATCATTAATTATTAATACCATGGATTTATTACCATGGATATAAAACTACTGTCAGACCTCTCTAAGTCGAACTTCCCTAGCCTAAGTTGAAAACCTCCCTATATCGAATTAATTGTTAGGTTCCGGCCACATTCCACAAGACTAATGTATTTTAGATCTCCTTAACTCAAAGATTTTTGGCTTCCATCCCCAGTAAGTCCAATTTTCCAAGGCGTTTGTGTAAAACTAGTAAAAGGAAAAATCTTAATCCCCCCACCCCCCAATCCCACTGTGGAGGGAGTCAAGTGTGGGGGGAGGGGCTTTCTCAGTGGTGTCGGTATTTCAAAGCTGTCTGCTTCCTTTCATATGAAACAGCAGACACCGCCTCTCCCTCCTGTCAAGCCTTCTCGCTTGTATGGATGTTCCAATAATGAATCTGGCAGCTCTTTTTTGAATTTGTTCTAGTTTATCGATGTTTTCTTTAAGGGATGGGTCCCATACAGAAGATGCATATTCCAGTACAGGTTTCACCAAAGTGAGGTAGCATTTTAATTTTATTTTTATATTCTTATTACATCTGTAAAAGTTTATTTTTATAAAGCCTTATGTTTTTGTTTGATTTTTTTAATTACTTCTCTGACATGGGGATTCCATGATAATTTTTCATTTATTGTTACACATAAGTATTTTGCATATTTAATTTGGATTAGTTGTTTTCCATGAATGAAATATTTTGAATTTATTTGTTTATTTTTCGTTGTTACTCTTCAGTTAACACTTTCGTGGGTGGAAAGACATACTCTAGTTAGTTTCCCATTTTATTAATTCATCTAGGACTTTTTGTAAGATTTTCCTATCTTGTTCTGATTTAATTGTTCTATAGATTATACAATCATCAGCAAATAACCTAAATTTTGTTCCTGTTGAAATGTTGTTGGGTAAATCATTTATAATTTATATAAATTAAAAAGATTAGTGGACCTAACCCAGTTCCTTGTGGAACTCCTGAGTTAACCGTTATTGGTGCTTATTTAGATCCATTAATTATTAATTTAATAATTTAAGGCCTTGATTATGCTTATAATACTAATATTATTATTAATAAGTGTGACTATAGACTTAAATTTCTATAATTGTAATGCTGACTTTTATAGTAATCATAATATTAATAATAAATAAATTATATTTAAATTAAAATTTGGCTGATGAAAAATTGAATAAAGTCAAATAAAGTATAATAAATTCAAATGTAAAATTAAATGCATATCTCGAGACCAACAATGCGTCAGCACCCCCCCCCACCCCCTGTTATTTGCACTGTCTATGAGCAAGTCTGCAGCGTATGTGATGCCACGAGTCATATCTAGTATTTATTTAATTTATCAGTTAGCCTACTTTTTACTTCATAGTGATTTACTTACATTGAGGTTCTCAAATTATATAAATATAATCAGAATTTGACTGAAAGACAATAAAATGAAGAATTATAAAAAAAACGAGATTCGACCCGCCGCAGACATGCTCATCATAGATAGTGCAAAGAACGGTGAGAGAGAAAGGACACAAGCAGCAGCAGCACAAAGTAATGGAAAAAAAGCAGAAACAAACATTTTTAAAAATTAAACAAATAAAATGTTCACACTGGGGCTTGAACTCAAGACTTTCCGTGTGCAAGGCGGACGTGATAACCACTACACTACGAATCATATGTTATTCTGTGAAGGAACAACGCAAGAAGCATCGTTGCCACCAATGTTCCCTCTAAGGTTCGTTGGTCCATGTGCAAAGTTAAAAACTCGTGTGCAAAGTTGCACAGCATCCATTTTTTGTGCAATAATTTACAAAATTTGCTGCGCGGTAAATCTAAACTACTGTGCAGCGTCGGTGAGATGTCAGCGCAGCTTAAGGGAACATTGGTTGCCACCCCCACCCCCTTTTTTTCCTTTCTTTCTGTTCATACCACTACGCTTGCCAACTGTGATTGTCGACCCCATTAAGGGTCATTCGTCAAGCTTACTTGCACATACTCGTTTAGGTGAATTACATATATATATAGAAAATAAATGTAATTAAAAAACATTATAATTATGTAAATATTGATAACTAAATATTGATAAAAAAAAATTTGCGAAAACATTGCCTTCACGTAAGACATTTCTGTACATGCATCATGGGTATGAATCAGTTAAAATATGAAGGAAATAGGGGATGGAGTTTGAGGCTGTCTCTTAAGTTTTTCTTAATTTCTTTTGGTATTTCTGTTATCTATGTTTTAGACATTTTTACAATATAACTCCTTGTGAGTTTGAAAAACAAATTTATTTTGATGTCTAACTTCTAAATGCGTGTAAATCCATATACTTAAGTTAGTTTTTATTTTTATATTTATATTAGGGCTGTTATCGATTAATTTAAATTTAATCGTTAACTTTTGAAAAATTATCGATTAATTAATCGATAATTTCGATTAAAGCCAAAAATAGAAATTTATGGCGTCATTAAACTGAACATTTCAAGGGAAGTAACAAAAACAGGTAATTGACTTTTAAATTTATTTTATTGAGTTATTTCCCCTGTTTCCCAGCGCTAATGCAGTCAGCCATTTTTAGTTTATGTCTGCCGGTCCACATATATTAATTAAATAAATTTTAATATTACCCGGGAGATGTTTGCACGTAAAAAAATATATAAATAATTATTAATTATTAATAATTAATTATTTATTAATACATTTTTTTTAGTAATATTATAATTATTTTCTTTAATTTTAATCGATTTTTATATATTAAAATAATTTTAATCGATAAAAAATTTTAACGATTAATCAAGAGATTAATCGATAATTTCCACAGCCCTAATTTATATCTCTAAATATATGAATGTGCTGTAGTCAAGGTTAGAGGAAAAATTCTATTATATGTCATTTGGGCAACCACCTGTCAGTAGGCATCTGTGTCATAAAAATGAAGTGTGTCAAAAATGTGTTTATGAGGTTTAGAACAGTGCCTAGTTGTTGTATTTGTACCTTGAGTCTCAAATAATTTAGACTTCTCTACTTAACAACAAAAATAAAATTAAAATAAACCGGTAGTTTATTAAAAAGTAAGGCTGCGGAAATCAACAATTAATTTCTCAATTAATCGGTAAAAATTTTTAATCGATTAAAATTATTTTAATCGATAAAATTTTGATTAAAATGAAAGTTAATATTTATAATATTTTTTACAAATTTTTTTAATAAATAATTAATTATTAATAATTAATAATTATTTATATATTTGTTTACATACAAACTTCTCCCGTGTAATATTATAATTTATTTTATTAATTTATGTGGACCGGTAGACGTCAACTAAAAAATGACTGACAGCATCAGCGCAGTTAAATTTAAACATATAACTGGAAAGTTGAGCAAAAATTTTCTTTTAAAACTAACTGCGGATGGCAAAGTCAAGATGGTGAAAAAGTTTACTGTGTTCACTACCATAAACAATTCTCTTTTAAAGGATCAAATACCTCGCTGACGTACCACGTTCAGCACAAACATCCGATCAAGTATTGTCATAAAATTTAGTTCAAAATATTCTTATTTTTCAATGTCTGAGAGATAGGGGAAATAACTCAATAATATTTTTTTTAAAGTCAATTACCTGTTTTTGTTACTTCCCTTGAAATGTTCAGTTTAATGACGTCATAAATTTCTATTTTTGGCTTTAATCGAAATTATCGATTAATTAATCAATAAATTTTCAAAAGTTAACGATTAAATTTAAATTAATCGATAACAGCCCTATTAAAAAGTAATTAATAAAAATAAAGAATAGTTCGGTATCATTACATTGACTGATTTGCACGCAATCAATATCAGATTTAAAAAATAATTTAATGACAGCTGCATGTCATGTGTACTCCAATTGAATAAAATATTTAAAAATTTATGCTGGTGCCACTGCATATAATGTGGGAAAGTAAGCCAGACGCTATCAATCCATCAATCATGCACAGACATAGATAAAACTAGGACAAATTCCTTGTTTCTTGAAATCTCCCCAAAAAGGATCTTAAAAAGAAGACATGTCTGGAGAAAATTGGTTCATTGTACCTTGTTATTATGCCACTGTTAATAGATTATAGGTCAGATAAATACCATTTTAACTAATCTGTGCTGGCGCTCCTGGCCATAAACCGGCACCACTCAATGGCGTTGCTAGTAAAATGAGGGGGACAAAACAGTCGCTTCCAAGTAACCCGACCCTCAGCAGGTACTTTGGTTTTCATCATCTGCATTGGATCTAGATGCTTTGCCTAAGATCCGTACAGCGACTGTAATCATGTGACTAGCGCCTAACACCTAACATAACAGACTTAAGCATTGCTTGCCAGGAGTTGTCGGTTTCGGGTCGCGGTCAGGTCCGCGACCCTACTCGTCCATCGAGCCCCGTAGAGGCCACCCCTTTTCGACGGTAACAATACTAAAAATAATTATTTCATTAAATCCCTCATAAATCTTGAACCCAGTCAGTTGTATATCATCATAAATACACATTTAACAAATAATTACAGTATAGTGACCCATATTATTTTAATATTGTGTTGATTACATTCTGAAGAATATTTATTCAAGAACTCGAATAAGCCAGTTATATATTTATATAAATAATAATAATACATTCTTATCAAATCATATTAAAACAATATGTTATGAAAAAGAAAGAATATTTTCTGTCAGCTACTCAACTTTTCCATTGTTTCACTCTCACAAAACTAGAAGGTGCATTAGATCATTTTCTATGATATTTATTATAATAAGAGAAGAAAATATTGTTATCGAAGGTAAATAAGAATTCTAAAATTTTAAAATGTTGTTCAAAATTTAAAATAAGCCCCAATGGACCAGGAAATAAGCTTCAGTAAGCCAAAGTGTATGCGCTTAATTGTTACTTTTGTAATTGTTTTGTTTTTTTCAAATTAAGTATATAAATTTCTTTGTTCTAGTAAACAGAAAATACTTCTCCTCAGTTTTGATGCATGTCAAGTTATCAAGTTAATGTTTACCATTATAATCCAAATTTAACAGAAAATCAAACATTAGCAACCATAATTTATCATGTATGCATTTCATATCATAGGATGATTTGGATTATGATTCTTGTTAAAAAAAACCAACCCTTTCCTAATGAAATATAGAATGCAAAAGAAACACACACAAAATTGTGTACCATTTACCATTTTTTTTTAAAGATTGCCTGCAAAAACATATGCTTTCAAGTTGAGAGATTTCACAAAAATAGTTTAAAACAATGTCATCGCAAGGTGCCATTCAGACTGATGCAGAAGCAGAGCCCATAAAAGGTAATAAACATTATTGTAAAGGACAACTAGCTAAGAGTCAATTTAAGTTTTAATTTAACAATTAATTGTTTTTATCATAATGTGTTACCGTGACCTACAATTGACTAATTCTTAAGTAAATGCCTATCTCTAAACTTGTTATGAAGCCCTTCATTCAGCCAGAATCATTTGTACTTTGTACAGTTTGTAAAATGGAATTTCAGTTGTCAAAGATTAATCAACATGCATTTGAAATAAAACATTGCTGTTACACAGGTAATTCAACATATAATATATTGCTTTTATGGTTAGGGTCTAAACTTGTGAATTTTTTAAAGGGGGAATACTGTCTGTCCATCAGCTGAAATCCTTTTTGCTACTGTTGCTTAAATTTCACATAAATGCTTTATTTTTCTAAAGAGTAAAAAATATAGCTCAATGCAAAATTATTATTATTATTACTCCACAAAAATCACTTTAAATTACATTAATGTTATTTAAATATATTATGGTTTTGATAAATAAATGTTGATGGCTATTTGTACTAAGATTAAGTAAAAGGTAAGTAACATGACTGGTCAATAGACACACACAAAAGAAAGGTACAGTTGACCACCTGCTGCCCAGACACCAGGTTTATGCTCTATGAATTTAATTATTGAAAAGTATTTACTGATTTATAGTCAACATATAAACATATAAAATGATTTTATTTATATCTTTCAGATACCACAGGAATAAACAGATCTAAAACACGATCTCCTGCAAACATTTTACATTCTACAAGTGGTGAGAAAATAATCAAGAGCTCAAACGAAATTCCTTCTCATTCCTTTGGTTATTCAAGTAATTCTGAAATTAATTTAGTGTCTTCTCCATTGTCTAATTTACAATCTGCGAGACCTTTTTCTGATGAAAATAAATCATTGTATTCTGACTATCTGCAATTTTTTAAAGATGAAAAATTAAAGGAAGATAACTGTGATATTCTTATTATACATGCTGAAAGTGACAAAAAAGAAGCAACGAATTTTAAAGAACATTTGCAAAAGGATATTGTGTTGCAGGTCAAAAATAGGTCTTTGCATCCAAGGGTTAAACTGTTAGAAGAGTTCATTTTAGGATCTTCTAATGAATACCTAGACTTTGCATTCTCAAAAAGTCTTTATGTCTTTCTTTATGTTACAAAAGAATTTTGCGATTGTACTTGGAGTTTGCTACAAGGTCAAGCTTGTCTTATAGAAGCTATTCGTGACCCAGAGAGAAAATGGTGTGTGATTCCTGTTCACACAAAATCAAGAAAGAACCAGAATTATAAACTTCCAATGATGCTTGGTAGTTTGCGACCAATAAATTATTGGAAAGAAGATATTGATCAGTTTTACACAGAGGGTGTTAGAAAACTCCTGGATTCTAAACTTGCTGTGCTTCTTCAAAGAGATCAAATTCTAGAAGAAGATAGATCAAGATTTTTTGAGCTCAACAAAGAACAAATCTTACGAGATAGTGCACATTTTCGAAACAAGTCTTCTTGTAACTCTGCATGTTCTGTTTCAGTGATACAGCCAGAGATTTATCATGTTTCCAAATTAATCTCTGTACCAACAAAGTCAGAAACTTGTATACCTACTACAAAAGATATGGGAGCTGCAGATTCTAAACAAGTTCATGAAAAAATGAAAAGGCTAAATCTTAATGAAAATCAGTCGATTGATAATAGAAGTTCATTAAAAGCCAGTATTAAATTTATGGAGCAACCAATAATTCCTAAATCAGATATTTTAAGTCAGCCCCATCCTTTCCCTGATGTGAGTGGACCAATAAGTACAGAAATTGTATCTCTAAAAATCAACAGTAAATATTCTTCTATAGAAATTGATGGCCCTGCCAACATTGAAGCACAATCACCTGCCTCTAGGGACAAATCCCCAATCTCACACCAAGGATCCAAAGCTCATAGTGTGTCATCAGTTTCAGGTCAGGAGTCAGTTAAATGTGCAGCTCCATTTAACTTATTACATGGCAGTTACACGCATCCAGGTTTGTCAACTAATTCTATGTCAGTGGCACCCCCTCACATTAACCCAATGCTAATGAACCCTCCACCTCCACAAACGGTCATGGGTCAAAACGGTGCATTCTATGTAACAACACCCTTTGGATATCAGCTCGTTTCACCCCATGCACATTCCATGCATCCAGGTGCTTTAACTAATCAGCAACTACCATACCATGTGCCATTCCTCTATAATCCTTACATAAATATGCCTTTTCAACAACCTTCTTGGCAGCCTTCTTCTTTTGCACCTCTGCATTCAAATCAATCAAGTTCAACATCTGAAGGTGCGCAATCTTCAATTCAAGCCAATTTTAGCTCTATTCCATCACAGTTTATTTCAGGATCAACAGGATGGGGTCCATCAAGCATAACTCAGTTTGGGTTTTACAACCCCAGTCAGACATTTCCACAAGAAATAATGAACTCTAGATTAACACAAAATAATTTATCTGGTTTATCAAATAGAGGAGATTTTACAAATATCATGCCACACCAGAGAGCAGGAAATGATGTGTCAGAGATAAATGTTCAAAAAGAAAAGTCCAATACTGAACCTAGTCCAGTTGATGCAGCTGGTGACAAGGTTTCAGAGCCCTCACCACTATCACCCAGTGCATTGATTGCTCCAGTGGTACAGCACATACACCACCACCACCATAAGAAAGAGATCAGGGTGGAAAATGCTACAAATATTCTTATTGGAGATCAGTCAAAATTTATTAATAATTCTACTGTACAAGGCGTTCATGCTGAAAATGAACAGGAAAGCACAGATGAAGATGAGGATGCATCATTTGAAAAACAAGACACAGGTCTTAAAACTAGCACCTCCAGGTAAATAGAGAAGTCTTAAATACCTTTTATACTTCTTTAAAAATATCTAATAATCAATATTGCTAAGCATAATAAAAAATATATATAAATGTGATTATAATTTGCAAATAAAAATTTATACAACATTTTAAATGAAATAGTGACTTTACTTTCAATTAATATCCTACGGCTTAAATCCTTGCTTTTAGAAAGTTATCAAATATTTATGGTTGGAATTGTGTTTCTTTTGAAGGGTAAAATAATTTTGAATATATACCCTTTTTAAAATGCATATTCAACAGGCTTGAAAGGCCAAGTGCTCAATCTGCAGATTGTATTCAGAGTATGTATTTACATATATAACTGTTCTTATTTTAATTTTATTACTTGTAGATTTAAAATGAGAAATAAAATATTGTCATTTATCCTTTGGTATTAAATTAAAATTCATCAATCAGTTGCATATAATTATACAAGTTGATTTGGGTTCTTCATCATATTATGGTAAATTGTATTCTTTAAAAATATTTTTAATTTTTTTTTATAAAAAGGTACACACCTTATTTTCACCTGAAGAAATTCATGATTCTAAAATGATTCTTAATTTAATTTAGCAAGAGTAACCAAATTGACACATTTCACATTTCAGTTTCTGCATCAGGAGGAGAAACATCAATGAAAGAATTAAAAAAAGAACCAGTTGAGCAAGCAGTAGGATTTCCAGAATGTTGTGAACCAGTTACAAGGGAACCAATAGAGACCTCAAATAATGAAGCTGATAACAGCTTATTAATTGCTGAACAGCATCAGACATATGCAAAATATGTGTGATATAATATTGAGTAAACTAAAATTGAAGGTATTTTTATGATCTTTTTAACCTAGATATTATAAAATGGTTCTGAGATATTTTGTTTTGTGTGTGATAAATTGAATAACAATTATTTATAACCCGATAGTCCCTCAGATTTAAAATGAATTGGAAATTCATTAATCTTTCTCAGTAAAGTGTAGATATTTTAAAAATACTTACTATCCAGGTAAAATTTTCATTCTTAAAATTTTCCTCTTTTGTGATAAGTATACATTATCTTAGTTAAATGTGTGAAACATATTTTAAATAATAAGTATTTTTAAACATGCCAGTGGTAACCTATGTAAACTTTAAGGCGCGCGCCCGGCTGCGCAGACGCGCAGATATCTGACCAACGCCGCACAGCAGTTTAGAATAACAGCGCAGCGAATTTTGATAAGGATATTATAATATCTGTTTGTGGTCTGTACAATTGTTCACAAAAAATAGATGTTATGCAACTTTGCTCACTAGTTTTTTTTTATTTGGCTCACGAACCAATGAACATTAGAGGGAACATTGCTGGTAGCGTGAAATACCAAACTTGTTATCAGAACAAATAAACGGAAGCAGTTTAACTAAAAAAAATTATAATCTCTTTAAATAAAATGGAGTGCCTATGGCGGTAGAATAAATTTTGATAAAGTAATCAACATAGGTTTATCTGGAAAACTTGCAAAGAGAGGATTCCATTGCTGGATTTATAAAGTTGGGAATATACTTTGACTGGTAGTAAAAAAGCATTATGCGACAATCGTTTTAAACCTTAAACATTTATTTGTTCTACAAATGACCAAAATAAATAATTCTCAATCCTCAAAATTGAAGCATATTTCTTTATACGGTTAGACCCAGTTATCTCAACCTCGGTTTTTAAAAAAAAACATTCTCATTTATTAGCCTGCATCATGTACATAAAGAAATTTCAAGCACATGTCAATATATTGGTGCCATGTTGGTTTTCCTTTATCTCGATCATTGGTTATCTGAATGGTTTTTGGTAACCCTCTAGGCAGGCAACATATTCTGGTTCTACAAATTTTGTTTTAGTTACTGGCTTAAATGACTCGTAACAAACATGGGTAAATTCGAAGTATACTTTCCCACGTTATACGGCCGCCATCTTTGTTGCTATGCAAACGTGACACGAAAATTGGAAAATTCAACTATTAAAATTCTAAAACTAGACCTAACCCTAACCCTAAATTCACAGTTATAACTAAACCTAACCCCAAACCTAAATTAAAAAATAAAAATTCTAAAACTAAACCTAAATAACAAAGGAAGAGAACGCAGAATTAATTGCTATATAACTAATTTGGGAACGTATAATCTGATTCACCCCAAACATGATCACTTCATTAATTAATAATGGGGATCTATTCATTTCTAAACATTTCCAGATTTATAAAATGAAATAAATTCAGAGAGCAGTGTTTAATCTCAAGACACAAGGAGATACCACAATGTCTTTAGATTTACCCTACCCTACTCTGTCTGTCAGTGATATTTCACTCTGCATCCATCCACCTGAGCACAGTTCACTCTTTATTACCTCAATTCTAAGCTTGTTTTTATTTTATGTTTAGTATTTTTATCCAATTTTCAACGTATACCCTAATAAAATTATTGGAAAAAAAAATGTTGCCACTTTTCTTACTCTGACAAATCGATTCATAAGGTATTAATTTTTTATATGAAAGAAAACTTCAAAATATATATTTATTTTTGGACTGGGTTTTGTTCATGTTTTATGTGTATACCTGTATTAAAATACACGAGTGACTAAATTAGCTTCCCTTTGGGCTTTGCATGCATAATCTCTTTACTGGGTACTGTAAAATAAAGTAGGTACATCATTTTTTAGTTCATAAGCATTATAATATTTTAGTGTACTGATAATTAAAATAGTTTTAAACTCATGACATAACTGTTCACCTCCTGAAGTTAAAATCCTATACTCTCCCAAAAACTTAACAAAAAAATAAGAATGTTAACAAGACCATTTTGATTTTAAATAATTTTTTCACACACTTATATACAACTTTGTTTCTTATTTATGACATCATGCTTAGGTTCAAATCTCTAACATCTAGTGCCTGTATAGAATTCACTTTTACACTGTACATTTTGAACTGTGATCATGCCACTATTAAATTAATTTCGGATCATTATCATTGTAGCAGTTACTTCAAGTGCTAAGGGTTTGCCCTTCGATAATCAGCTTTGCTAATTTATTTCAAGTAAATATTATCTTTACAGAAATTGTTATCCTATACAAATGTCATAGCTCTATTTCAATCTTTCTTTATGCAAGTCTACTTTAACTTAAAACTTTATTTTAAAAATTGGCCTGGTTTTAAGGTGTTTCAACAGAAAGCACAATTTTCATTAACCAGGGAATCCACGGACAAGAAAGTTTTGAAAAGTGTGTAACTATAGATAATGATTGTAAAAAAGTTAATTTTTGACATTTTATTATCAAATTAACTACTCATATTCTTTGTATTATGTAGTAGATCTGTTTTTAAAAAATGTAATACATACTTAAATTAATTTTTAAAAAACAAATTCTGTAGAATTTTTGCAATGTAATTTTAAAATAATGATTTTATTCAAATAATATTTTTAAAAAGATGTTTGAATATTCTGTTATTTATACTTTATACAGCAGAAGTATAAACAATATTTATTAATTCTGAGTTTAAGCCATTTAATTGCCTTATTTATTATCCAGATTAAAGTAACATGTATGATACTGACATAAATTAACCTAATAGATCAGTCACATCATTAAATGTATGTAAAAAAAAATACATAAAGCAGTGAGAAAAGTACTGGGTTGTTAAAAGAGCAACACTTAAATACAGGTAGAAGTAAAAATGTTTATACAGTCGAAACCGCTTATGTCGACGGCGTTGGGGTATGAAAAATGGCGTCGACATAACCGATGATCGAGATAAAACGAAAACCAATATGGCGGCAAAATATTAACATGTGCTTGAAATTTCTTTATGTAGGCCTACATGATTAATTAGTTAGCGTTAATTAGTGATGGGATGATGTATCGGAACCCTAATATTTCTTCACTCTTTCCTAAGCGTAAGTCTAAGGTTGTAATGACCGTTCGTTTTTAAGGACCGTTTAAAATTTAAATATAACCATGGTTCCCACTCAGGAAAACGGGAAAAAGTCGGGAATTCTTAAAAATAAATTCTCGGCCTTGAAAGTCGGGAAAAGTTATGACTAATCGGGAATTTATATATATATATATATACACTCATGTATATATATTTATGCCGAAGTAAAGGACTTTGATTACGTCTCTGTCATGTTTCGATTCCATTTATTTAATGAAAAATAAGTTACCAGTTTATAATTGTCTGCGCATGCGCTAAAAGGTTAAAGTTTACGCTTCGCCGTGTCACAGGCGCATCAGCGAATTTAAAATACAAATAAACAAATCAATATGGTTATTTTAAGTTTAATGCTTTTGATGTATATATATTTATGCCGAAGTAAAGGACTTTGATTACGTCTCTGTCATGTTTCGATTCCATTTATTTAATGAAAAATAAGTTACCAGTTTATAATTGTCTGCGCATGCGCTAAAAGGTCAAAGTTTACGCTTCGCCGTGTCGCAGTCGCGTTTGCCATCGTATCAGCGAATTTAAAATACAAATAAACAAATCAATATGGTTATTTTAAGTTTAATGCTTTTGACGTGCAGGATATCTGTTAATTAACTATCAGAACGTTCTCGAATTTCCTCAGTCAATCAAACTTGTAATATAAATAAAACTATTGTGGCCTTGACCGTTGATCACAGCACGCTGTGACTGTGGGCTGTGTGTACTGACACAGTACTGTGTTAATCAGTTTCATCGTCACGCGCGTGTTAGTGTCACAGTCACTTATCTTACTGGTAACAAAGCAACAACAACAAACTTTTAAAAGAATATTAATTTATTAATTTAATTATATAAAAACAACCGTCGATTCTTGATACAAACCTTTATTTTCAACCGACGAAAATCGAGTTAAGTTGCAAATTTGGCCCTCTTTTGTGCTCGAGATACTAGGTTTCGGCGACATAAAAGAATCGACATTACCGATGAGAAAATGCTAAGACAAAGAGAGAATTTGGCGGTTCCAATAAAAAACGTCGACATAATAGGGTGGTCGATATAACCGAGCTCGAGATAAGTGGGTTCGACTGTACTTCATTACAGGTAATAGCAATCTGGATATATATGTTAAATGGTAATTATAACTGAATGTAACTGTTTCAACCACTGACCATTAAATGTTGATGTTTCAAATTTCTGTTGGCTGTATAGGCTGGTTAATTTTACATCTGGTTAGTTAGTTTAAAATTTAACTTACAATGTTACTGATCACTGTGTGGGTGGGTCTCTAACACAGTAATTTTATGTTATTTAAATTTGCTATGCATACAATGAATTTTTGTAACTGATTGTGGTTATTTTGAATAAAATACTAAAATTTCTTTTGAAGTCAACTTATTCCCCTTTTGTATGTGAAATTAAAAAATTGCCCTTCCCCCTTTTTCAGGTATGTTACTGGAATAGATACAATGCTAATGCTGATAAATTAAATTCATGTTTTTAGTACATGTAATAGAATTAATGGGAAATTTTACAAACCGGGATGGTTATTGTTATTTTTATAGAACAATTTAGGTGCATAAAATAATATACTGTTACCCATTAATATGCGTTGCAATACTACAAGATTTTTTTGTTTTTGTCTTCTGCTCAGACTAATAGATAATAGGGATTTCCAAAGTAGACCACATACTTTAAAATGACCATGTGTGAAGCATGGATCTTCCTAATTGATTCGGAAACAAACATATTCAGCTATTTAGATAAAATAAAACATTTAGGACAACATACCAAAATACATCCCTTAATTAACAAAATTTAGCTTTTATTTTCTCTATAAATTATAAACCATTAATAATGATCCAAGTGAACGTCTCATGTCCTACTGGAATCCAATTCCCTGACGATCCCATTCTCGTTTTCTCCATTTAATTTAGGTCAAAGTGGTTGTCGTTCCCAGTTGGATAACTTTCACCTACCCTGCTCTAAAGTATTTAATATTATTTTTATGAGTTCAGCTCCATTCAGTATTAAAATATTTTTTAATTTAATCCTATACATGTTCACTAAGATTAATCTAGATTCAGCCACCAATGAATTAGGTACCTTTAAATGTAATTTGGTAAAACAAATAATATTTTTTAAAGAAAAAATTGACTTGGTCCCAAATATTTTATTGTTCATAATTATTAAGATTGGTAGATTCATCCACCCATAAAATAGTTGTGTTTGAAATTATATTGATATAGCTCACCATCCAGAAAGAAATATTGGTGAAATTTGTAACATCTTATGTAGAAAAAAACCTACAAATTGAAAGAAAATGGATATGGGGAGTGAATGGTTTCAATTCCGTAAAGTATCAAGTTTTTGTGTACTTACTGTAGTTTGTTCTAGTTCTAGGTTCACCATCTATACAGTAGCCAATGTTTAAAATTATATTTATACATGTATAGCTATATAAGTTTTTTTTTAAAAACGAATTTATTAATGTGTATTATGTATGTATTTTTAAATTGCGGTCATTTTTCAAAATAATTTAATCTGACAACTTTTAATCTTTTATTCCACAATTCAAGGGACTTCAAGCGATAAATAAAACATAACTTGATAGGATGAACCACGATCAGAGACCCCAATTAAACTTAATAAATAATAGTTATAGCAATTTTATTTATTATCTATTTATTAAATTCCTGTGTATTTGAAAAATATTTATGCAGAGAGATCATATTAATTTTTGAAGTTCATATACAGAGATGTAAAATTTAAAAAATGTTAATTAATTATATAAGTTTCTGTTTTGAGAGTTTTCACAAAGTCAGTATAATTTTTCAGTTTCTTGAAGTTTCTAGGTTGCTCTAGAAGATTTCATTTTAATATTAAGATTTTAAAATAAAATTAATATTTTTAGATGTCTTTTCTTATCTGTCTTATCTATACAGTTTAATACAGACGCTCCTTCTATACAGAAGATTATTGCGTCCTACGTTCTTGTAAGAACGTGTGTAAGAACGTATTGGCATTGGCAAGGGACGATGCGTTCACATGCCACGGCTGTGTGGGGGGGACCACGCTGTTCCCAGCGGCCGTAGTTTTCCTCCTCCAATATGCTGGTATAGTTTCATAGATCTTTGTGCCTTAAAATTGTCATGATATCAGAGAATACCCTGTCCGTTAAGTTTATTGAGGTTTCTAATACATTACTACTTGCTATATTAATCTAGACTTTTCAATTTTCGTCTAGAACCATTAAAAGATTATGAAATTTGTCACATTTTATTCTTTTATGTTTCTTTATCTTTATTCGTTATCAAGTTTTCTCAAAGTTCATGGAATGAGATTTAACAAATTATTTAGAAAATATCTAGAAATGTGCAAACTGTTGTTTTTTTTCTCTCTATTTGTAAAGTACATTGCTCAAATAAGTACCAGTTAACGCTGTTACGAATATTGGTCAATTTTGACAAATAAAACAACAACCAGTAAAAGCAATGTTTTTTAAACTTTAAATCCCTTATATATGAGCCATAACTCGTGAATGTTCATTCTCTTTTGGGTCGAGTCGTTAGGCTCTCAGGACCCGGTTCATTTTATCGCATGCGAACCTCATTAAGCGGGCATCGCCATAGAGGTACTCCTCTGAGGGTACCGTGACTTCTCCCTCCAAATCCCCGCACAGCTCGGGGCACTCTTTGAGTACGTGGGGCACTCTTTGAGTACGTGGGCCACCGTCTCCTCCGGGTGGCCACACAGCCGACAAGCCAGTTCCCTTCTAGTGTTGAACTTGTACAGGTAGCTTCGTATGGGACAATGTTCAGTTCTCATTCTAGTTGTGAGCGTCTGATTGCTACGTCCAATTTCCCACCAGAAGTCGCTTTTGCTCGGTCGCGGCATGTGCTGGAATACTTTTCTGGCCGTGCTTCCAGATGCCCAGCCCTGAAGCCATTTTTCTCGGAAATGGTCTTTAAGCCACGATCTGACCCCCAGCTGGGTCATCGGGCGGTTGGGTTGGGGCTGAGCTGACCCATCTCTCGCTAGCTTATCGACCCTGTCTGAATGAGGCTCGCCACTGTGCCCAGTGATATACTGAAGGACTACTTTTCCTCCTCGTGCTAGGATTTCACCTACTGTTTCCAAAATGACACTGACCGTTTTCGTCTCCAGAGAGGATCGACCCACAGTCTCGAGCGAGAACCATGAGTCGGTGAAGACTAGATACGACGGTCCCGAAAACCTTTCTTCTTGCTAGACGTCGGCGCACTTCCTTCAAACCCCTGCAGATTGCTTCCAGTTCGGCGTCGTGACAACTGTATGCAGATCCGCACGGCCCTGACAGTTCAATACTGTGAGGTCCAGGTTGGGGGTATTGAATTAATACTCCGTATCCACTTCTGTCATCCTTGAAATGTGAACCGTCCGTGAAGACTTTTACCACGCTGTCGCCATAAGCTTCGATTGTCTTCAGAGTCTCGTCTCGCTGGACTCGACGGGACAGGCTTTCGTCACCGCTGTATTTGCCAGTGTCAAACGTAGTTCAGGCAAGTCAAAGCTTTCATGTGGTCCTCGAGCAGGGACCAGTTGCATTCGTTCCCTGTTCTTTGGTTATGGGGGCTGAGTCTTATAGTTCTTAGCCATAACTAAAAGTATTGATTATGTTCAATTAAATACGCAACGGACTAGCATAAACATTTACAGATCTGGAAAATATTATAAAAGTATGTTCATTATAATATACACCGCGCGACAGACTAGCATAAACATTTACATGAGCAGATGATTGGTGGCTAAGTTATAAAACAATAAATTCCATGTTACTAATTGCTAAGGATATCAAACAGGTTTATTAACTCAAGACACAGAATACACAGTTGTTAATTCACCTCTCTCTCACTACGCTACCTCTACACTCTCCCTCTCTCACAGACCAGTCGCTCTCCTGACCACTGTGACATCGAGGGCTAGAGTGAACCCGTGGAGATTAACTATATCAGACGGCTGGCTACATAGAGATAAACTAAAAATTTATTCATTTAATTACGGTACATTCGATCGATCTGAAATTTCGATACAATGTATTATTAGGTGACACAAGTCTATGTGAAAAATTTCAGCTCGATAGGATAACGGGAAGGTGTATATTTTATATATGACATAACTTACAGTCTTAATGTTACTGTACATAAATTTGCACAAGAAGAGATGTCACTGAAAATTCGCTATATAAGCCAAGAAGGTGGATATTCTGAAGAAATTCATGAGCACTTCATACGTTTTTTTTAAATAGAAAAATGAAGAGAGTACTAGACAACCCTGCTTGAATTCTTACTACTGGAACTGACAACATAGTCTTAGATGTTGCTGATATCCGTGTTCAATGACAAAACAACGGGACGAACACGAAGGAACAAAAGTCAGGAGTACAACACCTTCTTTTACAATTAAATCCAAGGCATTTTCCCCCCTTGTACATGCTAAAGTTACAACTTGCGGCTATATGATATAACAATAACGTGTCCTTATGCAATGACGTTTTTTGGGTATAATTAAACAAATCTGTTTCTGATTTTACAAAGCAATGGGTGATCCTTTCCAAATATGTTCGAAATATTTGACCGAAACATCTTTGTGAACAAGATGGAAAAAGCCGTGTGTAAATTGTAAAGGCAGTGCGATATCAAGAAGGCGTAGTCTAGGATGCACTGTTTGAAGTTGAAGAGCAAAGTAGAGTTTCAAAAGCTCGAAATGAAGCAGAGTCATTGTACAAACAACTTAAGAACTTCAATTTGATTGTTTCAATTGCTTTTTGGTGCGACATATTGTTCCAATTTAATTACGTCAGCAAAAAATTACAATTCCTAGAAATTCTGTGGATCTAGCAACTGGAGTTGACAGCATGGCACATACTTGCAAGTTGCAAATGTTTGAAATCTTACTGAAATGGCAGTTTTGAAATATCAATAGCAATTGCAAAAGAAATTTCCACCGATTTAGAAGTTGGACCCATTTTCAAAGAGATCAGAGTGCGAAAAAATAATTTTGAATATGAAGGAGAAGATGAAAGTTTTTTTATAGTAACAAGAAAAATTTTGCACAATTTTTTGAAACCACATAGTTGAAATGACAATCATGTCGATGGACAGTAACTTTGAACTTGAACAACTGCAAAGGCATCAATCATGACTCGTTTGCATTTCTTCATAAATTTTATCATTATGAATCTGGAGAAAAAGCTCACAGCCTGTGAAGTAAGGATCTTAATGGTTTCATGCTTGCTGAAGATTTGCAATTATTGAGTTCCACAATTCATGCAATCACCTATAACGATCATCTTATGATTTCTCTGTTTCTTTCAGTGAACATGCGTTATAGTGACTTTTCTAACACACACATTGCACTTCGAATACTTCTAACTATTCTTGTCACTGTGGCTCCCCCCCCCCAAAAAAAAAGCTTTTCGAAACCAAAAATTAAAACCTGTATGCCTTCAACAATGATTCAAGATCGGCTCTGTAACCTGGCTATTTAGTCAATAGAGAATGATGTTGCTAAGGATCTTGACAATAATGAACTTATTTCAGATTTTACAAAGTGGAAGTAGAAGATACAACCAAACCAACGCTTGTATATATAGTTTATAATGCTAAGTCAATTAGCTTGCCAAAGCAAAACATTTTAATTATTAACCTCTTTTTTTATTTTTAGGATATTCAATTACATGGGAAAAAACCTGTAATTATTGATGTGTCAATGTTGTATTAGAGTGAAAATTTAAGTAATTTAATTTTTTTTATTTCCCATTATTGTAATATTTGTAGAAATGCAAATTTGTGCATGAGTCTCGCTCCTCGTCTGCTTCCTTGGGCCCCGGGGCACCGCTCATCGTTTGCTGCCTTGGGCCCCGCATAATCTAGGACCTGCCCTGCAGTTACAGTCCCATACTTCGATTGGATCACATACCCCATATGATCCTGTTGCATAATGGGCTCCTGTTCTGGGTTGATTCCCTTTCCTCGATATCCCGTTTGCTCACAAAATCTGATTCCCTGGTGGGGTACCAATTCTTGTTCAATTCATACTCTGATGAATAATAAAGTAAAAAATTTAAAAATTGACCCTCTAAAATTGGTTTAAAAATAAAACATAACTGAGTTCTAGTTTTTTTTAAAAAATAATAATTTACATAATTTTCCAGACAACAAAAAAAAATAATAAAATAATAAAAAATAAATAGATAAATAAAATAAACTGGATAATGTGATTACTTTTAAATTTATATACATTTGGATACTGGTATGAACCACAAAAGCCACATGTTTGTTTAAAGTTATTGTAAGTAGGGCTGTTAATATTTTTGAAAAAGCTGCCCAGGTACCTGTCCAAATTTTGATGATGAAATGATTTAAAATAAGAGCAGAAATATTAATCTCACTAATGTAAGCATAAAAATATAGATGACATAAAAGTGTATTTTCAACATTAGAATCACATAATAAAACAACAACAACAACAAATATTATTAAATTTGGAAACGAATATTTCCACATTATGTTTTTTTTCTTTTAAACCAAATGCTTATAAGTATAAGGCTACTAGCTTAGAACTTGTTCATGTGGGTCTAGTTCAGCAAATTATCTATTAGACACTTGAATGACTTGAATTGAAGAGCTAGCAATGGCAGGAACTTTGTTTCGTTGATGCATCTGAGTTTGGATGGAAGCGGTTGATGCAGAATCGATCAGTATAAGTGAAGAGATCCACTGGGATGAAATGGAAGTGCTGTGGTCAGGGCTTTTTTCTGTCGTATACGTGCCCTGGGTTAAGATCGTCTGCATCTTATAAGAGCTACAATGGAACCTCTCATAACGAGCACATCTCATAACGAGTAATTCGCATAACAGCAAACAAATGTGAAGAAGTTGCTCCCTTAAAGAACGACATTTCGCATAACGCGTTACGCAGAAAAGGGAAGTCCCTTTTTCCCGACATTCATATTTGAGCCGGGACCTCCGCACCGATTCATTAGTCTGTCTTTATCACTCGGTCTGTTAGCGTATTGTTTTCGTGTGTGATCACCAGTTTATTATTATTATTTTTATTTTATTTTTACAAATTTCTTATTCAGACAGTATTCGTATTTTTTTCATGTGCAAAGTGTAATAACCGGGGCTAAAATATCTTCGAAGAAAAAAACACAAAAAGACAAATTAAGAGATAAAAAATAAATTTTGAAATGAAACGTAAACTCATTGATAAGCAACAATCTTCTAATCTAGCGCAATAAGAGAAATGCTGAAAGCAGGGGAAACTGTTGCATCGTACATTATGACGCATCACCCTAATAAGGAGGTGGCTATTCGTGCAATAAATTTATTCAATGATAATGTCGTGACACATTTTCGTCTAATTTTGAAGCGTCGGCAAAAACAAATTTCTTTACTAAAGACTTTAGACAGTATTCTAGTGAAAAGGATTAATTATTTCTCCTAAATTCTTATTTTTAATTACTTTTTTTTTGGGTTCAAATCTAAATTGTATTCCAAGTTGCTACACTTCTTAATTCATAAGTGATTTTATTTGAATAAATGTTAATAACATTTTTAAAACAATGTGTATAATTTTCTTCAGCACGGAACGCATTATCGTATTTTACATTGATTTGTATGGGAAAAATTGTTTCGTTTAACGAGTGTTTCGTTTAACGAGTAAGATTCTGGAACGAATTATGCTCGTTATGAGAGGTTCCACTGTATCTTAGAAGTCTCGCTAATCAAATCTAGGTTTAACTACTGCAATAGTAGCATGTTGGAATCAACAACCTCTAAACCAGCTTGAGAGACTCCAGAAGGTACAAAGTACTGCAGAATGCGTTGTAATAAAGATGAAGAAATCTGGAAACATCAGACCCGCCCTAAAGGACCTCCATCGGCTTCCAGTTCCAGGGAGTTAAGAAATAAAATTATATCACTGACAACCAGTTCTTTGGAAGGATCTGCAACAAGTTATTTGATTTGAAGGAACTTACTTTAAAACATGTATCTTTAAAGATACATAATTTTAAAACTGCCAGAGTTCCAAGCCACTAAATCTGATTGTATAGATGTATTTAACGTTAAAATTGAAAAACTTCAGGCATTTACTGCAAAAGACTGATGCATAATGTTTAGAGCAATCACCTGCGCCATCTTTGTCTTCCAGTTTTTTTTTCATAAACATATGCCACTAATCCTTTTTCCTTTCAGCTTCATCATTGGTATTGCCCTGTCGGCTAATGTTCCATAATAATATTGCTGCAAAGAGATGGTAGATCTGGGTAGTGAAATGGGTCATGTATTGGAATCAATGTGTGCAACTTCTCCATCAATTCAAACAAGTCATCCACACTGCAGACATGTATTCCGAGCTGCACAGTGCCCCTATCAAGAGCGTCTGAATATGCATGGAATTGATACGCCTTCTCATTAATTTTAACCTGCCAGGTCAGACATGCCCTCATCCGCTGTGTTTCCAGAAAAAAAAATCATGTTGCTAAACCAGCCCTTCTTTTCAAGATAACTAGACTTACAGCTTGTAACATGCAGTTGACGGGCTTTCCTGACTTAAAAATTTGCACGCACTACATAAATAATTTTGAATGCTGCAAAACATTCTATATATTTCCATTTAAGACATGTCTGAATGTCCCCAGGCTAAAGAAAATAAGAACTCACTAATTATTCTCATTAAATTGAGTATGCTCATTGTCAGCATTTATCTTCACAGCAGATTTTAAAAAGAAAGATATATATGACTGGGAAGGATGAATGCTACTTCACTTTGGCGAGACCTATAATAGAATATGCACCTTCTGTATGGAAGCAATCCAACAAAGAAAACATTGAACAACTAGAAACAGATTTTAAAAAAAAAGAGCTGCCAGATTCATTACTGGAGAATATTAAAAACTGACAAGAATAACACCATTAGTTAACATTAAACATTAAAACACTAGAACAGGGGTTGGCAACCTGCGGCTCACGAGCCGCATGCGACTCTTTCGATATCAAGGTGCGGCTCTCTAGTTCCATAGGCAAATATTAATAATTGCATTATTTTATTTTCAAAACTCATGTTAGTGGGTCGCTAAAAACTGTAAAATGTTGTAAATTGTAACTTTTGGCTCTTCCGTTTCAAAAGGTTGCTGATCACTCATCACTGCACTAGATGATAGAAGAAAAAAGAGCACAGTAGTAATAGTACATAAGGCAATTAATTCTAACTTAGAAATGCAACACAAAGATAACTTAATACAACCCTCAAATACACATAGGGATAAAAACACTTTTCTTATTCCCTATGCAAGAACAAACACAAACGAATTCTCGCCCTTCCCGTCCGAAATTCGGGCGTGGAATGGGTTGCCTGAGGAAACGAGAAAACCAACACTTTATCAACATTTAAAACTGGTCTGTGAACGTAATAATCTTCTGTGTAGAAGAACCATCTATATAAGTAAGACAAAGACAAAACTCTAATAAAAATACAAGACTAGACAAAAACCATGGATACGCAGAGGACGCGATATTCTTCTGTATAGAAGGAGCGTCTGCAACACATACAGACACACATTCACACACAATAATCATAATGATAATGGGACCGTCCATAAATGACGTCACGTGGGTCACGCGTCTAGTGGGGGAGGGGGTCGAGCATTTGTGACGATGTGTGACAAAAAAATGGGGGGGGGGTAAAAATGTGACGTTACATCAAAACGCGCTACTTTAAATAAAAGCTCCACTTAAATATTTGATTGCTTTCAATTTATTTAATGACGTTTTCAATGGCTTCACACGTGTTACGTTATTAGAGTGCAGCTTTACACTAAATACATAGTTAAATGGAAAATAAGTAATTTACAACAGGCTAATTTTCAATTAGAAAATACGGCTTTCAGGGGGTAGGGCAGTGGCGGATTTAGGTTTGTCTGCGTGGGGGGGGGGCAGGAGAATTTCAGGGTGCGCCGCAATTTTTTTTTATTCATTCACTTAGTACAAATATTTCTAGGTGCTGAAATGGAAAATAAAATTAATTTGTTTAAATTGCTCGTTCTGCAATAAAGATTAGAAATGTAATATGAGATTCACTCTTTTTGCTATATTTTATGTTGAAAAAAACAACAACATTTCTGCTCACTTGAGATTTACTTTATAAGTTTTCATCTTAAGAGACTGTTGCAGTCTCAAATATGAAATCTAATGTGTGTTGTTTATGTTACATACATTTTATTAGGACCCCTGTGGCAACTTGCTAGACAAAAAGAAACATCTAGTCTTAAGTAGATTTGGTTAATCGATTGAATTTATGAAAATGGTAGTTAATTTGGGAGCTGTTATTTGTGACAAAATCTAAATTTTTCATAATCCTTTGTGTTCACTTTTAATTGCTGAATATCAAAGCAGACTTTAACGTAGAAAACTCAGCATAATAAGTTCATAGCCCAAAGACTATAAACTTATTATGTTTTGATAATGAGGTAGAGTTTGATTAAATTTTTATAGGCCTCCAATAGTTTGTTGTACTATCTGCAAGATGACTCATCAGTTTGTTCAGCTAGCCATAAATAGCAGTGACAGTAACTGAAACAAATAACCAAGTGTTAAATAATAAATGCTGCGTTGATCATTCAAAGTACATTATTTAATATAATGTTTGTTTACATCAAACCATTGCAATGAATCTCTTCAATATACAAACAATTGCTTTATATTCAGGTCGCAAATGAAAGCAAAATATAATTTAATGTTAAAAATGTTAATAAATAATAAAAGTCCTAAATAATTAAAGAAATCATATACATATTATATGCATAAATCATATGTAGGATAAAAAGATGACAGTATATTATGAACTTAGTTGCAAAGAGAACAACTTATTTTTAAATCCTTTATATTAACTCGTGGTGTCTGTCTGTTTGAGCCCTTGTTTGCTTGTCGCCAAAACTTTGGATCGATGTTTAACCCACTTCCTCATAAGCTAGCGAGCTGAAATTTTGCAGGCAGTTTTGTGCCAATGTTAAAAACGATGTATCAAAATTTCAGATCGATCGCATGTACTATAATTAAATTCTTGAATTTTTTAGATTATTTAATTTATCGCTGTGTATCATGTTATTTTTTTGAGATGAAGTGTCGCGGTGCGTATTATATTGAACAACCTTTCTGTTGCGCAATAAGGTGCGTATTTTATTGACAATACTTTTTAAAAAACATGTTCCTGATCGGTGCGCATTATATTAAACATGTTTTACGACACATAACAACCATTTTGTATTTTTGGATTGTCTTGCACTGCGTATTATAATGAACATTCTTTTAGTTATTTCTCGTACATAAAGGATTTATAGTCAAAAACTTTTTTTTTAAACGTTTTTTAAAAAAAAATTAATAAAATTTTAAGAGCTACTGTTTTTATTTCTTGTAATAGTTTTCTATCTGAAAGAATGAAATGAGAATTTTAGCTGACAAAATAGTTCAGTTTAAGACCAGGTACTCTGATGCTACAAATAATGAAAATCGAGGAGACTTTGGTGGAGCGGATTGGTCAGGATTAGTAACACACACACACAAAGAGTGCCAATAATATTATACTTATAAATAAACTAAACAATTTGCTTCAGAATTAAAAAAAGATAATTTATCACTGGAAGTTTGAGCATCAAGCTTTGGGAAAATCAATGAACTTTACACAAACAACGATTATAAGTTCCTTAATTAAACATTTTAAACTCTAATAAGAATGCATTACTAAACACAAACCATCGATAAGAATAGGGCGCAAACGTCTTCTGTATAGAAGGAGCGTCTGTAACAGATAAGATAAGATAGAGCCCTGAACCCTATATAAATTGCTTTCTACGTAATCTCATTGAAGCAAAACGATTCAGTGGCGTAGCTAGGGTTATGTGCGCCCGGGGACATGACACAAAATCTGCGCCCCTTGTCGGACCGAAAGATTCCCCCCCCCCAAAAAAAAATAATTGAAATTTTACGGTTTATATGGTTCATTTTTTGAAGCATTTGGTATTTTAATGAAATAGAATACAGACTAATATTTCTCTATTTATTTGGAAAAAAAAGTCTACTAATTATACATGACTCGAATAGACATCTACAAAAATTGATCCTCCTTGATTTGAATGGCGCAAACACGTCAATCACGTTGTCAAAATTAATATTCTCAAGTGTTACTCTTTCGATGCTAAGGAGTGCAAGATCACTCATACAATCTTGTCCCATTGAAGCACGTAAATAAGACAAAATAAGCTTCAGTTTGCTGAAGGACCGCTCACAGTTTCAGTTGAAACAGCAATTGTTAGAAGTATTTGAAGTGAAATGCGCAGATTCGGAAATACGTCATCTCCATATGAAACAATAAAACCAAGAAGATCCAAAGGAGTTTCAGGTAGAACTTCAGCCCGGTTACTGAGCAACATTTTCAGTCTCCGGTTTCTGTGCACAATTCGTCACCATTGACGTCAGTGTCGTAGAAATTAGCCAAAATCTAAGCAATTTTAACGAAGTGTATCGACATTTTTGTCTCAGCAAGAAGAGTTTTTACGTCTAGTAAAAATCCAAATTTGTTGTTTAGGTTTTTTAGACGTAAAAACCGTATAGATATATCTTTTTGGAGTCTATCAATTACGCTGTTCATATCACGTGAAATTTCTTCTTCTGCAGAGCAGAAAGTCCTGCATCTCTTGTTAATTCTCCAGGCATCCTCCGATGTCGTTTAATCCTTTCTGTCAACCTCGATTCCCAAAGTTGTGTATCTTCTTTTCCATTGTCTACCGCAACCTGGCTCAAATTATCACGAATGTTGACAATTTCTGACTCAAGCGATTCAAGATCAGATGCTGCTTCCTTGAAATTCACAGTAGGATTCTGCAACCGTTTCTGGACACAATCAATTTTCCCCAAGTATGATGTACCAGAAATGTAACAAAAATAGGAAGTTAAAGTTTAATATACCTACCAGCAAAGCTTCTGCATCACATCTAGTGTGAGGCGTCATATTTGTATGTTCTAATAATTTTTACAACCGCCCTACCAGTTTATCTAGTCCTCATAAATAACTTTAACAGCTTCTGATCGTGCACTCCAACGTGTTTCAGACTCCCTCTTCATTGTGATTGGTACAACTCTTTTTAATTCTTCCCAACGAGTTGTTGAACGAGAGAAAACAAAAATTTATACTTTCAACTGTTCCAAAACAAGGTGATAGTAACTGGCTCCTAAGCTGTTTAGCTGAGTGTACTCTTGCTAAGTTTAAGCTATAGTTTTCACAGTTGATGCACAATGCTCTGTGATTTCTGGCACATATTCGCTGTTGAAGGCCGGATATATGACCAGTCATTACAGCAGCATAGTCATAACATTGTGACCGACAGTCGGTTAGTGGTATGCTATTAGATTCCAGTTTTTCTAAGATAACTCTTTCAAGCAGGTTTGCTGCGTCTTTGGAATGTATCTGTACAAAACCTAAAAATGATTCTTTGATGGTTACTTTTTTAGTTTGAAAATCAACAACCACAAATCTGATGACTTGAGAAAACTGTTCCCAGTGTCCTAGATCGAATGTTGAGTCAAGTAAGATACCGTAGTATTTTTTTGTTTTTGTATTTCATTCAACAGCTGTTTCCTTAAAGTCGATGTAAGTAGGTGGATACATTCATTTTGGATTTCCGGTGATAAATAAGATATTGAACCTGGATTATCTCGGGCATGTTGTAGGTGTTTTTCTAACAGTGGATCATATTGAGCAACAAGTTTGATTACAGAGAGACAGGAAAGAGAGGCGGTGTCTGCTGTTTCATATGAAAGGAATCCAACTTGCTTTGACATACCGACGGAAGCCCGTAAGAGGAGAGACCTTCCCTCCTCTCCCCACTTTACTCCCTCCACAGAGGGATTGGGGAAGTAATTTTTTTAAAAGAGTCACAGCATGCAGCAAAGGGACGTGAATTAACCATTCTGTAAGCCAGTGGTTCTCAACCATTTGAGATTCAATAACCACTTGAAAAATGTGTGTCTTAGCTACGGACCACTACTAAAAATCGCGCTACTGCCGTGCTGGAAAGTTAAATATAATTATACTGTGTATATAGCTAGCTATAAGTAATATACATGTTAGTTAGTAAAACTATACTAATATGCTACGATTTGCGTGCTCCAAAAACAACATTGTAATTGCTTTCGTTTGTAACGAACAAATGTCATTTATATTAGTCTCAAAGTCTTCTTATTTAATTCTACTTGCTTACTATAAAAAAAACTTTAAGTCATAAACAGTAGTTTGTATTAAAAAGACTGCCATATTAGTTTATTTAGTACGAACGATGTTTTGTTTTTATTGTAAGCAATGCAGAAAATCCACTTTCACAAAGTTGCAAAGAGTAAACGTATTTTTAAAGCTAGCTGAGACAGTTAGGAGTACTCAAAATTTCATTAAGCCCCCTTTCTGATGCAACATATTTAAAGTGGTATCGCTGGTCAGTTCAATGATTTGGTATAATTACGATGTTAATCTCTTTTTTTTATTTGATGAGTGAAGGTGTGCGAGATTAGGTCTGGACACCCACGAAAAGTCACTGAACGTTAAAAATCACAAAAGTAGAATTTAAATTGGTTCTGCATTGATTGAATATGTTCTATTAATAATATCGCCTTTGCCTCTTACTGCTCCCTTAGTCTCAATCCCAGCAATATAACAATGTTGTTTTTTTTAACGCCATCAGCAATTCTTCATTGTGGATGTGTCATTTATTTATGATTAAAATGGCGCCCCTTAACGCTCAATGGGGGCGCCTAAATCATGCTTGCCAACTGGTTTGTAATGAAGATATTTTCGGAGCTCCAAAATTCAATCTTGCAAACGTATTTGGGATACAATAGTTTACATCAAAATATAATTAAGTAATGAGTTTTAATACTCATTTGGCGCCCCCTGACGTGGCGCCCGGGGACATATGCCCCCTGCCCCCCTCGCTACGCCACTGAAACGATTTATCGTTATTTCAAAGTCAACATTCTCAGCTAGATTACGTTCAATTGAAATCAAGAATCAAGACAGACGTTCGTTTTTTGTTAATTTTTGTTAAGTTTCAATCTACTGAAACTTCTTTCAGCAGTAGCACTGCTAACAGTGAAGAGCCAAGTAAATTTTATAGAGTATTGACAAATTAGGTTTACCTGATGTTATTTATTTCAGTCAAGAATGGCTGAACCTTTGTAATTTGTATTTCACTAAGAGGATAGTAATTTAATGGGACATACAAATCTTTGAAGGTATCATATTCTACGATGGCGTCTTGTCTTATCTTATCTTATCTATACAGACGCTCCTTCTATGCAGAAGATAGTTGCGTCCACAGACAATGACAGATGATCTGTTGGCAAGTGATGCAGCATTCACAGGCCACGGCTTTGTGGGTTCCACGCATTACCCAGCCGCCTAACACTACAGTGTTAGGTACCCATTAGGAGCGGGGTGACTCAGGGACGCCCTAGGCCCCGGGAACAAACCATTGCCTTCACACGGATTCGAACCCGTGACCATCGGTACGACAGTCCAGTGCGCTGCCACTCGACCACCGCGTCTTCAAGGTTAATGTCGTGTTTGTAAATTTTGCATAAACTCTAAAATAATCTTTATTTTCTTCCGACATTTGGGATGGATCAATAAAGTAGAAATAAGTAACTGTGCTCCAAAAGTCATTAAATCGATAATCTATTTGTGTTACAAGTGTATCCATGATAGTGAAGTACGTTTCAGATTTAAAGAGTGTAGTTGGATCATCAGCCATTTTATCTCTGCTAAGTTCACCTGCCATACTTTTCTTTTTTTGCAATTCGCTTTTCTTTAAATTCTGTTTTAACATCTAGTTTGGAACAATTTTCGTTAATAAATGATTTGACATCTACATTCTAAATTTCAAAAGCTTCATGGCTTCTCATTTCAATAAACTTATTTCTTCCAACATCGATCAATTGTTTTCCAAAGGCGTTGAAAGTAGTTTGATAAGACAAAGATAACTTTTGTACAAATAGCATCAGAAAAAACAAAAGAATATTTTGTTATAAAAACAGGTTTTCCCATAGCTTCTGCTCTGACACTTCTTTTACATTATGTTGATTTCCCCGAATCAAGTGTGGCTAGAATAGCAGAGAATTATCCAACAACTGAATGAACTGCATGCTTACGACTTGCACATCTTGTATAAGAAAGTCGTTTCAGAGTATCTACTGTTGATTTATATTGAGATTTCTAGTGTTCTTTAAGAGTATGTAGACATGGTAAACTAGACGTAAGGCATGCATACAACCTTAAAGATGTCCCGAAAACCAACTGTACATCAGTGTTTACAGACATTGCTTCGATAGTAACCAAATTCAAAACATGGGCGCAACAATTGGGTGAAAGTTTCTTCATTTGTGTTTGAAGGGCACTCTTAATTCCAGAGTATGCCTGTCCTCGACAGAGTGTGAAATCAATGTTTCGCTTTTGTAGTTCCGTTAAAATCATCTCAGCAAATGCGGAAGCTTTTTTAAAATTTATTTATTTATTAAAAATAAGTCCCATAACCGGTGGTCGTAGGGGGTCCTAAAGTTTCCATTAGAACATATTAGGGGCAGGGCTTGGTAGACCTTGGTGGGCGCCTCCTCTCCCTTCCAGGTCAGTGGAGGACTTTCTTAGCGTTAATCATTCCATTTTTATTGTGGCTTTAACGTGGGATAGATCCCACGCCCCTCAGCTTGTGTGGCGAGCGCACTATTGACTTCACTATCCAACCACTGTTTACTAAAGTATAAAAGCCTATAAATTATAAATCTTTCCACAACATGTCCTGATTTTAAAAAATTAACGTAAAGAAACTGACATCTGATCAATTCTAGATATATTAATGGTTGAATCAATAATTAAAGCAAATAATTGTGCAGACTTAACTTCCTTATCAATTGTCGCCGATAATTCAGATGCGAGATTTAAACCAGATATTACAGTTTCATCATTTGAAATACGATATTTAGCAAGCAGTTTGGTGTTGATTAGAAGTTTCGTGTTTAGCAATCTTTTTTTTCTGCTCTAGTGACACCTTTTTAGTGTTCATCGAGGGCGTCTTTAGGGGGCGCCATTTTAGACCCAACAGGGGCGCGGGGGGGGGCAAGCCGACCCCCTGCCCTATGGCTAAATCCGCCACTGTGGTAGGGTCAAAGCTTTGTGACGTAATATTAGAGGGGGGGGGTCTAAGATTTTTGACGAGGGGGGGGGGCGAAGGGAGGTTAAAAATCGGCCGAAATCGCGTGACGTCATTTATGAACGGGCGGACGGCCCCAATTATCAATATACATAATTTGCAATCTCTGTCACGTCTGTCTGTAATGTCTGTCCGTGACGCTACTATTTTTAGAAAGCAGTGCACCAAATTACTGCACCAAAAAGAACTCTTTTGGAACGGCCGCATAAAATTGTTCAATAGGGAAATAAATGAATAAAATAAAAATAAATAAAATAATTGAAAGTTCTGTATCAAGTTATTTTTTAATCTGATGTGCATTTATTTTGAAAACTTCCGTCATTTTTGACGGGAGATACACTAGTAATAATATATAAAGCGCTGCAATTATGTCTAAACCCCGGAGGAAGGGGCTGACCTTTACGGGGTCCTCTGGATAAGTAGGGCACGCGAAGTCCGAAACTAACATTCCCGACGAGGAACGTCGAAGTCCCGTTAGGGTTAGTTAGGCAGGTAGGCAGATGATTACAACCGCTGTACGGATCGTAGATGGGGGCACCGTGGTGGAGAATGCCCCCATCGATGATGAAAACCATTGTACCCGTTGAGGGTCGGGTCATCCGAAGCGGCCGTTTCGCCCCCCTCTCTAGCTAAAACAGTTAACGGCACTGTTTAGGGCCAGTAAAATACTAGAAAAGGTGCCGCGATGAACCTCGTACGGACGCCAGCTCTGAGGAGGCTTTACCTGGGGGATGCCCTTACCCAAACATTAAGTGATTGGACTATGCGGTTGCCCGCACCCTTCAGGTAGCCGACAATGATGTTTCCCACACTTGCGGCAGTCATCAGTAAATAGACCCGTATTCTACGCTGTGGTGGTCCCGTAGCTATGGCGGGTCGAAGTAGGAAAATCCACATTCACCCTTCGGGGTGGAAACTCCCATGAGAGGCAGACTAAGTCGACTAGTGCGGCACCCCTCTGCCCAGGCGGCACCCTCTAGAGGGGACCGCCTTGGGGGTGCCCCCGTCAGCTGGCTCACCTTGGGGGAGGTGAGTGGGTTGCCGGGGGATTCCCCGAGGGGCCTTATAAGAGTTTTAGTAACTCAGGGTCTTTTGACACCATCTCGTATGTCACATGTCTAAACCATTGTTTTGTGTTTAAAATGAGGGGACCATATATTTATTACATTCTTTAAAAATCGATTTATTTTAAGAGCACAAAATCCATTGCCTCGGCCGTGACAATATCTTTTTATCCTGTAACTAAAAGTGTAGCGACCCTTCTCGAAGTTGTCTTGTCTTGTAACATTTCATTATATCGGTATTTAGAGTGACCAGTGACAATGATAGACACCTTATCAGGACCTTATCACTTATTAACTTGCTATTGTTATTACTATTGTTATTATTTACTATTTGAACTTTTTACACACACAAATTGACCACAAGTATAATTAACACTGTAAAATATTGATTTGGGAAATTATATTTTAATTATTTAAAATAAGGTTATATTACCGCTTATATTTTACGACCAGTTAAGCTCAGTTGTCAGATACATAGTACTTATAATAGTACATACTGATACACTAGGCCTAGGTCAGGGGTCGACTAGGCTACAGTAACTGTTCAGTGTACAGTCTACAGTGCCTACAGTACAGTCTACAGGGAGCCTCGAGGTATCTTGACTTAGTCACTTAGTCTTAGTATCTTTGTAAACTTTGTTGTCACTAGTTTTGTTATAATAAGTTATATTGATAATATGCATCTTTCGCTGCTGATGTTACCAGCGCTAGAGTTAGTGTCTGTAGTAAATCCTCATGCCTCGTTACATACTCATACTCATCTCTATGGCCTATGCCGCCTATGGCATGCCGATCAACTCTACTGACACTCATCCACTCTCAACTCCCAAAAACAGAAAAAAGTGATACTGTTAATGTTATTTTAATTTTTAAAAATAAAAATGCCATCCTGTTGTCAACTTTTAACTGTCAATTCCTGGAAATGTAAATTGAAACTTAATGGCTGTTTTTATTATTTAAATAGGTCCGAATTATGCTCCTATGACTGCATAATAAATGCTAAATATATTAATTTGATATAGAAATTAGAAATACCAAATTAAACTTCTGGACATGGACATGGAGACTTTCTGCTCTTTGGACAAACTGTGCCAAAAAGAGAGAGCCCTTTTTACAAGCCCTTGATTTATTTATTAAAAAATTGTCTTATTATAAACTAAAAAATAAAAAAATTAAAAAAATATAATATATATTAATGAATCTAATTAACAAACTAATATGATTTTGTATAAATGAAACTAAAATCTCAACACTTATGATATTCTGATCTGCATAACTTATGCAGGCAATTTAAAAAAAAACAACCTTAATCACTGTTTTTCATACTCATAGGCTGTAGGCTACAAAATATATAGGGCTCTGGCCTCTAATATTCTTTCAGTCAGACTGATCAGTAGCATTTGCTCCATGCTTTAATCCTCCGAGGTCCTTCTACATCTCCTCTTATTCTTGGTCGGCCTGTAAAGCCTCTGCTTCTTGGCTTCTGCAAATAAACTGTCTTTGCAAACTTACAAGCTGGCATTCTTTCTTGGTGACCTTCCCATTGCAGTATGCCTTTTTCCAAATTATTTTTACAATGACTGGGGTCTTCAAACAACCTATTTATCTCTAACTATCATTTTCCAACACTTGTTAGTATATTTTCTGTAGGACGTTTCTTTCCCATTTGAACACATGTATTGAGGAGGTTTTCTGCTTTACTTAGCTTCCTTTTTATTTTTGTTGTTAAAGCACAATTTATGAAACTGAAAATTCAATAAAAGTTAATGAAAAGTAGAAAATAGATAAAATTTATTTAAAGTTCAATATTTTTTTTGAAAATGTCAAAAGCAGCTTGAGACAGCTTTTTGCCTTTTTATAAATTCATTCTGCAGTAAAGCCAGTGAAACTTAAAAAACAAATCTCACAATTAGGTAATGCTTTTCAGAGCATGACATCAGCTCATTCTACTTTGATGGAAATGGGACCTTTTTGTATGCATTCACGTTTTTAACATATTGCACATGTATTTTACCTTCTTGTGGATAACAGCATAATAATAAATAATTGCTGTTCTTTATCTATATATATAATTCACCAAAGCAAGAGCGAGTGCGTGCAAATAAGCATGACGAATGTCCTAGCTGAGGTCGACTAATCAGTTTATGGTTGGCAAGCGGAGGTGGTGGAGAGACGGGCATGTCTTGAGACCAACAATGGTTCATGCATTCACTTGCGTTGTCCCTTCACAGAATAATATGTGATTCGTAGTGTACCGGTTATCACGTCCGCCTTACATGCGAAGGTCCTGGGTTCAAGCCCCACCGAAAACATTATTTTTTAATTTGTAAAAATGTGTGTTTGTGCCCGTTCTTTTCCCCCTTTTTTGCCAACATAGCTGACCCTGGCTAGGGTCGGTCAATCACAGTTTATGGTTGGCAAGCTAGGGTGGTGAGCAGGTAGATAATCGCAGTGCGAATGTCTCAAGACCAACAATGCATCAGTGGTTCCCCCCACCGACGTTCACTCGTGTTGTTTTGATTTCTTCGTGCTGTAGTTTGTGTCCGTTCTTTCCCCCCTTTCTTTGCACTACCCATGAGCAAGTCTATTACAATTTGCTGTGTGGTAACTCTAAACTGCTGTGCAGCATCAGGCGGAAAGCTGTGCAGCCCTGCAGCTTAGAGGTAACATTGGTCATGATAATTTTCAAATGTAAGATAACTTTTCATGTTCCTTTTGTTTCAGACATTTTGAAAATCTTTTGGGTATGGAGTGATATTAAAGATTATGGCGTCAAATAGTTACTTAGAAACAGATGCACAGGGAGAATCTACTTTTGTTGCCTCATTACACCCTGATCCAATTCCAACAAGATCACAATGCTCAAGGTCTGACAACGATCATGTGATAGCAAGTTTGTCTACTCCTGAACGTTTACAAAGATCAGGAAATTCAGGATCTTCAGATAGAATAACAGCTCAGGATGATTACCGTAAATATATACATTTAATGCCACCAGAATTAAAGCATGACTATTTTGAAATTTTAATAATTTGTTCTCAGTCTGATGAAGAAGAGGCTGATGCTTTCAAAAAATATTTATTAATTCTGGGTTATAGAGTGCAAATCTTAGAAATTGGAAGTCCATTTGAAATGGAGCAGGCCTATCAAAGGGCCATGTTTTTCTTTTTGTTTGTCACTAAAGAATTCTGTAGGTGTACCACAGCTCTTTTTCGAAGCCATATTTTTTTATCACAAACTTTAAATGATGAGAGTAAGAATTGGAGTGTTGTACCTGTGCTTACTAATAGCAATAGAGATGAGATAAAACTTGACATTCTGCTTCGCAATTTGCATCCTATAAGATATTATAGGAAAGATAAAGATGAGAACACCATTAAAAAGCTTTTGGCGGGAAAAACAAGAGAGATGGCAATTAGAGATCGGGCATTGCATCTACAAAGAGAACAATATTATAAGGACAAGAAATCTGATCTCTTTGATTTAGAAACGCACTCACCTGTTAAGGCAGTAGAGGACAATAACCAGACTAAAGATACAGAAATGAAGACTCATACCACAAGATGTACTACAGATGAAACTTTAGTCAAGAAAAATGATGGTATCACTGAAAAAAGTGTTAGTAATTATGATCCAACAGAAGCCGTAAAAAAACTTTCTTTAATTGACCAGCTAGGGGTTCAACTTAAGTCAAACCCTGCTTTAGAATACCTAAATAATGATGTACAGATAGATGGACCTGCATCTCAGGATATAAAATCTCCTCCTAAATCGACAACTTCATCTAGCTGCTCCACATCTTCACCAACTGCTCAAACAGAAATCCCACAACAGGCTGAGAAGGGGAAACCTGAGACTCACTATCACACTCATTTAAATGTTGGAAATGTAACTAATCTTTTAATTGGGGATCATGGAAACATTGGAAAGGAAGACGCTAATAAGGACAATAACTCAGCCAACAATGATGATCTGGATGTCCTGAAGATTGATAGAGAAGCATCAATGAACCCTATTAGTTTAAACCCTGGATCTGCATCTAATAGGTAATGTTTTTTTTTCTTTGTTAATTTCTCTTACCATTTTTATATATTATTGTTAAGATAAAAGATAGTTGATTAAAAAAGGCCCAACTCTTATTTTTAATATTTCAGACAAGCTGTTTTCTCATTTAAAATAATGAAAGGGAAAACAGCTCTTTTTACTAACAGTACAATATATTGTAAAACCTTTTTGCACAATTACAGTGACAAGCACTAAGTTGTCATAAAATAAAATTGCTGTAATTTTGATGTAAACTTTGACAAAAATTAAAACGTAACAACAAAATCATATTTAACAAAAATATCTGAATGTCATGGCTAATTTGAAGTCAAGCTAGTGAAATATTTCAGGTTAATTTGATAAGTCTGCTTATTATATAAGACAATTAAAGATTATCTGTTAATTGATGGAACCCTATCGTTAAAGAAAGAAAAATGTGAATTACTAAGAGTTTTTAAATTTACAAGCTCTTCTTTGCTACTTAGTCGTTAATGAGTTATAAAAGGGTAAAGCCTTCCTATATCTTATTTAAATGTATTTTTTACCCATAAAAAAAATAGATCAAAGCCAAATCTGACTGACTGTACTTTTAAACCAGGTTAGTACAAAATGAAAAAAATGTTTTTTTTGTTTGTTTTTAATGTTATTTAGTGTCTCACTGTGTGTTCTTTATTTCAAATTACATCGCTTAAATTTAAAAAAAATTGTCATCTTATATTTATTTTGTTTTATCGATAGTTTACTGACATGTTTTTCAGGTATTTTACAGTAAAGTATATCAGATTGTCAAAGAAATGCAAAACATGCTAGCCTAGGGGTGGGCAAACTACGGCCGTGGGCAGCGCCAGAGTATATTATGCGGCCCGTAGGCATGTACATGTTGCGATCCAATGTGGATGTTTATTTTCTTTGTTTAGAATTTTTGCAATATTTTAAAAAATATTAATCCGATTATTTGATTCAAATCTAAGGATATTAAATCGGTTTCATGGCTCTAGCATCGATTAGTGATCATCAGTCATTAATAGTAAACATCCTTTTTTGAAATTGCATTTCAGCTCAACTGGAAGTGGCTTTTGTTTATGATTTACATATTGGTGGTTTTGTAAAAATTGTAATATAAAAGTAAATAGACGTTGATTTAACAATGAGTGCTGCCCAAAAAAAGTAAGATTGAGGACAAAAGTGTGTTTTTAATGACATAAAAGTATGTGTAAAGCTGCATTGAATATCAAGCATGTTATTGACCCAGTTGTCGGTTGCGATAAACCTCATCAGAGCCAGGACACTTATTAACTACTGGCAGTTCAGGGCACTGCTTGAAGATTTGGAAACTGAATATTCTGATATTATCTACCACAGCAGTGTCCACTGGCTGAGCCTGGGCAAGATATTGAGGCAAGTGTGGGATCTCAAGGAAGAAATAGTTATGTTCCTGGAAATCAAGGGTTTGTTTGTGACTTTGTTACTAACATTTTTAATGAGGAGTGGAAGTCATACTTAATATTTGCTATTGACATTATGGAAAAGTTGAATAAACTGAATGTCAAACTTCAGGGCAATAGCTTGTTTGCACATGACATGTATGTGTATGTTAAATCATTTCAGGCAAAGCTCTCCCTTTTGTCCAGGCAAACAGGTGAAAACAGGTTTTTGCTTTGTTCCTTTGCTGAAACAGAAAACCATTTCTGTTGAAAAGGCTGAAAAGTACAAGGCTCATTCAGATGCCTTGGCTGTGGAATTTGAAGGCGGTTCCAAGACTTCAAAAACCTGGAACCACTCTTAAATATCCTCAGTTTGCCATTTAGTGCAGAAGCTGATTCAGCCTCAGAGGATATACCGTTAGAGCTGCTTGACCTACAAGCAGTTTATGACCTGAGGAGAAGTTCAAGTCATTTCTTTTCCTGGAGTTTTATGGATGTTTGCCAGCAGCAGCATTTCTACACTTAAAAAACTTTGCTGCTAAACTTTTGCCACTAATTAGGTCCACATACATCTGTGAGCAAGCTTTTTCTTGCATGAAAATAATCAAGTCTAAGAACAGATCGATGTTGACTGACTACAATTTGAATGCAGTCATGCAAATCACATCCAGTAAACTAGTTGCACAGTTAAAGAACATTATCAAAAATTGTAAACAGTCACATACTTCTCAATAATTATATTTGTGCTCTATGGTCAGGTTATTTATAAATTACGTTCCTACTTCTTCTTAATTAATTTGACAGGTAACAATAAACTTTGGTTGAAATAATAATGAATAGTAAAATCTTATAATCAAATTAGAAACTGTTTCAGTTTTTATTTTAAAATGTAATGTACATGTGTAATAGAGTGTGAATGTGAAATAAAATGACAAGTTCATGGTTATAATCTTTAATTCATATTTTTTTACCTTGTAAATTGTAATTGAAGTAGACAAAATATATTCACGGCCCGCCTATAGCAATTAAGTTTTCAATGTGGCCCTCCGTAGAAAAAGTTTGCCCACCGCTGTGCTAGCACATTGCATGCTAACTAAAAAATGTTTTCAAATCAGTGAATTAATATCAGCAAAACTCTAGAACAGCTAAAATTTTTCTAACAATGCTAGTCTTAACTTTATTAAAAATTATTACAAATTAATCTCTTCAGGTAAAATTTATGTTGGCGTGTTTTGGGATTTGCAAAATTGTCCTGTACCAAAGAAGAAATCTGCTGCTGATATAATCAAGCTCATAAGGGCAAAGTTCATTTTAGTGAATGCAAACAATGAAGAAAAACGTTTCTATTGCATAACAGATGCTGCTTCTGAGAGTAGAAAGACAAGACAGGATATAATTAGTTGTGGGGTATGTAATAAGTTCACTCTAGTCTTTTTATTATATAATTTTCATTGGACGCAATATTGTGGAGGACCTGGGTTGAAATAATTGAGAACCTTGGTTTAAATATTTGAGAGGGGAACGGTAGGTAGGCGACGTACCTGAAATGTAATGATGCGCTCAGACAATTACCGGAAATGAAAGTATTCCGGCCTCTCTCTTTCACCCCCAGGTACGGGATGTTGGGTGGTCAAATGCGCATAAATCGTATCAATGAATTCTGAGTCGGACGTAGGACGTGGGAAAACGCCTATGCGCTCACGCCCGGCGACCACGCCGCTCTCTTACCCCGGGGTGGGTTGTTCTCCCCCTAAACACTCTAAACTCTCGCCTTATATCCTCGGTTTCCCTCGAGGTGTCAAAGTTTAATCTATTAACCTTCGACCCTTAATTTCCCCCCACGAATTCTTTCCCGGGTTTATCCGTGACTTTCTTTACAAGTCACAATGATAAATAACTGTTGTCTTCCTTACAACCAACGCCCCTTAATAGCTGATCCAATCAACCAGACGTGAGGTGTTAGGTGTATTCCTCACGTTCCGTGGTCCATTCAGAGTTCATTGATACATCGGCGTGGTCGCCGGGCGTGAGCGCATAGGCGTTTTCCCACGTCCTACGTCCGACTCAGAATTCATTGATACGATTTATGCGCATTTGACCACCCAACATCCCGTACCTGGGGGTGGGGGGGGGGAAAGAGAGAGGCCGGAATACTTTCATTTCCGGTAATTGTCTGAGCGCATCATTACATTTCAGGTACGTCGCCTACCTACCGTCCGCTCCCCTCTCAAATATTTAAACCAAGGTTCTCAATTATTTCAACCCAGGTCCTCCACAATATATAACAGATTTCAATAGTTCTACATTAAAAGAAAACAAAGGGATCATCATTAGCTTCTACTCACAAAATGTATTTATTCATAGCAATATTGATTCCTGGCCTTGAAACAAAAGAAATTTTAGATTTAGAAAATTCAAAATATGTTTTTTCATTACAAATGTAATGAAAGTATAATTTTTATGATAGAGTATTAGATAAATGTGATAGTGAAAGGTAATAAATCCTCAGTTTGAGTTAAGACAAACTCAATCCAAAACTGTGAATTGTAATGCTAGCTGCTTAGTCATGGCTAACTAGAATATATTGAATAATTTTCTGTATTCTGGCCTTTTTCTGTTGTACTAAGAATAGTTTTAAATAATAGAAATTAATATATTCAATATTTTAACAACTGAACTCTCATTTCTCCCAAGATTTATGATTTTTCCATAATAGGGATAGATAACTCTTGATTGTTTTTAATCAATTATTATTTTTTTCTTAATATAAAATCCCCCTCATTTTCCTCCTTTTAGGTTAACCTGTTAGATATATGTTCGGACAAAGATAATTCCTCTGACTTTAAAATTATACAAGAGATGGAAGAATTTGCCAGAGATATTGGAGATGCTAGGGGAAAAGTTATTCTTATAACAAGTAAGAATTAAATGTTCAGATATAATGTTTTCTTTCTGCCTTAGAGTGTCACAAATAATGGTAAAGGATTTATGATTACTGATTGCATCCTTGAGCAAACTTTTTTAACCTGTAGTTTGTTTATTTGTAAACTTAAACTCTTCTGTATTTAAAAAAAATAAATAAAAAATAAATTACCCTCCCCCCCAAAAAAACAACAACAACAAAACAACAAACAAACAACTTGTTACTTTCCAGTTTACATGGCAGTTAAAAGATGCTTGTGCACGAAATTAAAGAATTACACAAATATTTTGGATAGACCAGTTTCATATGAGGAATTAAAGATTTCTGTTTTAATTCATTTGTGAATTGAATGACTATTGACAGGTGATGTAGATTTCAACATTAAATTGGCTGATCTGAAAAAGAAGGGATTTCACATCATCCTTTTACACAGAAAGTACATCAAACCTGAGTTACTGCATTCTGTTGATGAAAGCCACAGTTATGAAGAGCTCATTGAGGAACTTGCTGATAGACATGAGATATTAGTAAATACTGTGTCTTTGTCATAATCTTGTATATTGTTTTGTTTACTTGTATACAAATATTAAAGGTATCATTACCATTTTTTATTTTCAGGAACTTGTGATGTTTTAACTGTGGGACATTTGAATATTTATAATGTAGTTCATGGGGGTTTTAAAAGTGTGCATTGGCACGTATTAGTGGGGTGTAACCAGGGCTGTTTTGAGGTCTTTGTAGGACTTAGGCACTCATATTCGTAGGCCCACCTCAACTCAAAATGTCAACATGTGAACAGCTGTGCAATGACACTAAATACTTTCACATTTTTTGCCAAAGTCATATCTCATTATTTTTATTTACTCATAATTGTCAATTGTTTCCTTATTCAATGACTATAACGTTTTAGTAAATTAAATATATATTAAATGTCATATATGTATACAAATATACATTACTTCTTTTTTGCTGTGAGCAAATTGCCCCAAATTTAAATTAATATCCTTCAAAAATAAATTGCTCTCAAGGATCTTGGAATGTCAGCAGGTAAACTGACTTCATGAAAACTGCTGAAGGAAAAGCATAAACTGTGCAAATACTGGACTGATATCCTGAAAGAAATAGTTGCTGTGATCAGATTTCTAGCTGCAAGAGAATTAGCTTTTTGTGTTGACTAAAACTTAATTGTCCTAACAATAGAAATTACCATTGTTCAGTGACCTATTAGATGAATTTGATGCTTTTCTATAGGAACACATTTTAGAGGTACAGATCTTCCTGGAAAGGGTCACATACTTTATGTATTTTTGCAGTGATGCAATGATTTATTGATTAAGGTCCAAAATATTCATGAATATAATTTATGAATTTAAAAAATGCTTCATATATAATGGAATTAGTATTCATTCACCCCCTGACATCAGTCATATAGATTCAGTCACACTAATTCTCAAATAATGGAACGGCAGTCAAACCGCAGAGAAGCAGTTTCTTCAATCTTCTTCAGAATATGCTTAGACTTCAGAGTGCATATATCGCTGTTGTGTACTGGGTTCTGGTTACTTAAGACTCTTGTTCAATGATATTCAACCAGGGGTGGACTGGGGAGTAAAAGCGGCCCGGGGAAAAAAAAAGCGGCCCTATCTTCATAACTTTTATTTTCCTTGTGCATTTTCTCCATCCAAACGTGAGGGCCAAGACCTTCAAAGTCATGGGTCACTTTACAAATTACTATATACAATAACAACCAGAAAAAAAAAGATAAATCGCATTTTAAATTTATTTTTAAATAAAATACAAAGAATGCGTCAATTCAAGCTATAAATCAATTTATTCTGACTCTCTATGATGGTGTTTAAAGCATAAGCAACTTCTTTAAGCTGGGTGACATTTCGGCTACATGATCTATAATTGTGTCATTATTCAGTTCACTTAAAACATCGGGCCGATCTTGAATCATTGTTTATCCCATATAGGTTTTAATAAGTTTTAGTTTCGAAAAGCTTCTTTTTCGGAAGCCAAAGTGACAGGAATAATTTTTTTGAAAGCAACTGCAAAATATTAACAAGATCGTTGTAGGTAACTGCAGGAATTATGGAACTCAATGATTTGAAATCTTCAGCAAGCATGAAACCATCAAGGTCCTTACTTTCGCAGACAGTGAGCTTCTCACGATTTATACAGCAATTCAGTAGATCATTGTTTTGTAATTGATGAAATTTAAAAAGAAATCCAAAACGAGTCATGATGCCTTAGTATTAGTTCAAATTACATGTCCATTGACATGATTGCATATCAACCAACTAGTAAAAAATCTGTGGTAATTTTTTCTTGTGCATCTACAAGTCCTTCGTCTTCTCCTTCATATATAAATTGTTTTATATCTTTTTCAACTGGGTTTAAATGGGTTCAACTTCTATGTCTGTGGCAATTTCTTTGCAAATGTTATTGCTGTTTCAAAACCACGATTGCAGTAAGATTTCGACCATTTGTAAGTATGTTACATGCTCTCAACTTCAGTTACTAGACCGACAGAAATATTTTGTAATTCTTTGCTGGTGTAATTAAATTGCGACAATATGTCGTACCAAAAAGCATTTGAAACAATGAAATTGAAGTTCTTAAGTTGTTTGCACAAAGACTCTGCTTCACTTCAAGATTTTAGATCACTAATTTGATATGGTACTTTGCAAAGTTCATCATCCATTTCTCCTGCTTGATATCGCACTACCTTTGCGCTTTCCACATGGCTCTCCAATTTTCTTTCAGTGGTTTCACAGAAATATTTCAAACACTTGGAAAATAAAGCACATCGCTTTGTTGAAGCAGAAAATATAGATTCGTTAAATTATACCAAAAAAACGTCATTGCATCAAGACAAGTTTTTATCATATAACATAGCAGCAAGTTGTAGCTGCGAAGGGTACAATAATTGTAAAAGACGACCTTGTACGTCTCACTTATGCCTATCATATTCGCACCGTTGTAGTATCCTTGACCGTGGATATCAGAAACATCTAAGCCAAATTTTCTCAATTCCAATAGTAAGACATCAAGCATTTGTTGCCAAGTACTTTCTTCCACTTCTAGAAAACGTATGAAGTGCTCATGAGTTACTTCAGAATATCCACCTCCTTGGCTTACAAAGCGCATTGTCAGTGGCATCTGTTCTTGGTGACATTGGCACGGTGTGCAATCAAGTATTACTGAAAAGTTTTTACATGATTTTACTCTTCCTACAATAATTTTCCTTACCTTATTTCTCATCAACGAAATGAGTTCGTTTTGAATGCGCTTTTCTAAAGTAGTGATCATGAATTTCATCAATTTTTATTAATCATATATTTTCCTGCAAAACCGAAACAAATTTTGCCAGCGATTCGACGAGAGCCAGAAATTTTCCATTTTGTGCCTGATGTATTTATCAACTGAACTATAAAATAGCTGAGCGAGAAATTGGGACAATGGCCATGAGACGTTGAAATATACAATGTCAACGAGCCTTTTCACTGTTTATTATTTTTTGGCGTGGCTTGTCAATTGTCATTGTTTTGTTAACCTGTTTTTCATCTCAAACCATTCCAAAGTAGATGTAATATTATGTCCCTTTGATTTATCATGATCAGACAGTCTAACACATTTTAAAAAAAATTTCAGTTACCGTTGCAAGTTTAGCCTAAAAGTGGAGTTCTCGTTTTTAAAATGTTCTGAATCCATAAATGCTTACTAAAATACACTAGGAAAAATACTTTTTGGATTAGGATTTATGATGATTATAATATGTTATATTAGTACGGAATTGTTCTACTTATTTTATCCTGAAAAAATAAATATAAAGTTTTCTAGTTACGTTGTTATAAACATTTTTTTTGCGTAATAGTAGTAAAATTGTAAAAAGTAGTAAAAATGTTTAGTCAAAGCGTGGGCCCTGAAAAGCGCGGGGCCGGCCCTGATTTCAGTTTAGAGAAAGATCTCTCACAAGCTACTTGGGTAGACGACAGAGGCAATAAGAGTTTATAAGCGCTAAAGAGATGTTTGTATGTTTGCCCCTAGAAACTGTATTTATGTAGTACAGAAAAGCAGCAAACAGGACATTTTTTTCAAGATTAATTATTATTATATCACCGGTCCTGGCGGCCCACCGGGAATTTTCCCGGTGTCCCGGCGGCCCAGTCCACCCCTGTATTCAACTATTAATAAAGCCGAGTGGTGGCCAGTTATAAGACAGTAAGTCCAAGTCACAAGTACATGCATATCAAAGAAGTTTATTCAATCCAACATAGCATAAACCGTCTTTAAGTTTAAGTTGCTTCATTCTCTCTCTACTTCTTTCCATCCTTGTGCGTCTCGGTGCGACACACAATAGTCCGGTGCGCACAACTACACTTCACTATTATGTACAACAATATCAGTATCAGTACATTTAAGACCAGTGATTCTCGTACCTTGGCAATCGCTAATTGCAGATCACTATCATATGACAATACAGACAATATGAGTATTATTTATTCTGGCGTACAGGCTAGATTAAGAGAGATTAACAATTAAGTGGAATGATTCGTCATGCACTGCCCACAGCCTAAATTTGGTTGGTTAATCTGCTGTGTGGAGCTGCTCAGCTGCAGTGAAATATTTTCCTATTGTTCAGTCAGTTAATGGTAAATTCATCTGCTTTAGACATTAGACTTATCATTAGTGATAGTGATAGCAAGGTATATTTCCTTCATCTATCAAAGGACTGTTGCTGCCTCGGCAACTCAACGAATTATAAAAAAAAATTCATTAGCTGAACTTCACTAACAGTGATGAGCTGTAATTTTAAATATTTTTAAATTTTTTATTTTTTATATACCAGAATATTAGAAGGTGATTTGGTGTCATCATATCTTGCGTGTACATTGCCCTACTTTCTAATTGTTAACAACCTTAGGGTATAGTAGTAGTAGCTCATAAGATGACACACCCTAAAATGAACTCCGATTAATAAGCTAATATGGACTAATTGGATTTACGATTGACTGGTCCAGATTTAAAAGGAATCCTAGCACTGGTTAACCGTTATCAACTTTTGCATCAACAGACTTTTGTCTGTGTGCGTGCATGTACCCAGTATCAACGTATATCAAAGTACACTAGCACTACCAGTAACTAGACATTTCCCCATATTCAGTGCAAAAAATTATATCAAAACTATCACTGACCCGTTGATAAGTTGACTCTGTGTTTTAGATTGAATTTTAAGACTAAAATATATCTGTTTTTAAGTTTAAGTTTAAGTTACAAACTCAGTACTCAGTTATCATAGTATTCATAGACATCTTGAGATGGGAAAAGGGCAAGCAGCTTACTCAGCACTGCATGAAAAGTTTAACTTTATTCTGGAGAGATCTCAGTCAATCGATTCAACAACTCTAATGCCAAGCCATTAAATGAGATGTATCCATCAGATCTGGAAGAGGCATGCATTTATTGATGGTTCTTTATATTCACAAGTGTTTGGTGGCAGTAATCCTGTGGTTAAAATGATTATGGCACAAATCTATAATAGGTTGGTGACAAGTTTTCCAATGTAACTACTTCTTTTTGAATCTACTTCAATGGTAATTATAAATCTGAACATTCATTTTCCAAACTGAAGCTAATAAAAATTTATTTTCTGTACACAATGGGAAAATACAACTATCCTCCATAGCACTACTTTCATTTGAAAAAAGACATAATGTGGGATATGACTTTGAAGGATGCCATGTAAAGAACATACAAGTTAACATACAGCTCAATTTCTCATCTTATAGGGTTACAGCTGTAAATTGATAGTGTTATTAAATTTGCATCTTAAATTTCCAAAAAAAATTTCTGATGAAGCACTAAATTTAAGTTTCAGCAATATTTTTTTAATCTAAAAAAAAATTGGTAGGCCCCTGAAAAGTTGTGAGCCCAAGGCACAGTGCCTATTAAGCCTTATGATCAGATGGCCATGGGTCATCTAGCTAACTCAAATTCATAAAAACTACTTATAGATGAAAGTATTATTCTAGGAAAATTATAGCATAGTTGATTTTAAAAATTACTTTAAAAGGAATTATAATTTATTGAGTGATAAAGAATACACTATTTTTTGCCTATCAAAAGCGATTAACTCTTTCGTTTAAGTCTTAATTAATTTAAAGTCTTTTTTTTTCATGTGGAAAAAAAAGGGTGCTTTAATAAATTGTGTTTTATATATTTTATACTCCTTGTAATGTTTGTAAAATCTTGTGATCAATTTTAAAACTCCATACATGTAATTTTTTAAAATAAAACTAAGTTTTTAAAAAAAAATTACAATGTATAAGGAAATGACAAATTTTACTCATGGTTAACCACTGAGATTGAGCTTGGGTCATAAAGCTGTCACTCCACTGCTTTTCAAGCTTTATACTTTATAAACAAACATGGTGAAATAATTTTATAAATAAAATTTCAGTTCAAAAAATATCAATTGAACTAATTGATTGATGATTATCAATCAGTTTTGACTGATGTGTTTTCATCTGAAAAGACAAGAAAACAACAAACATAAAATTAGCTCTAGTCACTTGTATGATTATTACCCTCTGATAAAAAAATTGACAGTTGTTTCTTAGGAAAGTGATGTCAATAAAGAATTGTAGAACTTATTTGTAACTGTTAAGTAATTTCAAATTTAGTTTTCTATAAAGGTAAATTGGAATTTTTAAACCTGGGGGCTAATATTCTTAGGAAATATGAGGTGACATTTCAAGTTGAGTGGCAGGAACAGTTTATAAAATAACATTATTGTGGGGAGGGCATTGACATTGAATAAGTTACTTGGTTAGTTTCTAAGGTCCACTGTTCTCCTTATAATTTAAAAATTTGAAATGTCTTTTTATTTAAAGACATAGCCAGTTTTTATGTGATGCGAAAGAAAAGTTGCATGTAAATAAGTTTTAGTGGGATAGTGTATTTAACATCTAAATTTTTGATAATTTTGAGAATTATTTCCACTCTGTTTTTTAATGCCTTCCAATAATTTAATCAGTTCCAAAGCATTATTGATCAGTATCTAACCAAAAACAAATTAAGTGAGAATTTGATGCTCTGGATTGTGAAAATCCTTATTGACACTTATTGAATTGCCCCATTAGAAAAATAAATGCGTAGCAAAGATCTAAACAGTATTTAAAGTGAATGAATTATCATCTCTAAACCTTTTAAATAAACATGACCTCAATAATTATGTTTTAATATTTATTAGGATATAAAATTCATTTCCCTTCTAGAACTTACAATTGGAGACAAATATTTAAAATACTATGTTAAGTTCTTTTATAAATAAAATTATTGAAATTTTCATTTATTGTTTCAGTTTCATAAATAAGATGGCAAACAAGAGTTTTTGTTGTATCTTGGTTCAAAGGTATAAATGCAAGATAAATTTAAATTCAGAAATATATATAATTTATTGTTCTATTTTTCAGTTGGAAAATGAACCATTTCTCATTGTTCATGGTTATCAACCATTATCAGAAGATAAAAGAAAAAACTTCATACAAATTCTGGAATCATTCTTTAGTGAATGGAATGGGAAAGTTATCAATCGGCGTGGTAATAAGTTTGGCATACTGAAGTTTGACAGCTTTGAGCTAGCCAAAAGGTAGACCTGTATTTAAATTTAAGATAAAATTGATTTTTTCTCAATTTAGATTGCGGTTGAATAATTTGATATTTTTCAAGACTGTTTATTGATTAATTATTATTTCTCCTTTAAGAAAATTACCATATGAATCTTAATTTTGTAGCCTCTTGTATTCTTTAACACTTTTTTTAAAAACAGTAACCATTATAAGCAATGACATGCAAATACAACAGGTAGTAAAATTTAAAAATCAGAGGAAAAGAAATAAGTAAATTGATTGTTACTCTTAGTATTGATTATCATTATATTTGGAAACTACAGGCAAATATATAAATTATTGATACATAATGATGATGGCAAAACACCTTTTTATGTTATTTTGTTTTAATTATTTAAAAGTCTCTTGCTTCTCTCCTCCTAAATTGTATAGTGACAGTCATGCAGTGAACAGTCTATGGCCATATTTAGTGGTAGTATTGTTTAAATTTTAGATTAGGCCTACATCGCATTTAAAAAAATACACATTACATTTTCAGTAGGATTTTCCAACTTAAAAGATTATTCTGTACTTGAAAAACTTCTCACACAGCTTCGTATATTTTAAAATACTACACTTTGTATCTTATGGAAACAAAGTAAATTTATTTTAACTTTTGGTTTTGATTGGTCCAAGCAGGTGGATTTTTATTTCTACCAATAATTATTGTGAGACATAATTCATTAAATTAAATAAAAGCGATGTTCCCTTTAAGTTGTGCGGCCAGCGGCGGCCACGCAGATATCTGACCAAGGTCATGCAGCAGTTTAGAATAAAATTTAACAAGGCAACTATATCTGTGTAAAAGTGTTTTTGTGGTGTAAAATTATGCACACAAAAAATGGATGCTGTGCAATTTTCACACAAATTTGTTATTTTGCACGTGACCAACAAACCTTAGATGGAACATGATTAAAAGCCATTTTAGAATTTATTGTTTGCTTAATTTCCTTTTTTTTTCAGTGCCAAAGAGAAAACGAATGGAAAAGAGCCCTTTGAAGCAGACAATAAAATGACTGTTTGTTTTATGGAGGATGCACCAGATGAAATTAGAAAAAGTGTTGAGAGTAAGTTAAATTTTAAAAATCGACTATGCGATTATACATTGAGTATTCAAGAATCTGTTTCTTGAATGCTTATAACAAAGGCTAGCTTCCAGAAAAACCACTACCACTTTTTTAATCAGGAAACTTCAAATGAATGAAAAGTAACTTTAGTTTTTTCACTTTGGCTTTAGGAAAAGTCCATCTTATTTGTATTTGTTTAAAACTGTTGTTTAAAAAAATATTTTTGGCATCTAATCCAACTGGTAGAACATATTTTTATTTATTAAACTCTTTGACCAGAAATATTAAACTTGGGAAAAAGTAAAACTGGAGGCAAAAATCAAAGTTGTGATAGGTCTCTAACATCCTCAAACTCAGAGAGAATAGCTGAAAATGAAACTCAGGATGTGGGGTCAGATCCGTTGGTATGTACCATTTCAAATCTTAAAATCTGAATTAAATAAATATTTTATAAACCTTGTGAGTGAACAACTGGGGTTATTATATATTATTAAATAAAATTCACAATTTGAGTTATATTCGGTTTGGAACGAGCTCCAAAGATACAGTAATAAAATATAATAGTTTATACACTATACATGCATTATCTTGAGTCACTACTAATTCCATGATCCTGTAGTTTTCATATTATAGCATTTTCAATTAAAGGATTTATATTTAATGCACTTAGTTATTGATTTTACATTTGAGAGGTTGGATCTCAACTTATACAATTATGCAGTCTATTATCATTTTTTATTAGGGAAATAAAGTTTGTTTTTCATATAATTATAATTTTTATAATTCATAATTCTTCCACATATGAATTTAAATTTTGCTGAATACATTTTAAAACATTTTTTATTTTAAAGGCAATTTTAATATTTAAAAAAAATTGTATTAAACAGGATGGTGAAATAAGAATGGCTTAACACATGATGATCGAATTGAAAAAGTCACAGAGGTTGATGTGAGGCAGCTGTAGTCTTGAGCCTTTTCAAAATTGTGGAGGATTGAGGCTGATGATTTATTTAGTATTTATTTTATTTAAATTTTTATGATAAGGAATATCCTTTTCTGTTTGTAATGGCATGAAATGTGTCATTCAATTCATAAAAGCTACTGATCATTGAATAAATTTGATGGGGTTTCATAATTTAAAGTAGTATCAACAAATTTATGTATACAATTTTCATGGTGGCCTCAAAAACCTTTGTTGGAGCCTTGTGCCGCCAGCTCATTTGGGCCTTTCACAGATTAAAATAGAATGAATTAGCAGTTTTATTATTTTTTTTCCATTTCTAAATGCTGTTATATTATTTTTTCTCTTTTTTATGAATAGGATTGTTAAATTTTGAGCATGATTAATGATTAAGAGTAAATGCTAAAAAATAAGGGATTTTGGCAAGATGTCATTTGGTTTGTCAGTAATGAATTGGGCCAAAGTGGTGCTTTTATAAAAAAAAAGTCCTGTATCTGCATGATAAGAGATTAGTTCTATTCCATTCATTGTGTGATTTTCAAATTAATGTTTCTTTCAATACTGTTATCCCCACCACCTCCAAATATTGAATATTTTTTGCGGAATTTAAAAAAAATCCATGACATGTGATAAATATCAATAGAATTAATTCTATATCTAAATTTTACAAGATAAAAATATGTTTATATGTCAAAATTGTGAGTCACAGTTAATTAGAAAACTAAAAAAATTTTAATTATAAAATGAGTTGACTAATTTTTAAAAATATAAAATATAATTAATTTATAATTTATACTTATGTGAAGCGAAGCATAATTTCTTAACTCAAATGTTGAAGTTATTATTGTAATTGTAATGAATTTTTATTTAAATATTCCACAAACTTTATCCAAAACACGATGTATAGTGTCCCTTGTCTTTCATATTTCATTGAAATTATTGAAGAATGAATTATAGCCCGTTCATAAGGGCATAGAATGTATTTTTTTATTTTTAGCTTTTTAGGTGGCATTTTGAATATAAAAAAACACTTTTATGTTATTTTTTTAATATACATTAGTCGCTCTTTCTACTTCTATGTAGCAGATTATTGGGTACCAAATTCTTTTCATTAGATAGAACATATGGTTTAAGAAACACTGGACCTTATTATGATATAAATCATGAAGTCTTGTGAAAAGACCCTTTACATCATATTACATGTAAGGAATAATTAGAAGCAAGCTACAATTTATCAACTGTAATAGTTTATCTTATCTGATTGACAGAACATAGCATATTGTTGTAAATGATTCATCTTTTAACGATAGTCCATGAATAGCGTCCAACTCAATGTTGTATCCTCTGGGTTTAAGTCCTTGGACTGCACTCTCTGGATAGTGCTTCTCCCAGGTTTTGATCCTCCTGCATGTTAGCAGTGAAGCCCAGCTGTTGTAACTCACATTGCCTCTTATGCCATGCCATAATTTGTCATAAGTCTGTTTGAGGTAAAAAAACACCCTTACCTCGTGGTTCCTCATTTGGAAGTTTATGGTTGATTGGACAAAACAGATTAATACTACAATAACCAACTCTCTTATACTTATACAGTTATATGTTTTACAAATTGAATTTTTTAGACTAGATATAAATATAAACCATTGATAAGCGTTGGATGCAATAATTTTCTGCAAAGAAGGAGTGTCTTTACGTATAAGTTACTATAAGTATAAGATTAGATAAGAAATACTGACAGCATGACAGTTATAGAGTGCTTAAATTTATTAGTGTTAGTGAACATTTGATCACAATGTAGTCAAGCCTAAAAAAAAGGTAAAGTCATTTTAGTCTGATGCCTTTCATTGCATGTTATGAATGGATCCTTAAACATTTAATATGATTTAATTTATGATGATAAAATTAATAGTTTTCATGTTAAATGTACACAATCTATGCATCAACAACCGGTGAAAAAAACAATTATTTTTAATTCTGTTATAGTTATAGTTTACTAAGTTGACATTGACATACATATTTTTGAGTGCCATAATATTTATGTAAAACCTTCTCCCCACTTATCCTTTGATTTTATTTAATTTAAATCCCGCCTTTTTGTACAAAATACAATGTACTGCTTACAATAAATGAAAATAGTTTATTAAGCTTAATTTTGTATGATTTTACCCTAAAATTTAATAAATGATAAATTTTAATGTGAGATTCTGATCATTGCTTCAAACATAATTCCAGAGCTTAATTAAAAAGTCCACAGAGATGATTACCTTATAAAAAAAAATGTTTTAAGTGGCAGAAGAGATTATTTTCATTTTTTACCTGTGTCATTTAACTAATTTAGCTCTAACTAATGGTTTTCTTCTCATACTTGGATTCCCAGTTAATGTAAATCTTTCTCTACGTCTTCTAATCAGAGACCACAATTAGCGCAGATCAGTTCTGGGAATTCGGTTGTGTACCCTCTTCACTCTTTTGACAATTGATTTTGTGCCTCACTTTTTATTAGTTAATATTAGGAAATAAGTGGGGTAGGACTGCAATCAGGGTGGTTAGAATTTTTTATTTTTTAAATATAAAAATAGTTTGCTTGAGCCTGACAGGACGCCACTAAACAACGAACATGTCGGAAAAATTTTTATTTGTCTGCGAATAAAACAAAAAATACTAATACTAATAGAAGAAAGAAAATAAAACAAAACTAAGCTGCAGTGTTAAGTTCATGAATCTATCAACCAGAAAGATAAGGAAAGAGTAATTTGAAGATTTATAAAGAGTAAGGGGAAATTAGGCGGGGTGAGGTGTTAACGCAGGGGCGTTCAAACTTTTTGAATGGCGGGCCATAATTCTTAAAGAAAAGATTTCAGGGGCCGGATTAAAATAATAAACAAAAATGACATGGTAAGTTTTTATTGCAAAATTTTAATGTGACGGGTGAAACTGAGAGCTTAAATGCAGTAAATAGGTGAGGTCAGGCCCAAAGCCACTGGTTTTGATATATATGATATCACGTATGTGAGAGTCACTAATTCTCGTCCTCACAAAATTCTTGTTAAAATTCATAAATGAAAATATCTGCTCACACAAGTATGTCGAGCCAAACAAGCTGAGCATTTTCTGGGCAAATGTTTGAATCTCTTGGAGTCTCTCTTTATCCAGATGAAGGTAAGAGTCGGTGAGAGAAAGCTTTTGTCAACAGAGAAAGATGTAGAAAAAAACATGATTTACTTTTCACTAGTTGCAAAGTCCTCAAAGTATCTTTGAAATTCATCAGCCAGGGATGTGATATCTGCAATATACCTCTTGCTCATGAAAGCTTCTTTCTGGAAAACTTGTAATGATTTCCTGTAGTGAGGGGAAATGTGCGGTATTAGGCTGCATTTGAGACATTTGACTTTGAAAAAGGCTCAGCTTGTTCCCAAAGGCCTTGATATGTGAATATAATTGGCTTACCACCGCATTGTGCCCTTAAGCCTTAAGATTTGTATTAAGAATGTTTATATGCCATGTCATATCAACTAAAAATGCTAAATCTAGCAGCCAAGCAGTATCACTAGTATCAGATAGGAATAGGTTGTTCCTTATCTTCTTTGAATTGCCAAATTTCTTTTTTGCAGTGCTGTTCCAATTAGCCATCTTACATCATTGTGATACACAATATCTCCGTATTCTCCCTGGATGTCATTGTCAAGAAGAAACTGCTGAAACTGGTGGTGAAACGGCTTTAGAGTTTATAGCTTTTATCACTGGCTTAATGATCACATCTAAGCCTCCTCCCAGTCTAATCTAAGTAATGAGCGGAAAAATGTGTGCGAACAACAGAGTAGATAACGTTGTGGCTTTTACTTGTCATAGAAAGCTGTCTTTTATCTATGTCCCTAGAAGACTTAGGGTGTTGTGTTGTTTTTCCACCGAAAACGGTGACGATAATTCGTCCTTTTAATGAAAGTGGGTGAATTCAGAGATGGCTGATAAGACCAATCCGAGGTCAAAATAATCTGTAGCATTTGAGACATGGATGCTCAAGCTGGCCGGGCAAAAGCTGAACCTCTGATTCCTGACTTTCGGAGCCATCCTTTTTTCCCCCTCTGTTTCCTGCCTCTTTCACTTTTAAGTAGCTGCACGGTCAGGTACTTTGGCTCGTCAGGATGGCAATCTGCAGCCGCACTCTCCCAATTGCCTGGGTCGATTTCAAAGATCTTTAGAGGCCTTAAGGATGTCCTTGGATATTCTTTTTGGTCCTCCGCCTAGTCTTTTTCCTCTCAATTTTTCGTCATTCTACGGTAGTCTTTTTGGAAGGCAGGCATCCGGCATGCGTACAACATGACCAACCCATCTGAGATGAGCCTTTCCATAATCCCAATCATGGTATGGTTAAATGGACACCCCCGTTGTCTGGTACTTGTCCTGCCATTTGATTTTTAACAACTTTCTAAGTCAGCTCAGATGAAAATGGTTAATTTCCTTGAATTGGCGGCTGTACAAAGTCCAGGTTTCACTGGCATTAAGGAGGGTTGAGAGGTCAATTGCCGCATACCCTTGCAGTTTGGTCGCCAGCCTACTGCCTTATATCTGGTTCCAGATGTTAGGCCGGAGTCTTCCGTAAGGATCCACTACAGAGGCGGCGTTAGGTGCGCACGAGGCCTATTGCAACAATGACCCTACGGGGCCAGAGTACTGGTAACGATCGCGAACTACCAATATGCCCAAAAGATCATAATATCTTGATTAGATCAATTCTTGCGCAAACTCAGTAGTGCAATATCTACCGGCTCTTTTGTTACTAAAATATATTTATGTTTGCGTTTTATGAACAATGGTTTCTTTTTGAAAAATACCATGACGACTTACGTTAAAATGCAATTTATTGTACGTAGTACAAGGCAATTTTTCAAATGTTTGTTTCCATTCAACTATTTTATTAATAGCTTTTAAAACTTCTATTTAGAAGAGTTTCAACTTCTGTTGTGTGCAATTTCAAAAAGATTAGACCATGTTTAGTGTATTTTGTGCTTGTTTTTTATTATGGTGAATATAACTTGGACGAAATATTCTCAAGTCTGAAACGGGGGGCCCCCCTAAGCGCGGGCCTGGGGTGTTTTCCCCAGCTGCCACCCCCAAAGGTCGCTCCTGATCCACTAGCACGTGCGATCCAACCTAGTATCTACCTTCTCGTTTATATGGACTGCTTTGGCAATGTTACCAATGTACTCCCGAGATATTTAAATCCATCCACTTTGCTAAGTTTCTGACCGTTCACCATTACGGAGTGCTTATTATAGTTACGTCCAGGTGCAAATTGATTCAAAGCTTTGGACTTTGGTCTACAAATTTGGTGAAGAACGAAAAATTTTGCTTCTGACATCATGTATCTTATTTATAGTGCCTCTTTCATTCCCAAAGCCACACTGACTCAGTGGAGCAAGCATTTGTCCTCATCTTTTAAAGAAGAAGTCTGCTTGGGCCCTCCACTGTTGTAGTTTAACAATGCATTAAATTTATAAATTATTTAAGCTATAACTATAACAGTTACAGGGCTTCAGGTTTTTCAATTACTAAGGCATTTTTTCAGCTCTAAACGATCAGATTAGGATGAATGCAATGATGCGATACTGGGTTACGCCCAGGCGTCAGAAAGCCACGCTGCCTACGCCTACGGCACTGGTTTCAGAGTTTGAAAAATCTGTAAATTTATTTTCAGGTCTCAAGAAATTTTAGAAAGGGATTTCTGGGATTTTTCAGTGACTGACATCCACGTCCTTTTTAAACTTATACTTATTACGTTATTTAGTTAATGAAGTAAAGCATTATGATTACAAAACGATACCCCTTATTTACATTTAACAATTGCTTTGTACTTTACTTCCTGTTTGCTGAAGTTTATGTTAAAAAATTCTATAAATATTTTTTTAAAGAATAAGTCAATAAGAGGCAATATTCTTGTTATTATATTTTTAATTATGTAGAAACTGTAGAAAATAATTTTAGTACGAAAACCGTATTAAAATATATTTTTTTCGAAAAAGTATAACTTTCCGATAACGTCTATATGAAATATTCAAACGGTTATTTTATTGAATTGTAACTTAACTTCTTAACTTAATTAACTAACTTAACTTAACACTTAACGTCGCTTAACTTGATGCTGTTTTAAAGATCAGGGTCTTACATAATTATAATAAAATAATAATTATTTATTTAATTTTAAAAAAAAGAAGAGAGAGATTGAGTACTATGGGTAGTTAGTAATACGGACGAATTGAAGTTACGTGTCCAGTACTGTCCAGGTTGAACGTGACCGGTCCTGATCTTACACAGTCAAACAGGTTAGCTGTTTTAAACATATTTAAAAATTACAATAGTTTAAATTATTGACTATTGAAATAGAAACATGAAAAATAAAATTTTCAAAGAGTTTTCAATATAACCTTTAACCTTTATTTAATTACATTCAAATTCAAGAATGTAATAGTAAAAGCACTAGGCCTTAGAGTTAGAGCCTTAGACATAGATTTCATAGAATAATTTGAATAATTAACACCACTGACCACTGTACTGTACTGAATAGTAGGCCTACTGAGTACTGTAACTCAGACTAATGTCAAAGTGTTAAAGATTTTTGCCAGATTTGGATTAATGTCACGTTCATTTGCCTGGGTGTGCCATACCGCCAAAAAATGTGCCATCATCAAATTCATAAATAAAGAAAACCTAGAATTTCAACAAAATTATGTTTACATTTCTCATTAACATTTCATTGCATTTCTGAAGTCTTATGACTCTTTCTTATTCTTATTTGTCAAAACTAAACTGTTATTTCTTTCACTTGTGAGCATTAGTACCGTTTAGTTAATAGTAATAGTATAATAAATAACTTTAAAAATAGATAATAAATCACAAAATTAAATAATAAAAGTCCATAAATTAACGAACAAGCACATTAAATATGATTAATAAAAATAAATTACATTATAATTATATCATTGTTAGTAGTTAAAACTTAAAATAATTAATGTATTGACATTGATTTGACAAAATTTCTTGTAAAATGTCAATGTTCATTTGGTTTTTTTTATTTAAAATCATTAATTAATTAATTTTTTAAATATTTTATTTTTATTTTAAAGGCTATGTATAGTTCAAACAAGTGCAAAGACAAAGAGACGTCTTGGCATTCCAGATTAAAGTTTGAATAGAGACTGTGTTGATTTAGGTCTCAATTTGAATTTGCATATAATGTCTGAGAGTCCATCTTCAAATGTGTGTTTAGCACACCCAAATGCCAATAGACCTGGATATGATTATTCTGACTATATTCGGTTTATGTCACCAGACTTACAGAAACATTATTTTGAAATTCTTATAATATGTGCACCAAAAGATGAAAAAGATGCTGAAACTTTTAAAACATTTTTGCAAAGTCAAAAATATAGAGTGCAAATTTTAAAACTGGAAGCCCTGCATCTTGAACAAGTGGATAAAGTTTATAAACTGGCTATGTTTACTTTTTTGTATGTTACAAATGAGTTCTCCAAATATACCCAGATTTTTTATGAGAGCCATCCGTCTTTAGCAGAATCTCTTTATTATGGGAATGTTGTTCCTGTGTTAACAACTTCAAATAAAAATGAGTTGCAACTTGACATTTTTCTTCGAAATGTGTATCCTATAAGGTATTACAAGCCAGATAAAGATGTGAAAACCATTAGAACAATATTGAAGAAAAAAGCTTTTGAAATTAGGGAAAGAGAATATTTGTTGCATGTAGAAAGGCAAAAATACTTCATTGAAAATAAGACTCGGCTTATTGAGTTAAAAAGACTATCAAGTCAAACACAATCATCAATTGAAAAATCAAATATTATTTTAACAAAAGATCAACAATTGTACAAAGTTGATGAAGACAAAATGCAAAACAACTCACCATTAAATGCTGTGAAAATTGTAACGGCCCCAACTGAAAGTTGTCGACCAAAAAAGACTGCAGTGGTGCACAATTTTTCAATAGATACTCCCGAAAATCAGAATTTGGAATCCAGATGTTTGCAATCAAAATTTCCAAAGAACTTGTTTGAAGAGCAATGTGAGCCTGGTGTTATCAGTGAACCAATAGATAGTTGCACGTTGCAAAATATGCAATTTATGACAAAGATGAGAGCAATTAGTAGCAACTCATCTGCCAATATTGATTCAACAACACTAAAGGAAATTCCGCAAAGCACTGTTAGCAGTAAACGTGAAACGAATGCACACAATCAAAATATCATTACAGTTCAAAATGTTACACATAATGAAATTGAAGAGAAAATGAGACTTTCAACTGAATCTATTAGCCAGGAAGCCACTAATGAGATTAAGAAGAATGCAGCAGGGCATACCCCTTTATTGTTGAATCAGAGGTAAATAAACATATGTATTTTGACGTGATTAAGTTATATTTAGGTCCAATGTTCCCTTTAAGATGGGTGGCTGAGTGGCCGCGCAGATATCTGACTGACGCCACGAAGCAGTTTAGAATCACCATCCAGCAAAATTTTGATAAGGATAAGGTATCTGTGTTTGTGGAATGTAAAACTTTGGACACTGACCAACGAACCTTAGAGGGAACATTGTTTAGGTCAATATAGTCCACATGTCATTTGTAATTAAAAATTAATATTAAATAAAAAATACATATACATTTTGTAATGAAAATAAGTTTTTTTGTTGTTATCTAATTGCATTAGAAAGAACTATAAGCTCCTCAAAAACATGTCAGCTTAAGAAAACTATACCATTTCAAATCTAGTAGGAAGCTGTTTTAGCCATTTATCAAATTTTTGTGTTTGTATATGTAATTAATTAATTATTAATGATTATTTTTGTTCTTCTTCCTCGTTGAGACTAAATTTGCCATAATTTTTATATTGCATATTTTCCCTATATTTAATACTTAAAGGCAAACTGGTTCTGATTTTACAACTACAACAGGTCAGTATGGATGTTGAATTTTTTCTAAGTAGTTTTGAATATGCTGATTACTATTTTTCAACTAACTTCCAATTAAAATAGATAGAGGCTGTCTGTTTAATTAATCAACAGCAGATTAGTTATTTTTAAAATTTATTTAACCATTACACACAATTTTTCAACATTCTTAACATTTTATAAACCGGGTGGGGGGACTGCATTTAAGCTAGGTAGAGAGGAAGTTATTGTACTTGTTATCAGTAAGCCTGAAAAAAAAAGATGCTATTAAAATCTACAATTTTTTTATCACTGCTATGTCCTAACTAGGTGAACTAAGTTACTAATTTTTTCTTTAAAAAAATATTTTTGATTATAAATTACTGGTATGTTTTTTATTTATGCATGCTATGAATTGAATTTAACAATGTTGCTTTACAAGTTTGTGGAATTATTTTATCATTGATCCTTTAGGGAAAGTTTATGTATTAGTGCTTTGGGATGTCCAACAGTGTCCTATACCCAGAGATAAAACTCCTGAAGAAATAATACAACTTGTAAGGAAACAATTTATTTTAGTGGATCCAAACAATGAAGAGAAATATTTCTGCTGCATAATGGATGTTAAAAAACTGCATATTAAGATACAACTGGCTCTTTACGATTGTGGGGTAAGAATTAAATTTAACTTCATGCTTTGTAGTTTAAATAATTTATTATTGTGATAAAAAATTAACTATATATCAATATATGCTTATTGAAATAGTTTACCCACCCTTTTTACATTCTCCAATAAGCAGGTTTTTCACAGTATGTAGAAATAAGAATTATTATTTGAAAATGAGTCAGGTATATGTTGAATTTGTTCACGAAATTCAAATGAAGCTTAAATGGTCGTCATTCAAAGCAACCTTTGGTATTAGAAAGCATGCTATCTATGAAGTTAATTTTATTTATATATCATTTAGGAGATGTGTGTAGGAGATCAGCAGACATGCAAATCTGACATCATTGGAATGAGAAGTGGCATCATAATTACCTGAATAATTAATCAACAAAAAAATGCTGTATACTTCACCAAAACAATCAAACCTCTTTTTTAAAAATATATAGCACTAACACTATCCATGCTATACTGGCATGTCAGTTGCGCTCTGATGGTAAAAAAAACTCTTTATTGGATAAAAAAAAGTCTTCAAAATTTTCTTTAATTTTTCTTTGTTTTCATACTCTTTGAACAATTTCTGAATACTGTTCCATAATTTTGGTGCCGCCGATTCAAAATAACGCATGCAAAGGGACTTCCTCCTGTTTCTATCCACACCAGGAATTTTCAGACCTGACTGGGTAGAAGATTGTAGCCCCTTTAGAGATACATGTTCCGATGTTGATTGCTACTGCAGCACTGATAATCCCATACAGCCATAAGAAAGTGTCAGAACCTTATGGTCTATTCTTTCAGCCACAGTGTAGATACCTAAGTGCCGGTTTCATGTGGTCTGACTTGCTCATCCACAATATAATCCATGCTACTATGTTTTGCACTTTCTGGAGACTCTGCATTAGGTTTTGACAAGCTTTGACCACAGAACCAATATGGGAGGTCGTCATGAGCTTTCTGTCAATTTTAGAAACCTAGATCTTTGATGGTGTTGGAGAAAGGGATGTCATAAGTGCCAACTTTTATCCATGATATGGCTAATTTCTGAAGATCAGAGCCACAAATAATTGAGATGCCAACCTCAGTCAGAAGTCTTGACAACAGAACCTCATGGTCAATCACATAAACACAGTACTTAGGCCTAATAGACCAAGATGGTCATATAACCATGGCGGCATTACAAAGAACATCATTCATGACACAGAGTGTTGCTGTCCCGCAGCTATGACCAGGTCAATAAGCAGATTGAAACTTATCAGTAAGTGTATAACATATAAACAGGGTATTAGTTAGCCTGACAGGACGTAACAAAACAGCCAACGTTTCGGCAAAGAGCCTTCTTCAACGAACAAATAGTACACGAATAAAACGAAAGAATAAAAAAACTTAGCTGCGGTGAAATCCAATTTAGTCCAGTAGAGATCTCTACTGGACTAATTGGATTTCACAGCAGCTAAGTTTTTTTATTCTTTTGTTTTATTTGTGTACTATTTGTTCGTTGAAGAAGGCTCTTTGCCGAAACATTGGCTGTTTTGTTACGTCCTGTCAGGCTAACTAATACCCAGTTTATATGTTATACACTTACTAATTTAAAAGCCTGGTTGCAGTCTCACCCCAATTATTTGAAACTTATCAAGCTAGTTGTATAAGTATAAGTATTTAGTTGTGTAAGTATTTAGATGCTGCTCTTAGTCTGTTCAAAATAGTGCAAAGTGTGAGAATTTGGAATACTGTTCCACAATTTTATTGCCAATGAAATTTACAAATCAGCATGAAATAATTAAAGCCATTTGATATTTACTACTTTGAGTAGTAATTAATTGGTGCATATCTAATTATCATTTACAATTAAATTTTATATTCCCTTATTGAGTTATTATCAATGTTGTTAAATATCAACAGTGCTTTCACATCATTATTGTTAATAAAAATTTAACTAAGCTTAATAAACTTAGAATAATGTCAAAAATGTATTTAACTTCATTAATAGGCATCATCATTAAATGGTTGTTATCATTTTTCTATAAATAATCACTTAACACCATGGTGATAGAGTATTAATTTTTTTTACTATGAATGGTAGTATGAAGTATGAAAGTCAGACAAGAGATCCTTTATCCCAGAGTAAAACGTGTTTAAAAATTATATTTTACCAAATATTTTGCAAGTATAACTTTCTGACATTTTTAAAGATATGAATACAATACACATTGTGTGAAATGAAGGTTGATTGCAGGACTAAAACTTGCAAAGATTAAGAGAATTATAAAAGTTGAGAGCAGGGAAGAATTTGCTGTTTTTAAAAAAAATTAAATTTATTTAAACATTTATGTTTGAATGCAAGTTAACATTTTGTTGTTGTAGAACAGGGGTGGGCAAACTTTTTCGATGGAGGGCCGCATTGCAAACTTTATCGTTGTAGGCGGGCGGCATATGCATTTTATCTACTTCAAATACAATTTAACCCGTATAAAATATGAATTAATCATTATAACCATGTACTTATCATTTTATTTCACATTCACACTCTATTTAACATGTACATTACATTTTAAAATACGAACTAAAACAGTTTCTAATTTGATAATAAGATTTTACTTTTCATCACTGTTTTAACAAAAGTTTATTGTTACCTGTCATAATAACTATAACGAAATCCTATATAATAAAAGGCAAGTTTCTGTCCGGTCATCTATAGCGATTGGTTCCTCAAACACATATGACTCCTACAGCCAATCATATTGAACACGTTTACGCCATTTACGCGGACGTTCAAAACAAGTTATTTTTGGTGCAGTATTTCTTCCAAGACTTTATTTTGAGTTATGCGCGTTGGGATTTATAGCAAAAAGCTCTGTTTTTACGAGTTATTTATTTTAACTATAATAAATAGTATTTTTGACGCGATGCACATGTAATGCCGGTCGAGACGGCTGTTGGAGGGGAGTTACAACATGCCACCGAACGGTGGCGGAACGTCCTTGGACGGGCTTTGTTGCTCGTAGGAACATAATTTATAATTTACTTGTAAGCTGACTATAGAGTACAATTATAATTAGTGAGAAGTATGTAACTGCCAACAATTTTGGATAATGATCTTGAACTGTGGAACCAGTTTACTGGTTGTGATTTTCATGACTACATTCAAATTTTGTCAGTCAACATCGCTCTTGTCTAAAACTTGTTTATTTTCATGCAAGAAAAAGCTTGCTCACAGATGTATGTGGGTCCAAATAGTGACAAACGTTTGGCAGCAAAGCTTTTTAAGTGTTTAAATGCTGCTGCTGGCAAACATCCATAAAACTTCAGCTGAAGAACTGGCTTGAATTTCTCCTTCAGGTCATAATCTGCTTGTAGGTCAAGCCTTTCTAAATGCATATCCTCTGGAGCTGAAATAGCTTCTGCACTAAATGGTAAACTGAGGATATTGAAGAGTGGTTCCAGGTTCTTGAAGTTTTGAAACCTACTTTCAAATTCCACAGCCAAGGCACCCAATTTAGCCTTGTACTTGTCAGTAAATTCACCAGAAATGGTTTTCTGTTTCAGCAAAGGGAAATTGCGAAACCTGTCTTCACCTACTTGCCTGGGGAGCAGGGAGACCTTTGCCTGAAGTGATTTAACATGCACATGCATTTCATTTGCAAACAAGCTATTGCCCTGCAGTTTAACATTCAGTCCTTTCGAATCAAATAATCGGAATACATTTTTTGAAATCTAGCAAATATTCTAAACAATGAAAATTAACATCGACATAAGATCACAACATGTACATACCCACGGGCAGCATGATATGCCCTGGCGGGCCGCATGCGGCCCGCAGGCCATAGTTTGCCCACCCCTGGTGTAGAAGATCCAAAAGGAAACTTTCCAGATCCTTTATAAGCCTCATGCAACTTATGGACAGTTTTATTTAATTATATAACAACATTTTTAGTCAAAATTAAATCGATAATTTATCTAATTATCATGTAGTCCTCTATATAATTTTTTAAATTGTGTAAATTCGTTTCCTTGTAATACTCAGTTCCTTGAAATTGCTTGTAACTATTACCGATTACCCCATCTTTTAGGTTGACATATGGCACATGAGTTCAGAAAGGTCTCATTCCTCTGATTTAAAAATAGTACAAAAAATTGAAGATTTTTCTAGAGAAGTAGGAACTGCCAAGGCCAAAGTTATTCTAATAAAAAGTAAGTCAATAATTTTAAAATTTACATTAGTGTTTTGATAGATTGTTTCCCTAATTAAATTTTTTTGGTGTGCCACAGTAATTGGTAAACTTATGATTTGTTGCTCATTAACATTTTTGCTTTTTTTCACACAATAGTGTTGCTGCACTATGTTTGATGAAAGGATGGGGATAATGAGATGGTGAAATGGCATATTAATTTGACCTAGGGTTAATTTTTGTGTGTCAAATCTTTAAAAAAAAACCCTGAAAAATAAATATAATCCCAGCAAGTTGATGAATAAAAAAGGCTTTTTCAATATACATGAAAATTCCATTATTATCTCTGTTTTTTTTCAGTTTGGCTCATTTTTTTTTGGTAAGATTTACTGGGCTTTAAAAACTAATTGTCATAGAAATGGCAGCGATAACTAAAATTTTTGAAAGCTGGTGATTTGTCATGGGGGTTGAGAGAACCGTTAAGTTACAAATTTTACCCCATTTTGTGCTCAAGATATTAAGGTTTGGTGACAAAAGAATTGACATAAAGTCGAAACCGGTTAAGTCGACGGCGTTGGGGTATGAAAAATGGCGTCGACATAACCGATGATCGAGTTAAAACGAAATCCAATATGGCGGCAAAATATTAACATGTGCTTGAAATTTCTTTATGTACGTGATTAATTAGTTAGCGTTAATTAGTGATGGGACGATTAATCGGAATCGTATCGGAACCCTAATATTTCTTCACTCTTTCCTAAGGTTGTAATGACCGTTTGTTTTTAAGGACCGTTTAAAATTTAAATATAACCATGGTTCCCACTCAGGAAAACAAGAAAAAGTTGGGAATTCTTAAAAAAAATTTCTCGGCCTTGAAAGTCAGGAAAAGTTATGACTAATCGGGAATTTATATATATATATATATATATATATATATATATATATATATATTTATGCCGAAGTAAAGGACTTTGATTACGTCTCTGTCATGTTTCCATTCCATTTAATTAAAAATAAGTTACCAGTTTACAATTGTCTGCGCATGCGTTAAAAGGTCAAAGTTTACGCCTCGCCTAGTCCCATTCGCAGCCGCTAGCGTTTGTAATGGCCTTGAAAGTCGGGAAAAGTTATGACTAATCGGGAATTTATATATATATATGTATATATATATATATTTATGCCGAAGTAAAGGACTTTGATTATGTCTCTGTCATGTTTCGATTCCATTTAATTAAAAATAAGTTACCAGTTTACAATTGTCTGCGCATGCGTTAAAAGGTCAAAGTTTACGCCTCGCCTAGTCCCATTCGCTAGCGTTTGTAATGCCCGTCAAATCAGCGAATAAAAAAAAATACATATCAATATGGTAATTTTAAGTTTAATGCTTTTGACGTACAGGATATCTGTTAAAATCAGAACGCTCTCGAATTTCCTCAGTCTTGTAATATATAAATAAAACGATTGCGGCCTTGTCAGTTGATCACAGCACGCTGTGGGCTGTGTGTTAGACCTCGGCCGGCAACAAGTGTAAGCGAATTTTAAAAAAAATCATTCCTTATCAGAATTCGAACTACAAAAGTGATGACGTGTAAATTAATAATATTATATACATGTACTGGAATATTGAGAAAATGATTTGATTTCATCGTCACGCGCGTGTTAGTGTCACAGTCACGTATCTTACTGGTAACAAAGCAACAAGTCTAATTGACACATGGATCGAAAGTGAAAGAAGATAATAACATCCGGTATTTTTATTCAAATCTCGTAGAATCACACAATAGCCGGAAGTTTCAAAGAAAGCGAGCTGTCAACACTATTTTGAACTAAAAATGCATTGCTAGGCGAACTGACGAGGATCGAGATAACCAACATTAAGTTGCAAATTTGGCCCTCTTTTGTGCTCGAGGTATTAGGTTTCGGCGACTTAGAAAAATCGAATTAGCCGATGAAAAAATGCAAAGACAAAGAGAGAATTTGGCGGTTCCAATAAAAAACGTCGAGTTAGTGGGGTGGTCGAGCTAACCGAGCTCGAGGTATGTGGGTTCAACTGTAATCAATGAGAAATGCTAAGATAGTGAGATAATGAGCAAATTTGGTTGTTCCACGCCAAAAATGTCAAGAGGGTTAAAAGATAACTATGCTCAACTGTACTACGTTACAGATTTTTTGGCCCTATTAATGGTATTAGGAAATGTCAAAGAAAACTTTTTGTTTAAAAAAACAATCAATGCATATTAATACAGAAAGTCATATTGTTAATTTAAATGAGCTTGCTGGGTAAAGCAAGAGTCAAGAATAAAAGCATTTTAGTGACACCTAAAGTTAGTTACATGTATCTGGATCAGTGCACTATTGTGTCATAGCATTTTGTAATTGCTGTGATAGAAATCAGAAATCTGTTGTAATCATTATTAGATCACAATTGAAAAACTACAGGTAAAAAAAAAGACCATGTTACTCCGCTACTTTACTCACTTCATTGGCTACCTATACAAGCCCGAATTGATTACAAACTGTCCGTTCTCTGTTACAACTTCTTTTCTAACTCATGCCCTTCCTATCTTACTGAGCTTCTGTCAGTCTGCTCACCAAGTCGTCAGCTACGCTCTTCTGCAGACACGCCATTCTCTGTGTTCCCAAGACACGAACTAAAACATTTGGTGAAAGGTCATTCTCTTTTTGTGCAGCCAAACAATGGAATTCTCTACCATTACACATCCGGAGTATTTCATTTACCAAGTCCTTCAAGACTGCACTTAAGACGGAGCTTTTCAAATTTTTTGTTCAAAATTAAAGAAACATTTCTTTTTAATGATTAACGTGGCTTATGTGTAAAATACTGTCATTTATGTGGTTATTATGATAAGAATGTTTATTTAATTATTATATGTATGTTATTATCTCCATGTAAAGCGCTGTGAGCCCGGCTCCTTGCTGGGATACGGCGCTATAAAAATTATCAATTTATTATTTTTATTATTATTATTATTATGTTATACTGTCTATTTACAGATGATGCAGACTTAGAATTAGCTGTTCTGAAAAAAGAGAGATTCGAAATTGTGTTCATTCACCAACAAAAACTCGGATCAGAGTTACTACATTCAGTTGATGAAAATTATTTTTTCGGAGAATTAATTAAAAGTTTTCCAGAAAAGCAGGAGGAGCTCTTAGTAAGTATAAATTTCCTTTATATGTTTTAATAAATGATCTTTGAAGTTTATCTTACAATTCCCAATGCTACAAAGTTTAAGAAAAATTTTCTTTAGTGATGTATTCAGAATCACCTGAAGATCATAAACATAGTCAGCTTCTATTTTCTCATTTTTATATCTTTTATAATATACCCTCACAGTTAATCTTTTAAGTAACATTAGTCTTGGTTTTAAAGGTAAATGTAGCAATGATTGCTTTTTTAATGAATAAGAGATAGTTTCTTTTATTTTAATGTGCAACTAGGTGCAGAGATATTTTAAACTGAATTTAAAAGGTAAAGAAGTTATTAAATGCTCTGGATTATTAATGAAAAACAACAACATAACAACCTGATATTCTTAATTAGAATATTTCCAAATAACCTCTTGTAGGAAAGGGGGGGGGCATTAAAGAAAATCCAAGATGTTTTTAGAAAATTAGGCTTTGACCTATATTGTGGGTGGCGTTTTAAGGTAGACATTTTTTAAATAAGTTAATTGAAAATGGAAGATTCTTGTTTTTTAAATGTTTGCTTTTTATTTCTTTATAACTAGCTTCCATTATTTGTGGAAGATTTTCTTCCAAGAGCAAGAAATATAGTAAATCACTGAGAACTTATTTTCTTCAAAAAAATTTATTCAAACACAAAAAAAAACAACAACGAAATTTTGAAAATGTCGAATTTAAAAAAACAACAACAAAATTTAAAAAAGCAATATTAAAAATTAATAATAATTTCATTAGATAAAATCCAGAAATCATAAAATGTGACTTATGCATTTTTTAAATTGTCATTAAAGAAATTGCTTTTAATTCAAAATATTTTATCCAGTTTATTAGGTAGATGGGAAGTTTATGCAATTGCATTTTCATAAAATAAAAAATATATAAAATAAAATTTAGGAGCTGAAGCAACAAATAAGTTTATTGCTTTGTTTTTTTGTTTGATAAATAATAAAATAGACATTATAGGGCTTCATGCAAAAAATAATAATTATAAAGTGAAATTTTGATAACATTAATAAATTAAATTAAATAATTATAAACATAAATGTCTGAAAGAATAAATAAGTTCTTAGTAGAGTTAAGTGGTCTTGAAGTTCAGAACTAAATAGGATTTATCAAAAGCTCTGATAAAACAAAAGAAGTTCTGATATCACTGCGTTTAGTTCTCACATCGAGTGAATTCTAAGATGCAATTCTCCCTGTATTTATCTTAGTTAAAATTTTTGTTTAAAAAAGGGAAAGGAAAAATACTTTGATGGTTTGTTCAGGCGTAGATTTTCAATTTGCTTTCAATACAATCTATACTTATAAAAGCCTTAAGAATTATCTATGTAAGTGTAAGAAGAGTGAGTAGCTAATACATAGAGAGTTTACTATCTACTAAATTACAAAATACGCAAACAAATTGTGTAACCAAAACAATAAATTAAAGCTTTATTAATTTACTCATACAAAAGTATACATTTTAGCTAATGCCTTCGTCAGTACAAAAAAATTACTCAGATATTAAAACTATATTTAAATTATATAAGATATTCTCTATCAAGGAAAAATAATTACGTAAAGATAAAAAAGAGGGAAAAAAGACACAGGGTATAAGAAAAGGAAGGAAGTATCAAAAGTTACAGTGAAAACCACAACAGGAAAAAAATTCCACAGTTATGTAAAATTGTGAATATGGTTTAATTTTAATCCAAATGTGTGTTTGGCTGGTGTACCAAGACTCATGGGTTCAATTCTCTGTGAAGGCCCCTGGCTAAGACCATCCTTGATTCCATGCAGCTCTGAACTGGTACCTGACTAATTGGGAGTTTTACTAATTTCCAATTTTTTTAATGCTTGTTTATCAATTGAAATATTATCATCCATTTTTATTGCTTTTTTTCCTCAGTTTGAAAATGAGCCATTTTTCATTATCCATGGATACCAACCTTCAGCTAAAGAGAAAGTCAAGAACATAAAAAGTATTTTTGAATCATTCTTTAGTCAGTGGAATGGAAAATTTATTAATCAGCCAGATGAAAAGTTTTGTATAATGAAGTTTGACAGCTTTGAATTAGCCAAAGGGTAAAAATGCATTTAACTAAACTTTAAAAAGAATAAAATTCCTTTTACCTGAGCACTTAAAATGTATGAGCCTAAAATTTAGAAAGTACCAGATTATAGGCATACCAACAAAAGAAGTCAATTAAGCAAGGGTAGATAAAAAGTGGCACTAGTTAAAAACATACAAAAGTCTGTTTACTAAAAGAATTGTTTCTGTTGTGAAGAAACATTACAGTGAAACAAGGGCAAGCAGGAAAGTTGATGCTCTTTCTGATTTGCTTGTCACTAAAATCAATTGTATTGCTAACCTTCCATTTCCTATTGCTGTTGGAGAGGGCAAAAAGGCCACAAGAGAGAAGCTAGAAAACTGAACTCTTACTCTTAGCAGTCTGTCTATATATGTAAATAAAATGGATATTATGTTTAGTATATATCTATTTTCTATAATATAAACATTTCCAGTAATGTTTTTCTCATGTTCAGTGGACTCAAGAAAGATGATGGAGGTAACTTTATAGTTCATTATTTACTTTTAAAAAGTCAGATGCATTGGTATGTAGAGACTAAACCAGCGCTACTTTCCACTCACAACACTGCCTATAGATTTTGTTGTTGTTGACAGGTCTGAATACGTCTTTCAGAATTTTTGATGATTATATTTTTATCTGGAAGAATTATATATTTGTAAAGAAAAAAACCAGAGTGGGACATAATCAGGAAAATTACATACTGAAAAATTCTTTAAAAAGACACACTATATAATTACAATATAATAGAATTATTATTATAGCACATCAGTGTTACCTAACTTTTCAATGGGAAAGAAGTAAAACTAAATCAACAAGAATTCCATCCCATCTAAACCTAGTATTCATTGTTATCACAATTCGGCATCTACTTTGTGTCTTTATACATCTCTTCAGGTAGCTAGCTCTATTTTCTGGCAACATGTCTACAAATAGCTATATATATATATACAGGGTGACAAAAAAAAACCAAACTTTTTAGCGATCCAATAGATCTTAGAGTTATTGAAAAAACATTTTATTCATAGTAAATGCCATTTAAGAAACATTAATGGAATTTATCATTTAAAAAAAGAAATTACATCCTTTAGATGCCGTCCTCCTGCACCAATGCATTAAAAAAATTCCTTTTTTTTTGTGTCACCCTGATTATAGCTATATTACAACAACAAAAAAAGACATATTACTCATCTACTTCATTGGCTTTCTATACAGACGCGCATTGACAACTATCAGTTCTTTGCCACAATATGTTTAAAAACTCCTGTCTTAATACACTTCACTCTGTATAGTGACCCTCTCATCAGCCTTCTGCAGAAACACATTCTTTTTTTTCAACCCCTATATTTTGTGGATTACATTTTTTTCCTCGATGAGCACATTATAATCGTGCCTAATTTATCAGTATTTTCACATTCAAATAAAAAGGTGTTTTGATAGTCCAAATCTTGTTACCGTCAATTGTTCAGTTTTTAATCTTTATGAAATATTTCTATTGTAATTAAATATGCTAGTTTCTATTAATCTCCAACAAATGCAAACTTTAAATAATGAAAAATACATCTCAGCGTTAGGTCTGATATTATTTGTTTTTACCAGTATTAAATTTTTTTTAAAATTATTATTTTCAGTGCTCAGGAATACATCAATTGGAAATCTTTTTGTGAAAAAAACAAGATTTTAGTTTGCTTTTTAGATAGTGCACCAGTTGACATTAAAAGGAGTGTTACAAGTAAGTTAAATATAAAAATTGATACCTGCTTTTTTGTGAGATTTTTTATACCAAGTCAGTTAAACTGCAAATTTAGCTCATACAAATAAATAATATTCAAAATATTATTATTTAAATAAGCTCTTTTCACATTTTGTCTGTTGAGAGCAAGAATGTCTTTTGGACATAACCATAGTTATTTGATTTTAAGGTTTTTCAATTAGAGGTAACAGAAAATGTCTTTCTTCTTACTACTAAGCATTTTGCTCTAAAAGGCTAACATACTAACATTTTGACTAGTGACTTTAGAATAAACTAAGCTGCATGTATCAGTAATGAAAGTATTGATCCAACGTTTGTAAGAGAATATCATAACTCAGTTTTTTTAAATTTGGGACATTCTTGCTTTTAAAAGATGATTTGATATGCTAGGTACAATATATTTCTGAGACTCTGTGAAGAATGGGAATTTGTGTGGGCATTTTTTGTTGAAACAAATGCACTTTTGAAGAATGTGATATTTAAAAGTACATATTGAAAAAGTTGGAGGAGTCATAGTTCTTAATAGTGAAGCTGTTTGAAGTTAATATATTGTTGAGAGAGAAGGTGTAAAAATGCTACTAAAACTAAAATAAGTGCTGATTGTAAATCGTTTGATTTTTAATTCTTTAACTTTAACAAGAAGCATATTATTAAATTATAAATTAGTAATGAAAATTGAAGCATATTGCCTTTGATCAGAATGAATGAAATTTGATTTTAATTTCCCCTCAATGAGCAAATACTTAGAAAACTATTTGAACAGTAATAATTAAGATTTAAAAAAAAATATTCTATTGATCAGATATATTGAAACCAAGCCCTGGGAAAAGAAGGAATGTGGAAAAAAATCAAGTGGAGGTTGACCTCTTACCACTGAATTCTTCATCACCTAAGGTCTAATCAATAGGTAAGTAATAAATCCATCTTTGTTTGAATTGCAGTGTGAATGAATGGTCCCCACAAAAAAACGTTAGCATTTGACAATTTATTTTTAAAAATTTTGTCAAAATTTTAAGATTCATAATTTTCTTAATGGCTGACATTCTAAAAGTAATTTACTTCAAAAGAAAGGCCACCATTCATGTAACAATAAATAGCATAAAATTTCCATGAAAATAATATAAATATATTCTCAAATATACCTGGAATTTTAAAGTAAAATCTCTTATGCAACATAAGTTTACAATTAGGATAAATTGGTTAGCATTGAAGGTGATTAAACAACCTATTCAATAATTTTTTTCTATTATTAAAAGGTTACACATATGAAGAGAGCTGAAGTAAAAAAAATAAAAGCAAATGTATATGGAGGATTGCAGGCAAATTGGTGTTTTTAGCATGATTAAACAATGTTGAAGTTCATATTTGCTACTTTGAGCCTGAAGGAGCTGATTTTAGTTTTTTAAAATTTCGTTATGCATATCCTAATTATTTTGCATGTATAGAACTTACTTTCACTTAGTCCCTAATGAAATTAATTTGTTGGATTTTGCTCGTAAGAATAGACTTAGATATATTTGATTTTTAATTTACAGGCTGATGAAGCAGACAAAGTGATATTTTTACTTTGTGTTTATAATTATAAATGGGACAATTTTGTAATAATCTATACAACTACAACTGGTAGAAACTCTTGAGGCTAGATCACATCATTTGTGCTTGCAGCATCTGAGAGCCACACAGATGTTACTGATTAAAATTTTGAAACATTTGTTTTTTTAAACTGGCCTGCATTCTTTTAAAGCAAATAACAATCTTTTAAATAGCAAGATTAATTTATAATTTATGGCTAACTTTAAATAATGAAAGGCATCAACCTTGAAATAGTGTTTACCTTGAAGTTTACCACTAAAAAATGTAGATAACAATTCAGAAATTAATATAAATAAATCATGTAAATAGTAATGAAGTGGAAATACAATAAAGTTACCTTTCAGTATTTGAATAGCCATTTTCATTTGTGTCTTTTCTTATTTTTTATTTTAAAAATTAGTTTATTTTTTTTCCATATATTAAACTCTGCATTTTGTATATTAAATTCTGCAGTTTGTATACTATTAGGTTATTATAATATTCCTTGTAATACCTTTTGTCTTTGCATTTAGTTAGACTTTTGTAATATCTTTAGGCTTCCTGTTTAAGTACAATCACAGAATATTAATCGTTTTACCTGATATTAAATTTAAGAAGCTGGACATTCCTGGTGCAAACATTTTTTTTTAAAACTGCTCTGTCTTTCAAAAGTCCTCTTTCAGAAATATTTTGTTTTTATTCAATAAAATTTACTTACATCATTCATAGGTTGCATTATTCTAACTTTAAAAAAAACATTAATTGTTGTTTTGATAGTTTTTTTTCTTAGTTATTAAACATTTTAATATTGTGGAAAGAGGTAATATGGAATGCATGAGCTAGAACACCATTTTGTTAAAATATATTTTATATGTTATTTAAATATTTCTCAAAGTACCAGAAAAAGATTTCTTTTCTTAACGTAAAAAAATTAAGTGTGCAAGAGTAGGTATTGCTTTCTTAAAATTATTGTGCTATTTTGTGTGTGTGTGGGGGGTGTTATTTTAAAAATTAAGTGTGAAAGAGATTTGCACTATTTTCTCACCCAACTCTTGTCATCATAACAAATGGTATGAAAATAATTGGTTGGATAGCCTAACTATGGGTTGTTTTTTGGTGTGTAAAATATTTTATTTGATTAAAATGATCTGGACAAATTCACTGACTTAAGTTCTTATTCTTATCAACAACAAAAGACAGCTTTATAATGTAAACAAGCTACCCCCCCCTCTTTTTTCCCCCCAATATGACGTCACAAGCTTTGATGGAAACACCCCCCCCCTAATTGAAAATTAGCATTTTGAAAATAATTTTTTTTGTCATTTAAATATGCATTTAGTTTAAGTCTGCACTTTAATATCGTAAAACGATTGAAGCCATTGAAAACGTCATTAAATAAATTGAAAGCAATCAAATATTTAAGTCGAACTTTTATTTAAAGGAGCTCCTTTTTGATGTGACGTCACATTTCTTAAACAACCCTCTCCCTCTCGTCACACATCGTCACGAATGCGTGGCACCCCCCCCTTTTTTTTTAGGCGCGTGACGTCATTTCTGGACGGCCCCTATGCTGTTCAGACCCCAAGAAAATCTATATTTTGACTATTGACATAACACTTACATTACGTTCTCATAGGCTTTGACATTGTTTACCCAACAGCATCACAGAAGGAACAAAAGTTTGGTTATCTGCTGATGATTGTATAATCTATAGAGCAATTATGCCGGAATAAGGTAGCGAAATATTACAAAAAGACAGTTGAATTTTTTTTAAAAAGGAAACTAATTGGTGTTCTGAATAAACTCGTGTATAAGTCGATACATTTGTTTTTTTTTGTGACGCAGAGTTGGCAGTTGACTTATCCACGGGCCAGTGCTAATTTCTAAAGATATTTGTGCACTGAATGCGGGACACGCGTCCTCTTTGACAGCAACTGCAAGCTGGTGAGACAATAACACTAACTTCATGTACGAGTACTTGCCATGTCAAGCGCACCGTAATAGCTTTGACTTTGAAATTGGGCGTGTGCTCTCCCGATGCTGATACAGAAAAGTAAGAACCGTAACTGCTGATTGTTCCAGGATGTGTACCTAGATAAACATCTCACAAAATTATAAAAGTAAAAGGCACGGTATTTCAAAACTCAAGTTTTACCATTTACCTGTTTACAGGTCATGGCATATTTCATAGTTGTTGGTCACAAAGCTACACTCGGCTTATGCACGAGTATTAACGACATGATTTGCCACCCAACAAAGTGTCAAAAGTTAAAGAGTATCAAAGAAAAAGAAACAAATACTGAACTAATTCATTCATTTCCTTGGACAACAACCAATCTAAACTAAAGGTGGAAGTACTTAGGAGCAGCAAGATTCATTACTGGAGAATATTTAAAATTGACAAGTGTAACACCATTAATTAAATCATAATTATACCTCTAGAATTATTGGAGGATAGAAGAACAAGGGACCAAACATGAAACAATAAATTCTAACTTGAAAATGCAACACAAAGATAATCTGATACAACACTCAGATTGACATAATCATAAACACGTTTCTTATTCCATATGCAAGAACAAACACATACCAGTTATCGTAAAATATTCCCTTAAAAATTTACAAACAAGAAATAAACCATGGATACGCTTAGAACGCAATAATCTTTTGTAATACGAACTGCGAGCGAAGCTTCTCTAAAATTAAGTTAATGAAAAATTAATTACGATCAACTATGCTACTTTGTCATGGCTGACAATATTGATACATCTCATTAATTTCGAATAAAATTTATATATTTTTTAAGCATCAACATATTTTACCGGAAAGGGGGGGGGGTAGAGGCGGCAAACCAGGGTTCTGCCCCGGGCGGCACATACCCACGCTACGCCGCTGATTCAAGAGCGCATGATGAAACAGCGCCAACAAATGGGCGCAGACTTACCTTGTTTGTAGACCATCTTGAAACATTTGCATCTATTAAAAAACCTAGTGTATTACCCGTCAAAAATTACAGAAGTTTTCAAAATATATTTCAGTTTTTGTAATTGTCCCTTTTGCCTGAAAGACAAAGAGAGAAAAATTAAATCTCATTTCCATATTGAACGATTTTATGCGGACGTTCGGAAAAGAGTTATTATTGGTGCAGTAATTATTTTTTCAAGGCTTTTTTTTTAGCGGCGCGCTTTCTAAAAGTTAGCGTTGCGAACGGACACACATAGCAGATTATATATTTTGATTATAAATACGAATATATGTGTAATGAGAAAACCTCCAAGCTTAGGCTGCGCGCTATATAAGTTTACATGAATAATCATGATATAATCATGATAATAGTAAATGCATAGTGAATTACACACATCATAAAGTGATACTGCAGCAAAGAAGTTTGAGTTCGAAGCATTCACAAATATTGCTGAGGAGTCAGCCGGTTGTTTATAAACCACAGTAAGTGCGTTCCGGACGTTAACTTGCGGCATTGAATAGTGCACACCAATTATGACTGCACCAATAATACATCACAGTGCGTAAAAAATAAATTATGTGACTGTAATGTGATCCATATCAAGCATATCTGTGATTTGAAGCCGTTTACGCTTCATTGAAGATTATGACTTGTCAGTTTATTCGCCCATTTGTCCATACATTATTACCACAACATTATCAAAAACATGTAAAAAGTAAAATGCAACTATTTACATATGTAAATAACAAAGAACTATTTATTTTGCATGAAACGTAATAAGCAAAGTTTGTCACAGGATAAAAAATTTTTTTAAAATTATATACAGTTAATCGTATTTACAATTTAATATACACTTACACGTTATCTAATCTGTTACAGACGCTCCTTCTGTACAGAAGATTATTGCGTCTTACGGTTATCTATGGTTTGTGTTTAGTCCTGCATTTTAGGAATTCACATAAACGTTTTCATTATTGTCAAGTCAGCACCTTTTCCAGATCTATTATGACTTGTCAGTTCATGCGCCCATTTTACCACTACATTATCAAATAAATAAATAAATAAATAAATACAATAAAATGCAACCATGACAAATGTCGACCTCAAGGGTAGAAACGGCTATGTCACATTTTTGTATTTTGGGGATATTCAAGTTTGAAAGTTCAAAATTATACAGACTTCTTATAAATTAACTAAACAGATTTGAAGTGTTAATTGGATCAGATACATACTTTTTTTCCATAAAACCCGATTCAGAACATTCTTTTTTTTTAAAATCCTCTATCAGATAGAAGGGATAACTATAAAATTTAAAAAATGTCACATAGCTGTTTCTTCCCTTAGGTATTCAAATGTGAATAACAATGAACTATTTATTTTGCATGAAACTTGACAACCAAACACCAACCAATTGTAAAACTCATAAACCGAAAAACGGATGTTATTCATTGATATAGAAAATATACATTTATAATTCGTACATAATGCTGACATGCACGCATACGGAAAAAAAACGGACATTTAATACAACATCAAGACAAAAATAAAAAAATAAATAATCACATCAAATAAATCATGACTCTTTTTGCTTCGTTCCCTTTTCACGCATTATAATAAGCTAAAATAATGCAGTCACGTCACAATATTTTAGGCCGAGAAACACGCTCTGTTAATCTCGAAACCAACATTTTAAATATTTTTTACGTCTATATTTTCATTTTAAAAATAAATCTGGAGTTACTTCGCAAAGCGTTACGTACGGGACGGACAGACGGGACGGAAGGACATACGTAGCAAATTTTGTATATTGGTGATCGCCTCCGGTCTTTATCTGCGCTTTTGCTGTCTGCAACGTCACGTTTCTGTGCAACCTCTTCTTTCGTTGTTATGTACTTGAAGAAGTTAACCCTTTGGAAGTTAACTAGTTTCTGATTCCTTTTTTGAAAAAAAAAGTTGTTAATGTTAAGCTTCAAGAAAATGTATATCCTTACTTAAGTGAATTAAATAAATATTATAGTCAAAATTTCACAATCTCTCTCTCTCTCTCTCTCTCTCTCTCTCTCTCTCTCTCTCTCTCTCTCTCTCTCTCTCTCTCTCTCTCTCTCTCTCTCTCTCTCGCTCTCTCTCTCTCTCTCCCTCTCCCCCTCTCTCTCTCTCTCTCTCTCTCTCTCTCTCCGCTCTCACTTTATCTCTCCCCCTCTCTGTCTGTCTGTCTCCCTCTCTCTTTGAAATAAATGCACTGAATAATAATATTATTAAATGACACTTTTTATTGGCCTTGGTGTGCAAAGAATTTACATTATTACAATTTTTATGCGTGCTTTTTTATAATTGCACTAGCAAAATAATCTTTAATATATATACTATTTTAGTATGGTTTATTATTGGGTTTCTCATTATCGTTTTAAATTAAATACTTAGAAGGGTATTCAAATATTTTTATAAAATGACTTTAGAAACGCGTGAGATTTGGTTTTAAAGCAATAAATTAATATTCACGTAGGAAGAGAAAATATAGGATGAGTTTCTACACCTTAACCTCTACCCCATTAAAAGAAAATCCTCCAGAACTTACACCATTTACTAGAAGAAAAAAATGCTAACGAAAAATACATTATTGACTTTGTAACTATTTATTTTTTCTTTAGTATATTTATACATAATATTGCGCATTTTGAAAGCTAAAGATATTAAAATACACATTAATGGGATAATTCACATTTTAATTTTAAAAATGAATCGACTGTGGCCCTAGGCCTAGACTAGACCATTGAGATTTAACAATTATAAAAATAATAAGGTGTTAAATTTATGAGACTGTCACGGGAAATCACACTTAACAATTATCAGCGAACTATTTTAATAGAGTATTATCCCTTTTATAAATACTCTTTCACGATTAGTTTCTTTTATCTTCTCCGCCCCAAACCGCTTCCCGGGAAAAAATTGATTAGGTTTTTATAGTCTGAATTATTTTCTTTATACCAAGTGGTCCCAACTGATATTACAAAAGTTCATTGTTTCACAATTCATATACATTTTCGAACAGTTTTTTTACGCCCTAAATATTTGCTTTTACTTTTATTAAAAAAAATATGTCAGAGAAAACTTAATGTTAACTAAAGGGACAACAAAGGGGCACGATGGTCGAGCGGTATGTGTTGTGCAATATAAAAGGGCTTAGCTAAATTTTATTGAAATGGGACTTCAGTTTTGTTTTAATGGATTGAAAAATCTTTAATTTCCTTTTGTTGGGGTGGGGGTGGGAAGATAATTTCTATCTTTCAGAAAGTTCTTAGGGTACGGTTCATCATTGCTTCAAGTTTAAATTGAAGGAACAAATAAATCGTAGAGTTTTTGGTATCTAGAAAACTTTACGCAATTTGTTATTCTCCATTACATTTCAAAACTCAACAGTTTGTGAGTCAGCAAGGGAAAAAAACAGGCGAGAGTCTATTAAAAATATTTAAAAAACCAACGTCTCAGCTCTTAATCCAGCCAATTGGTTGAGATTGGGGAGATCTAAATTGGGGCGGGGGATGACCCCATTTGTGGGGAGGGGAGAGTTGCTTCATTGAAAACTTTTAAATCACGTGCTTGTTACAAGGCATTCTGGGGTGTCTTTTGTCCTAAATATAAGATTCTACGCTTTGAAAACACTATGTCTGTTGGTGAAAATTGTTCTTAACATTTGTCGTATCTCTGCCTAGTGACAGTTATCCCATAATTTCGGGGTCTTAAATTTATTGTCATCGACTCATTCTACCAGTGGCGTAGCTGGGTGGTAGGTGGGAGTGTTCCGCCGTTCCGCCCCGGGCGGCACACATTTAGAGGGCGGCATTTGTGGGCATTTGAAAAGTACAGCCATTTCCGACAACCGCACTTTTTATTTTGAAGGGGGAAAACCAAGGTGAAACAAAAAATATTCGTAATTTCGAGTGTTAATTAAAGGGTTGCACAACATTTGTTTGATTACATAGTGGTTGTTATAACTAACACAAACCCGTTCAAAAATTTAAGATCGCTCAAAAAAGGTATCGATTTGTTTTGAACATTTAGCGATATACAACACAGAGGACGCTTTTATATGAAAACTACACAAAAACACATCACCGCTGGGCCGAATAAGATGTGCTATTAATATCGCTACGACTATACCCCTCAGCCGACGCCGCGCGCTGAATACGCCACCGAATTTTCATCCGCAAAAAATCCGCCGGAAAATATGCGGCGCACCGCATTAGCCAAACAGTTGATAAACTACATCGCGTTTGTTTTATTCATGGCAATTATAAACTGATATTCTAAGTGCCTATCAGGTATTGAGTGACAGAAACTGAATGAGTGGAATGCAAGTACCTCACACTATTTTTGACCATTTTTACCCCCCCCCCACACCTGTCACAAACTGTCTCAGATCTTGGACCCCCCCCCCTCTAAAGTACGTCACACTTTCGAACAAAAATTATTTGTTTTATTAACAAAATAAATAAAATTTAATATAAAACACAGTGACGTCACACATGGCCGGACCCCCTCCCCCCTGTCACAAACTGTCAGCCTTTCTTACACCCATACCCCCCTCTGGAGCGTGACGTACTTTATGGACGGCCCCCTATACATTTTTTTTCTATTGTTAAAAATAATATAAATATTTTTCTTAAGTATTGTAAAGGTGTTTTATTGCAGAAGTTTTATTACTTTATTATTGGCCAGGCTTTATTCGAATTTCATCCGAATATTTCGTAATATAAATCAGCCGAAAATCAGCCGCAAATGTCAATTTCCGGAGAGATCCGGCTAATCCGGATATCCACCATAAAATTATGTCAGCCAGTCGAAATTTAAAAAAAAATCTAGCCACGACTGTTTTGCGTGGAATTTCGACATGCACAGAATGATGCGCGAACAAGCACCTACATGGCATGGTATTTAAAATAATGTGTTTAACTTGCAAGTAGTATTTACTTTATTGTTTCTGTTTTCAGGAAATTATTGTAAGGGAAGTATTACAAATCAAGGTAATCCCTTATTTCAGCGCATTTTATATTTCAAGTCATCAAAAAAACAATTTTTTCAAATTACTCCAATAATTATTATTATGAACTCTATTTTAAAATGAAAACATTATTTTTTTGTTGAACTAAAATTACGATTTGTACGAAATAAAAATTTGTATATTTCACTATCTTCTGTGACTAACGGCGCCATTGTTGTTGGAAGTCTGCTTTTAAAAACATTTTTCTAAGTTAAAACCCCTTTAAACTCAACAAAACACACGAAAAACTTCTTGTAAAGCATTAAATACTTTTTTATATCTGATTTAAGTGTTTAAATTAGTAAAAGTAAGTTATTTTATTTATTTTGTTCTAAAAAGTTAAAATGCGCTGAAATAAGGGATTACCAAAATCAAATTTATTTTGTTTTTATTGCATTAAAGTAGCACACATAATTTTTGCTTAAAAAAATTAAAATACGCTTTTTCATTTCAAATGTTACGCCTATCCAATTGAAGCAGTGTTTCTCAATAATTTTCTGTCATGCCCCCCCCCCTTATGAAGAAAGAAAACATTTCGCGCTCCCCCCACCCCCCGCGCGACTATAAATAGTATAATTTGTCTATGCAATTTTTATAAGTACACCTCTGCATAATGGTCAAACGAACCCCCCTTTACGGAGTCTCAAAGGGGGGGGGGCGCACCCCACTCTTTGAGAATCACTAAATTAAAGTATAGTGTACATAATTTGAATTATGACTAGAAAATGAAAATATTGAAATTTCCGTTAATAAACACCACAGTAGGCATAAATAATTTCGAAAAAAAATATTTCAAATTTCAAGCGTCTTGAAAAAATTGACATCTGAAGAAGTAACTAGTTAAACGAGATCAGTGGTAGAATTTTATTCTTTTCAATGCAATCTTTTTTTTTAAATCCTTTATATTAACTCGTGGTGTCTGCGGCGGACCGACCTTGCTTGCTTGTCGCCAAAACTTTTGATCGATTTTTAACCCACTTGCTCGCAAGATAGCGAGCTGAAATTTTGCAGGCAGTTTCGTACCAATGATAAAAACAATGTATCAAAATTTCAGATCGATCGCATGTACCGTAATTAAATTATTGATTTTTTAGATTATTTTATTTATTCCTATGTATCATGCTATTTTTTTAGATAGAGCGTCGCGGTGCGTATTATATTGAACAACCTTTCTGTCGCGCAATAAGGTGCGTATTTTATTGACAGCTCTTTTTATAAACATATTCCTGATCGGTGCGCATTATATTAAACATGTTTTACGACACAACTGCAATTTTGTATTTCTGGATGGTCTGGCGCTGCGTATTATAATGAACATTCTTTTAGTTACGTCTCATACATAAAGGATTTATAGTGAAAAACTTGGTTTTTTACGGGTTTTTTTTTATTTATATTTTAAATTAATGCAAACCCATTTCATGGAACAAATAGATGTGCTAATACAAAACGCTGTTATATCAGCCAAACAAGTTTGTGAAGAGTTGGAGATATCAACTGAACACCGAGTTATAAGGAGAAAACTATGAGTGGGGAAAATTCAGAAGACGTAGTTTTATCTTTAGAACAAGCAGTGCAACGAGAATTGTTGTTATCCATGGATAGAATTATAAAATAAAATAAAAGAAAGCTTTGATCAGCTGCATATCCTTGCAAGAAAATATTTGTGTATAATACCATGTAACCTACTAAATGAAGAATTTGAACATCAAATAAATTACTGTTTAAAGAAAATTTCAATATTGAAAGAAAAAGGATCAAGGTTTTTATTGCTGTACGTTCAGTACAAGAAGAGGGATAACGTTAGAAAAACGGGGGGAAAGACCCCTTGATCTATTAAAATATATTAAACAGTATAGATTGGAAAATTCTGTACCCAACATTGTAATTTTGCTAAGAATTTTTTCAACAATTGCTATCAGTGTCACTTGTTGTGAAAGGAGCTTCTCCAAACTGAAGTTGATTAAAAAAATTATCTTCTTTCCACAATGAGGAATTTAAGACTACAAAATCTTGCAGTATTGTCCATAAAACTAGATATTACAAATAATTTGAAATTTTGATAGCATAATACACGATTTTTCTACTATGAAAGTTAGGAAAGTAAATATGGAAATATGTTTACATACTAATGTATACAATTTCTTTGTTTGTAAAAAAAAATCATTTATCTATATATACAAAATAAAAGCATATTAATTGGTAATGTTTTTTTTTGGGGGGTGTAAATTTTGAATATTTTTTGTCTCATGGTTTGTGGGGACGAACCTGCGACCTCAGTAATTTTCTTGTAGCCTTTAAAAAAGTATCTTGTATTTTTATAAGTGTTTATTTATAGGTATATCATTTTATGCGGCCTATTTTATTGCTGCTTGCATAAATATGGCATGCCATGGTAAAAATGTTTCCCACCTTTACTTCGCTTCAATTACAATTATTTTTCATGTTCACTAATTTATAAAATCCATCATATGATTGACTTAAGGGGTCATCCATAAATGACGTCACGCAATTTTGGCTGATTTTTTTCACATGACATCACAAAGCTTTGTGTCCCCCCCCCGCCCCCCATAAAAGCCGTAATTTGAAAATGAGCATGTTTCAAATCAATTTTATGTCATTTAATTAGGTTTTTAGTGTAAAGCTGCACTACAATATCGTAACACGCGTGAAGCCATGTAAAATGTCATTAAATAAAGTGTCAGTAAACAAATATTTAAGTAAAACTTTTATTTAAAGTTGCGCGTTTTGATGTGACGTCACATTTATTAACACGCACCCCCTCGTTACACATCGTCACAAATGTGTGAATCCCTCCACCGGTGCGTGACGTCATTTATGGATGGCCCCCTAAAAAGGGCGGCAAAGCGGAGACCGCCCCGGGCGGTAAAAGTTCTATCTACGCCACTGCATTCTATTGAAATGCAAGTGCTCTGAGATCAGTTTACATCTACAGCTAAATGATCTCGCAAATCGTCCAATCAAATTGAAGCATCCTTATCAGTACCACAAATACTTCTTTTGAATAGACAACAATCTTTTCCACCCTTGATGGCCTATGTTAAAGAAACGTCTATCGTTTCTCTCCATTGTCTATACTATACAGCAGTGATGGCCACAGACGCACGCAGAGACTCATCAGCCGGCACGCGACTAAAATATTACTTCCTGTACAAACCAGCCCAGCCAAACCCCCATTTTCGGGTTTCATGGGAGTGTTGGCACTTTGCTATATAAATAATTGGGTTTTGGTTGAATTTTGGGCACGCGACCCCAAAAAACGTTCACCATCACTGCTATATAGTATACAGGGACAAAAGTCTTTGACAACATGATGTCTATTTTATAAAGAACTCTTCATTAACTTACCCCCCCCCCGCCCCCATATGCCTGCTTCCATCAACGAGCTGTGCGTCACTGGAATCTGCTCCGCTGAAAGTGTTGCTAAGCTCCACTCACATAGTTGATAAAAAACATTTGACCCGCTGATAAATCTCCCAACACCGGGGCCTTTGATTCGACCCCAGGACGCATTCGACATCTGAAGGTCGGGCCGTGTTGGTGTGAGTTTGGCCACATCTGACTACGGCTTAAAGCAAATACCCATGTTTGTGTTTGGACAAACCCTACGACTTGGTATTGGGGCACACGAGCATGGCGTCGTAGGGCCTGGTAGGGAGTGCGGCTATCGTAACATGGAACTCGGGTAGTTAAAAGAAAAGATACCCCCAAAAACAAGCACGGAGATCTACTGATATCACGTCACGGCTTTGTTAATTGGAGTTGGACGAGTTGTGTTCATAGCTTGCATCGATTCGGTCCGGATTTCAATTTTTACAAATTATCTCCCTCATAACTCTGGCAAAACATCGGTGCTGTATTTTTTATTTAAATGTTTTAATACGTTTAGATATTTGATAAAGATATGTTGATAAAGCGTGTATAATTATGTCTGGAATTTTATAAATAATATTAAATGACTGAGGTAAAGTATTTACCACTTAATTGTCAACTGTTAATTTTGGATTAACTCATTGCCTTCAATGTTTTTACATAATTCTCATGGAAACACGTAAACTTGACTCAGACTTATTTTAATATCTTGAAGAACACAGAAAAGATATATATAGTATAATGTCAGTGAAGTTTTTTTTTAATAATCAATGAATTATGGTCGTTTCTCATAATGTTCCATGCATATTATTTCGAATTATTATTTTTTGGGGCAATATTCTTTTTACTGTTGTGTTTTGTTTAGTTGCTAATCCCATAAAACAAACCGATATGACTTCAACCAGAAGATATCAGTGGAAAAGCATTACTGCAAGAAAATGGATAAAAAAACAACAACAACAACTAATCTTTGACGAAGGTTTCGTTTATAAAAATACCGCAGATAGTTAGCGGCTCTTTTGAAAGTTCACGTGACAAATAGGTACAATGTTTGTGTGATAACAGGAAGCATGAATTTTATTGTCACACTGTTGACAAGTGGCGTTAGATTTCATTGTTTATGTCGACTGATACAATATAGGGCTTCATTTTACTTGATCAATTTGATATTTTGTTCATTATTGGCAATAAATGGTTACTAGACTGTTCATGATGCCATTTATATTAATAGCCCCTGCTTATTAAAAAAATATCCTTTCGATATACATTCTGCAAAATATTGTTATTAAAAAGTAGACAAGTCAATTTGTAAATTTCCCACTACAACATGGATTTTATTATATTTTTAATGTATGTTTAAAAAAAATTGTGTCACTGGTTTTTTGCTTCTAACCCGACATCATGTTTCCAAAAGAATATCTATTTTTGTAAAATGCATGGGTTTTAAAGTAATTCCATAAATAAAAGTGCTATATGATCAAATGGGTGGATTGTTTTTGTTAGTTCTGTTACTATTATAATTTGAAATAAAAATTGTGAAAAGTGTGGGGTGGGGGTAGTGATAGAAAAGAACTCCGAATTAAAAAGCTATATATTGGACGGGTGGTTATAACTATATAAATAGTCACTCTGTATTTGTCAATTTGCTTGTCAATAATGATTCACATATTCGTGCTTAACATCACGATAGTTCACTCTCTGGTAGGCTCTTCCGGATGTTTTGACTGTTAGTAGGAGCTGTCACAAGACACGTTACTTGGGTTGTGTGATATTCCAAAAACAGGAGGTATCAAAATATGACAGTGTGCACCATGGTAAGGAATTTCCTTTGTTGGCTACAAACATGGGCATCGTTTAATCGTTACTCTTTTTCTATATCAGAATTCCTATTGTTGTTCATCTTGGTAAGAATACCCTTGTCTAATTGGAATGCAACCTATCAATATATTATATACCTATTTTTAAAATCAAGTTTTAGTTTTTTTAATAGGTTTTGTGGGAAAAAATAATGAAATGAAATCAAGAGATTAGATTCTATCATTATTGTTATACTTCTTGCGTGTAGAAATGTATCTGTCATCTAGACAATGAAAATTGTATACCTGTCTTTTCTCAATCCTCTGTAGTAATATATATAGTTTCTGCTCTATAACTACTTCAAGCACCAACAAATTTCGATTCCAAACTGGGACATACTTTTCCCCAAAAGCCGAGGAATCGCCCCGTTTCTTGGGCTCCACATGTACTTGTCACCGAGTCGCCCGACCCATTTGTGAATTGTGGACGCTGTGCGCCGAACAAAGACGATCACGGCTCGGACAGACAGGCTAATATCTTTATCCGAGGTGAGGCACCATTTGGCCGGCCATGTTCTCGAGGTTTTCACAAGAGCCAGACTCGGAGGATCATTTGTTAGTCTATTCTGCTGGTGACAGCGACAAAAGTTTCCTGTCTGCACACTCGATATGTAACTCCTGATAGATGGCCCCCTCGCCAGAACACCAGAGGTCACAAGGAAATCTCTTTAGTCCGAAGGCGCCCCTCCTCAATAGCCTGGCCGGAGTAGAGGAGAGTGGGAGTGGAGGGGGGAGAGGGCCCATTCATTGTGCCCATGACGGAACGCTCGAGAAACCGGTACAGCTTTCAGGAAATAATTCATATCGCCTGAGAATAAATGGTTTTACAGAGAAAGAAATTTTGCAGAATTCCCGTGCTGTGGCTAGATTGGTGTGGGAATCACATTTCTTGATTGCGGCGCTCAAAAACGGCGAAAATAAGGGTCGCGGGTGAGGGGGTCTCGACGCTAGCACATCACGTGACTGCGCCATGAATAAAGGTCTCTTGAGGGGGTCCCCAAGATGTATACGTCATACTTGTCCTAGCGTCGCTCAGTCTATACGGCAATTTTAAGTAACTCTCCGGCGTCGACCTTTCCATATTTCAACGGGCCAGATGGAATACGTAACACTGTGGACTGGATCTATTCTAGGAAAGTGATTATTGCTAAAGAATCTGGGGGAAAAAAGCCCAAAATTATCATTTGATGCACTAAAAATGCCAATAAAAAGGGTTTTTTTTTGGTGTTATTGAATTAAATACAAATTAGTGTTGATGGTGGCTACATATTGTCTGATTTGTCTGTTTAAAATAAATTACTAAAAAGAGGCCCTAATTAACGCCGTAATTTTTGGCCTTAAGTTTCTTTGAATATTTAATTCGGATTGGTTTATACCCCCATGTCCTCTGCTACTACACCATTAATGGATGTCTTTCATCCACCCATTTATCAAATCTTTTTGATAGTAATTCATATTTAAATCTTTTCATCAATTTATACATATATACCAACTGAAGCATAAATCCGAACAATCTGCTCTGACCGTGAATGTAAGGACATCGTATAAATGTACTACTCCGCAAACACGCTTTTGGTCGTCCCCTAGACCAGTGCTTCTCAAAATATTTAGTATGGTGGACCCCGTCGAAAGGGGGTGGCCTCTACGGGGCTCGGCGGATGAGTAAGGTCGTGGGGCACGGACCTGACCGCGACTCGGCGACCTGAAACCAACAACTCCCGGCAGGCAATGCCAAAGTCCGATATGTAAGTTGTTAGGTGCTAGTCACAAATGACTACAGTCGCTGTACGGATCTTAGACAAAGCATCTTAAATGCATTGTCGATTATGAAAACCAAAGTACCCGTTGAGGGTCGGGTAAATCCGAAGCGACCGTTTCGTCCCCCTCAATTTTACTAGCAACGCCAATGAGCGGTGCCGGTTTAGGGCCAGGAGCGCCAGTACGGATTAGCAAAAGGAACCGCGAAGAACGCAGCGGACGCCAGCTCTGAGGAAACCTTCCAGTGGGGGTTGCACCCTAGGTATATAATAGGTCATTGATGATCCCCCGCATAGCGGTGGTCCTAAACCATTGAGACTCGTATGCTTTGCCGGGGTGGCAGCAAAGTGGTAGCGGGTCGTAGTAAGGCAATTCCACCCCTCCTTGTGAGGCCAACTTAGTGGGAGGCATCTTCGGCTTTCTGTCCTGGCTGCCCAGGTGGCCGCTTGAGAAGCGGCCGCTCCGGGGGGGTGTGGGTTCCCAGCTGTCACGTCCTTTTCTGGGGGAGAGGGCCAGATAGCTGGGAGGGTCTTCCAGGAAGACCCATGGAGAGTATTAGGCTCGGGGCTTCTGATTTTCTTCCACAGGTAGGATCATTAGTATGGTGGACCGGCAGGAATTATTTCCATTGCACCAGGGACCGGTGCAGTATTGTCCCTGCACTGACAAATTTTCCCGTCCTTTTTTTGAGAACTTCTGTGGACCGGTGGCAGATGGCCGACGGACTGGCACTGGTCCGCGGACCACCACTTTGAGAAGCACTGCCCTAGACACCACACAATTCTTGTAATTTTTTTCTGATTTTTTATTTTTTAAAGGATTTTTTTAAATTGCATTTTCATTTTGAAACAAATAGATTGTATGCAGTGAAGAAATGAAAACTACAACGAATCTAGAATGGGATTTCTTCAAGTTTAGGTTAACTAAATTGCTTTGAATGTCAATTAACTGTTTTTAAAGTTTACTGCAACATTTAATTCAAGGTTACCGTATTGATACGACTGTATGTCTAATAACAAAGTGTCTGGCTCTTAAGTAATGACTGCAAGGAAAAACTCGGAGGAAAAAAAAGTTAAAACTTTGTTTCTGTTAAGGCCCGAACCTCACCCCGCTTTAATAAAAATTATTTGATCCGGAAATTTGAACATTATTTTTGAATAAGTTCAACATCTTTTCTTTAAGAGCAATTACTTAATGAGTTTAGTTACTTGGAAAAATGAAGTCTATCATAGTTTCCCTTGGTTAATGTTAATTTGTCCTTTGTTTGTATTCGCTTTTTTAAATATTCGAAGAAATTTAAATTCAAATTACTCTTATATTCGGATGAAAAGAACTTTTAAAATAATTTAATTTTTTTAAGTTGTTTATATAATTGGCATATTTAATATGAATTTTAAAAAAATAATAATAATAAAAAGCAATTTTATAGTTTTCTTACTTGAATAATCTGCTTTAAAAAAAAAGTATATAAAAATTAATTTGAAAAATACTCAATTCCGCAGAAAACATTAAAACCTGAGATTTTGAAAACGTGATTTTTCTTCTTCAGGTAAACAGTTGAATTAATTTCAATGGACTGTGTCCAAACTTCCCATTACATTAGAGCTAGTTCCACACTTAATCACCTTCAAAGACCCAGGCTTACGACAGTAGCAGCTCACTGCCCTGGACATCAGCACTGCTAAACTAACGGAACATCGGCAGAAAACGCCACTCATGTGAGACTAGTTGAAATTCCAGCAAAACTAAAAAAAAATGCTATAGGGTATTTTGTTCCTCTTAAAATTTATTACACTTGAAATAATAGACAAGGGTGTAAATTTTTTCTCGAAAAGCCCCGCTGGCAATGGGCTATTAGCACTCACTTACACTCCCTGAATCACCCTCAGCTGGCTCCATTCGTACACCTGCGAGGAGGTGGATGCAGTCAAACTTATAATAAATCTAGACTCTCGCCCCCGAGGCCAAACAGGCAAATGATTTGACGTCATTTTCCAAACACTCCATTATTTTCTTTGAGCTTTCTGCAAGACGTAAGCCGGGCGGGCATGAGCTGTTTGTGTTATAAGGCCTGCCACACGGGTCTCGTGTCGATTGGCCAACTCTGGCGGGAGATCCCTGCTTCAGGTCTTGCTCGTTGCATCCCGCCATGGCACTGCAGCCCGCTAAATGGGGCGAGATGAAATACTTCTGTAAAACCCATCGGCTCCAAACACTTTAATCGGTTGAGAGAGCAAAAACTGAGGTACCACCCGCGTGCCTTCGAATTTGGCCAAAGAGTTTGCGGAAGAGCTAAACCAGAACCGTTGCTTGCCATTCCGGTGTCTCTCTGTGTACGGGTAATGACTCGCAAAGCAACATGGCCGTGTTGTGAAGAAACGGTTCAAGTACTCAACATGGGGTCCTTTGGACTTCATTTTTTCCCCCTGCTGGTCTCCATAAGCTTAAACAACGATTTTTTCATGTGACAAGCGCAAATTAGCGTTTTTTCCCCTTTTACCTGTCCCGTTTAAAAAAAAACTTCAAGCGTTTCATTGTCAGCGACTTTCTCAAGCGTTTCTCTTTTTTGTCGTCTTTGTTTTGAAGGTACAAATTAACCATTGGGAAAAAAATGAATATATTCCACGTCACATAGCTACATAAAAAAATCCCCTAGCCTCAAATCCCTTCAAATAAATTAGTACAATAATATTTAAAAAAACCCGTCAAAAACCAAATTTTTGACTATAAATCCTTTATGTGCGAGAAGTAACTAAAAGAATGTTCATTATAATACGCAGCGCAAGACCATCCAAAAATACAAAATCGCAGTTGTGTCGTAAAACATGTTTAATATAATGCGCACCGATCAGGAATATGTTTATAAAAAGAGTTGTCAATAAAATACGCACCTTATTGCGCGACAGAAAGGTTGTTCAATATAATACGCACCGCGACGCTCTATCTAAAAAAAAATAGCATGATACATAGGAATAAATAAAATAATCTAAAAAATCAATAATTTAATTACGGTACATGCGATCGATCTGAAATTTTGATACATAGTTTTTATCATTGCCACCAAACTGCCTGCTAAATTTAAGCTCGCTGGCTTACGATGAAGTGGGTTAAAAATCGATCAAAAGTTTTGGCGACAAGCAAGGGCGGGCGGCGGGCGGGCGGCCGCAGACACCACGAGTTAATATAAAGGATTTAAAAACACAAGACATTCACATATTCTATTGTAGTTAACAAATCTCATTAAACCTTTTCACGACCCAAAGCCTTGACAACCAATATGTCCGGCACTAGGCATTTAGCATTAAAGATTCTTCTAGTCAATATAATGTTGGTGACACTTCTAAGTATGAAAATACAGCAACTATTTGTTAAAATAACCGAACTTGTACCCTGGGTAAAAAAAACCAACAGATTTATTAAAATGAAGTGACTGCTACCTCCTCTAACCTAACCTCTACCACTCGCAAAACACACACACACACCAGAAACCTTTTTATAGATAGATCTATATAAAAACACGCAATATTCTTTATAAAAAAATAATAATTTGACGACTGAAAAAAAAATAATAAAAAATAAAGGCCAATAAAAAACAAGTAATAAAATTGAATGAGTATTTAAATTTTAACGCAATTTCTAACAAAGAATTTCCGACTTTTTTTTATTAAAGGGAGATCATTCTAGATTACTTTAAAAGTAATTTTAAAAACAATAATTCTGAAAGTAGGCAAAACAATTGCTATCTACAAATTGCTGCTAAAATCATGGGAGTCGAATGAAAAGAGATTTTTGAAAAAGTCCTTTTCCAACATTGTTCTAAATATTATTAGCTACCGTTTGGCGTTTGTTTCAACCCGATAGCTGTTATGGTTGCCGAGAAATTGACAAAATACTGACATTTATGCGGTTTTTTGTTGTTTTTTTTGGTGTGTGTGTGTGGATTATATCCAGGAAATCCATGCAGTAAACCGTTTCGGGAATTTTTTGGGCCCATCCTTGGGGCTTCTTTAACATATTTGCAAAAGACCCGAACCCTCTATCTGGTATGGTTCAGGAGTAGTTGCTTGTGCGAGCTCTAACAGACAGGACAGACATTTCAAATACATAAACGCAATTTTTCCAAGGGAAATTGCGAACATATGAGATCAATAGCGCGAAATATAACATTACCGAAATTCTTCATAGAAAAAGTAAGGCTTTGCGCACGGAAAACGCAGTTAAGAGATTAATATAATTGGCGCGCGTTTGGTGAGTGGTATTAATTATGCGTTGGCTCCACTGAAAGTCTAAGAAAACAAAATTATATAATACGCTAAATATGCAGATTTAAACAAGGTGGCACTAGAAAATGTTTATAGTACAGGGGGTGTGTGCATAAAACAGTAGCATTAACTGAGGTTCTTTGAAAGAATTCTGTTAAATATGGGTCAATAGTTGTGACCATTTAGGTGTTAATCTTTTCAAAATGTATATGAATTGTAAATCATGATATGAGAATTCATCACACGTGCATTTATGAAAGTTGCTTTTTTCAGCTCACTTGTTTTAAGCTTAATTACCTATTAAAATTCCTGCTGCGTGATATATCCTAAGGATTACCTTGTCTAACACGAACAATGAGCTATAGAAGAGTTTATTAATGAAGTCAGCATAGCTCATATAATTAACACCCGCACCTCTCTCCTCGCCTATGATGTTTCTGATACCGTTGCACATAAACTTCATTTTTGTGCAGGGATCAAATTGCAAGCGATGCATAGATCAATTACACGATATTAAATTAAAATCCATCAGGCTTAAATAATTTGCTATACCATTAGCGAGTTGGGGGAATGAGGGTTAAATTAAGTTGAGTTCTGGTTGTAGGCCTACGCACTCTTCTATATATTTAATTATGATCTATAATTATCAACTTTGAAATGGCACGCAAGTGCACATACACGCACGCACGCGCACACACACATACACAAAACACACACACAGACACCAGAGCCGTCTTTACACCATTTTGGGCCCCCGGGCAAAGAAATAGTGTTGGGCCCCGGGCAAAGAAAGAGTGAGGCGCTACCCCCTTGCAGGATAAAAAATTAAATATACATAATATATATAAATAAACATATTTTCCATGGGGCCACTAGGCTCATGGGGCCCCCGGGCAAAAGCCCAACAGGCCTATGCGTTAAGACGGCCCTGACACACACACACTCAAAACCTGGAGAATTTTGTGAAAAGGGGGGGGGGAGGAGATAAAAGATCTTCATCGTGACTTTTAACAATTGCTGTACATTACGAAAAGATGTAAAGAAAGTAATAAAGTTCCTGTCAGTGTAGTGAAACAATTCATAAATAGACAATAACAACTTTGAAAATATTTTAGGGTTTGATTATTTACATTGTTGACTGTAAAGTAATTTGGGTAACTAGATAAAAGCGCAGTTAGGCGATTTTTAATGATATATACAAAGAACATAAAAGTTGAACAATTAATCATTACAACTAGCTCAAAAGTGTTGAAAAATGATTTATTTTAAAACTTTCAAAGTTGAAAGTTTATTTTAACAGGAATCGCGGTACATAAATTTGAAGTTGTAATTGACAGGAATGTTGTGCATAGATTGTAGAAATGTCGGATTCGTGGAGATTATAGGCTACACACTGCTTCATTTGGGAACATAAAACGACCGACCAATCAAGCATTCTGATTAAAACACGTGACCTAGTGTTAACTCGTTATTAATGGACATCGTCAAATTTCGACCCACCATCCCCCCCCCACTCCAACCTTTCCCTAACGCTCACAATGTTGGTGCCCCGCTATCAGCACCCCAGGAGGACTAACTCTTCGTGGCACGACCTGACGTCCGTTGTCACTACTCCTCTTGTGACCGTCGTCGAGAGCGTCGAAGATTTGAATACACTCTTACTTCGGGTGGTGGATCGTTGGGGCAGGGGTTGTTGGCGGTGGGCAGCGCTGTGATGGAACTCTCGTTAGTATCTGTCAGATACGTGTGTGCTCACAGCAAGCACGGGTGTCCCTGTGTTTGAACGCTGTTTGGCGTGTCACATGAGTAGCGGCGAGCAGTTCTGAAAAGGACGGAAGGGGTCAGTTTTGTGTAACGTCAAACAACTCGTGATGAGAGCGAGGAAATTGTTGTAAACAGAATCAAGCACTTGACCAATGAAAACATCCAGACTTGAAGTGAACGCTAATTAAAATGTTATATATATATATATATTAAGTGCAACAATTTTTGAACCGTTTTAAACTAATAATTTCTCTTTGGTGCTCTTAAACGTTGATTACGAAAACAAAGTGTGTAAATGAAAAAAAAAGAAAAAACAGGCTCAAATAAACGCTGACAACAAAAACGAATTCCAAAAGATACAGGAACTTTAGCAGATCACAAATTCATATTTCCTTACATACATGTGTACCCATCGATGGGATAAACTTTTTGTAATATTCGATGACAAATGACCTCAGTTAAGTTGTACGTATATAGCTGTTACTTTAAAATTCTTTTTTTTATAGTAAACTTCATCCAATGCTATATTTTTCTGCTGGATTGACTTCGGAGGATCCGCAGAGTAGAGCTGCGAAGATAGTGACACTTATAAAAAAAAGCGCTATTAAAAAAAATAACAATATATTTATTTTTTAAAGTAAAAACCAAAGTTATGACTATAAATCCTTTAAATTTGAGACATAACTGAAAGTATTGATTAAGTTAAATATAATACACACCGCGCGACAGACTAGCATAAACATTTACATATCGGGAAAATATTATAAAAGTATGTTCAATATAATAATCACCGGGCGTTCAATATAAGAGGCACCGTGCGACAGACTGGCATAAACATTCACATGCTTCATAGAGATACATAGAGTTAATCTAACTGGACTATGAAATCGGCTTTGTGTTGTGATGAAAACAGGTTTTGAAGAGTATCGCCAATCTATCGTCGTCGTATCATCAATGTAGTATCAGCAGAAGAGCTCCGAAATTCTGAAGCTGTTAAGCTTTTCTCTGCTCCCTTTCTATACTCTCTCCAATTCTCTCTGTCTCTCTCTATCTTTCTTTATTCTCTCTCTCTCTCTCTTTATATATATATATATATATCTATATATATATATATATATATATATATATATATATATATATATATATATATATATATACACACACACGAAGTCCCTCTGTATTTTTCTTCTTATAATATACTTATATTTTAAGTTTTTGCGCTATGAGAATGATCATTTGGTAGAAAATGACACCAGCGCAAACATACATACAGCCAAAGGCCGGGAATCCTTACTTTTTATATAACTTTAATTTTTACGTTTAAATAATATCTTGTCTGAGCTTCGCTTTAGCGATCTTTTGAAAATAAATTGCAACAAAAATTGTAGTCACAATTTTTTTTATTAAACTAACAAACACATTTACGATCGACAGTGTGTAAGTATATGAGTTGTTATTTTAACTTCGCCGTATGCTAAGCTTCTTGTCTCCAAATTGTCTTTTCCGCCCGTGGGCCCCCTACCGGTTGGTTGAGAAGTCGTGGGCCCCCCTGGTGGGGCGTTGAGAGGATGGCCCTCCAGACAACACACTGGAGGCTTCGGTCTCCTGCGAGGCGTGACTGGAAATTGAGGTCGATTTAATACGAATCTTGTCTCTTAACCCATCTCGCCTGACTGCGTATCACACTTCATCTCTGATGGTGTGGAGGAGCCGCTTCCTTAGTCTACGTATAAATATATGAAGTTTGATAAAGTGTTTCGCGTTGTGCATCGGTGCGGTACCACATCACGCCACGAATGTCTATTGCGAACGGGATCTATGCCGAGAGCGTCATCAGTAATTCGGATTAGTCACACACTTTTCGAGAACTCATCCAACTGAGAAGTTTATACTTCATTATTTCTCATACTTCTCTCCCTTGTGAATGTGTTTCGTGTCACTAAGAAAAAGAACGGTAAATCTTCTAACGATGCCTGCGTGTCTTATCTCGCTCTTACAAACGACAAAAACTAAAGCCAAAGTTTTTTAAAATTTTATTTCTGTCTTTTTGTTGTTCTGTTATGTGTTACTTTATCTATGGCGAAGCTTGGTTCCTGGCCATATTTTAAAATAAAACCGTATTTATGCTTTTTAAAAGCGCAATAAGTATAATGAAAACTTACAAAAATAAATCAACAAAATTTAAAGACAAAGTATTTACATTTTAAGCACGGTCCAACGTGGCTGAAAGCATAAATGAACAGCCTACAAACTTCCAGTCTCAAATAGTTTTTTTTTATAAAAAAAATTATTATTATTTTACATACAATGATACTAAGAAATGTTGATTTACGAAACCTTTAACGATTTGTTATGCACCAAGTCATCATGGAGCAACACTCCTCCAACTCCCACCCTTTCACCCACAGACACCTGTGTTTTCTCTGCCGAATCCGTAAAAAATGCCTTTAAAAAAAGATTTTAAAGTTATTGAAGCGGCATAATCTCGGGATACCCCTTGAAGCGGTGTAATATAGGGACCAAGCTTGCAGCTCTGTAAATTAAGGAGTATTCCTTAAACTTTATAGTGCTCGGCAATCTTTTTAACTTTACATTGTGTGACAACTCTTGTAGTTGTATAACGTAGAACAACTCTTGCAGCTGTATAAGTTAGGGAAAATTCTTTCAGCTTTGTAATGAGAAACTTGACACTTTCAAATGTGGGAACACTTTTTGAAGTTACGTCATAATGTAACAACTAATGAAGATTTATTATGTGCGGCAACTCTTCTTGATCTATTATGTAGGAAAACCCTTGAAGCTATGGCGGATTAAGGGGGGGGGGCTGAACGGGCTAAAGCCAGGGGCCCCCGATGATTTAGGGCCCCCGAACTTATCATATTTTATAATAAATGTGGACAAATGTATACATGAATTGCTGAAAATATGATAAATTAATAAAAATCTTCTCTATTACAATGATCTCTTTTCCCACACGATAGTCTTAGCAGTCAAAAAACCTGATTTGATAGGCTCAATAACAGAAATTATTAAAGAATATTATATATATATTTTAAATTGTCAGCTCACAATGAACTCCCGTGGCCGAATGTGAAGTACTAAGGCTTGTAGTGTAAGCGGGGGCGGTTTCGATCCCCGGCTGGGGTGTGAATTTTTTTTTCATGTGTTTTTTAATTTTATAAATTGTCTTTTACACTTACACTCAATTTTAGGATACCGGCAAAAAGTTATTTCTTCGAATTCGTTTTTTTCACGAATAATCATTTTTGATGAATATTTACAAGTTACAGTCTTATATTAGCTGCTTGCAATCATTTTATTTAAAGGTACACTGGCTGGATAGGGCCCCAGTTTGAATTGCAGCCAGAGGCCCCGTGCAGTCTTAATCCGCCCCTGCCTTGAAGACACGTATAGACATATATATAGGCTGTCCAATCTTAAGCATCTGTTGCATGCAATTCTCCGACAAAACTTGATAAGCCGTCTGACGTCTTAAAATCTTGCCGATTTCCTTCGCACCTTGTTATTTTTCATACAATGATACTTTCACTAAGGCCAGTCCGTTTCAGGTGCTTGAAATTTAAAATATTCATTCACATGAGGAGCCCACTTTTTAAAAAAATGATCGGTTTCTTTTAAAAGACCCAAATCTTCTATAAAAGTTCATCATTGTATTTAGGCCTTGAATGTAGCCAATAAAACCGACTATTAATTCCTTGCACCCCTTCCCCCCCACGCCCCTCCACACAAACACCAACTCACCCATCACCCCACCCATTCTCCACATAACTCCGCTTCATTGAAACGTCCACTATGAAAACTTTACAGATGTCAAACCAATAAAATTGAGAACTTTGTTATTGAGACTGTGCCCTACCCTCCCTTCCACTCGATAGTTTTTTGATTCTCTTATTTATATTTTTTTCCTCCACTCTACCCTGGGCTACACACTCACCGGTGACTTTGGTCCCTGCTAACAGGGAAGGTCCCCATCTGAGCTCGGGGGACACAATTCATGTCTTAAGTCTATTCAAATTCCTGCTGGGGTCCATTCAAAGAGCGGGCCGAGTGAAATCGGCCATACAAAGTGGCCAACAATGATGGGCCATCTTGTGGAAGTCCCGGCGATTGAGCCGCCCAGGGAAGCCGGCGTTGATAGCTTTTAAATTGCTGTTTGATGGAAGGAGATTCCTTTTACAATCTGGTCGTTAGAGGGGTCATAATGGCGACTTTCGAATGTGACGTCACGTCCGGAACAGAGGCCCTGGTCTCCCAGTGACGTTTCGGGGGAGTTTGGAGGCACGACTGGGGTGTCATAGCACGTAGGTGCCCAAATCTCATCGGACAGTTCAATTTGGGGTTGGTGTACAGAGATTTATATGGTAGACGATCCGTTTGGGCCAAGGTCAGAGAATAGCGAATAATTTCGATATCGGAGACTTGCGTGACGATGTCCAATCGTTTGTCCACTTTGGCCTTTACAATCTTCCTACCTCACCCCCGGCTGCAGCTTACTTTCATCAGATGTGTCAAATGTGATCAACGCTTTTACTGTGTCGCTCTCCGTCTCTCCTCTTATTTCTTGAATCAAAATCAGGTCAACAAAATCGACAGGAAATCAGTTCTATTTATACTTTAATTTCCTTCATCACATTAAAACATCTTTTGCCACGCAGATTCATTTGAAAACATTTTCCTGTGACCATATTCTTAAAAATACATTGTCGGGGACATATCAATACTTCTTTTGGCTGGTATTATATCAATTCATCAATTTGCTTTGATGACATCAAAACATATTTCATAGGGATACTATAAATTCATCTTTTTGTTAATTGAAAGAACCTTTCCTTGGAGTAGCATTGAAAAAGTTTGATTTGAAATCGTCAACAGCTCCATACTTTTTGTCTCTCGCCGTTGACTTGTGTACAATAATGTACAAGTAACTACTTCGTGGAACTGCTTAATTAATTGACTGCAACATGAAAACAAAGGGAATAATGCCTCCATTTTCCAGGAACTTAAAGTAAGGATAAATTATGTAACTAACGCCTAGATGGCCAGGAACATGTAGTTTGGACAGTGGCGTAGCGTTGGTATGTGCCGCGCGGGGCAGAAACCAAATTTGCCGCCCCCACCCCCCAAATATGTTAACGCTATACAGTAAAGACATTAATTAGAAAGTAATAATAAGAACACTATATATTTTATGTTAAAAAGAAAGGCTTAATTTCTTTCATGAAATTAAAGTTTTATGTTTTTCCTCTTGGCTCAATCTTTCGTGTATCAATGTTTTCAGCCATGACATGCTCAATAGCCAAAATAGCAATAGATTAGATAATTTTGGTGTATTCGTAATTGATCGTCATTAATTTTTTAATTAAAATAATTTTAGAGAAGCGTTTTTCAACACCTTGCATTACTTAAGACAGTTATAAGCAATGTTCGAATTAATTATATTATTTTAGGCAGGGTAACTTCGAGCCTAAATATCTTTATCAACTTAAAAAAACCCACCTAGTCTTGAATTCATTAAGTTGCAATACTGTTGCAGATAAAGGCAATATTCTGTAACTAATGCAAATAAAGGCAATATTCTGTAACTAATGCATTAGCTTGCAAAGTACGTTCGAGCACTCAGAGAAAATGGCGTGAAAAGGGGTAAAAAAAACTTGTCATCTAAAATTCAAACTGAGCTCATAGCAATTTTAGGAGATACAGTTCAAGAAAAATCACCTTTCTTCAATAACAAGATACCAAATATTGTTCCATTGTATTTGATATCTCTTCATATATTTGACATAAGGATCAAACAAGTCCAGTTGTGTGCAAGTAAAGATTGAACTTCAAAAAGTAGAACCTGTAAAATCTTTCAAAGATTTTCATTCAAGCAAAAGTGAATCTGCCCTCACAAGGTCACATTCAATTCGTCAGGATTTAATAATGTCAAATATTCTAACAAGAACTTCTTGCCACGCTGTTTCCTCTTTTACAACAACTAATTGTCAGTAGTATTTACTATTCTTTTTATAGCCAATTTCTGATTGCTTCAATTTGCAAAAAAACTTTGTTAATGTTGAGTACTTATTGCGTACTTATCGTGGCTTTTCTTTTCTTTTATTAAATTTATTTTCACGTTTTAACAAATAGCTAATTAACAATGAGGAATGTGCCCCCCCCCCAAAAAAAAATAAAAAAAAATTTAAAAAATTGTATTTATTTGTTCCAAGTTTTAATTCCACTAGATAAGCAATTGTTTCCATTATTTTTGTTTATGCCAAAAAACAAAAGACATTAAAATTAAAATAAACCATATAAATACGCCTACAATTTTTTCCAGAAGTTCACTTACGTTAAAATCAAACTTGAATCAATTATATATACCAGCACATTATTGCCCCTGTTTTCCTGCTTAGTAATATTAGTATCAGAAGACTTTAGATTTATAATGCAGTTTGAAGTTTTGGCATTAGAAACGCTCTCGTATTTTAATATAGTTCTTCATTTCGTTTATTTTTTTAAATCTTGGCTTTTCTTTTCTTTTATTAAAATTTATTTTCACGTTTTAACAATTAGCTAATTAACAATGAGGAATCAATTTTACAACAGGGGTGGCGTGGCCGTCAAATTTTTAGAAACAATTAATTTATCACCCCATCAGTGTCACATTCTCATACTAATTTAGCATCTGTTTTTTTTTAAATTAAATATTTATTTAATTACAGTAGTATTAGTATCCAATAAGGAGTTTTAAGTTTTGGCAGTTAAAACGTTCACATGCCTTTGGATAGTTCCTTTATTTAAAAAAAAATAATTTCTTATTTGACTTTTCATTAATTTCGATTTTTTAAAAATCCTCTTTCTTTTAAAATTTTCATTTTAAGAAACTAATTAACGACTAGGTATTTGCCGCCCCTGACAAAGTGCCGCCCGGGGCATTTGCCCCCCTCGCTACGCCACTGAGTTTGGATTATACTTGTAACTAATGGTTAGATTGCCGGAATGTACACTTAAGTTTAGCAAGAGATTGCCAGTGTTCTACTTACAGTACTTTTTTACCCGCAAATATTTTAGTAATGATCCTGGCAATTTGTTTACGTGTATGGTTTTTTTAGATTAATTATTTGTATATTTAAATTGAATTTTAACTTGCCATGTTTATTTGTAGTAAATACAACCCTTCACAACATAATTTTTTAGAAGTCAGATAAGTTATTGATTTAATGCCGCAGAGATAAATGAAGGAACGTGGAAAACAGAATTCTTTTTTTTTAAATGTCGCAGAATGAATTTTTTTTAAGGACAAGTACGAAGATACGTGAAATTACACAATGCATTCACCACGAATTTATTATCAGTTGAATTTAATTTTGTTATATTTCATGTATAAGTTTTGAACAGCGAACACATTGAACTGAATGAAATAATCTTTTATAAACATTTCAATAATTTCATAAAGGAAAAAATTGTCCTGTTTAGACCTGAATCTTAGAGTTTTAATGGACGCAATACGTTTTGATATTTCCTTCCTAATTTATTATTATCGCGCTAAATAAATCGAACATAAAATAAAGGTCACATACTAGGTGAACTCTGAGGAACGTTCGGTAATACAAAAATTGACGATCAAGTTTTACACCGTACCGCCATTTAACACTATCTGGCCGCGGACATGCCCGCAGTGGGTCAAGAGATTTGGACCAGGTCGTAAACTGAGGGCTTCATTACAGGCAGCCCACCATAACCCTTCAGTTTATCCGCCCTCCGCTCCTATTTCCTCCTCGTTACTGACGCTACCGTCTCGTGGGTGTCCACTTTCTTGGTAGTTCTCTCATCTCCCAAGCCATAAAATAAACTTCGCGAGCACAACTGCAACATGTCACTGAGAGTTGGGTAAATCTTAGTGGGTATATTATTAATGGGGTAATTGTGAAAATGGATCTCTCTTGCATTTAGCTACCTTCTAGATCGCATAGAATCACCGTTGATACTGTTGTGCGTAGAAAAAAATCTTTTTACTGTGTATTATTATTTTTATTTATTTATTTATTTTCATTTACTCTCCCACGAACGATCTCAGGGCGATGGGAGTTGTGAAATTAGACATTTACAAATAAGATTTAACCTTTTTAAATTGCATATTGGAGAAATGCTTTAGGGCTATAATTTAATTTACATGTTAGTGTAGTCATGGCTTTTTGTCAAGGTGGATTTCTTCAAATATATGTAACTTTGGGTGTTGCAATCCACATCGTAAGAGGATGATATTCTCCGTGATACTCAAGGGTAAAAAATGATGACGTACTTTAAGTCCGTTCCTTAAAATTATATGCTGACATGTACAGTATATCTCTACATTAAAGTATTTTTGATCAATCATACAGGATCAAAGAGACTCATCTTTCGAAGTGTTGAAATGTTGGGGTTCGGGAAATAAGGCTTTCAATTTTTGTTAGGTTTAATTTTTTAACACGTTTTAAATCCAATAGCCTCGGTGTATCTCTCAGACGATTTGCTCTTGTCTCGGGATTGGGGGGGGGGATTTACCCGTCTCACGCCTCATATTGGAAGCTGTTGATTTAGACTGAGCGCGTTTTCCAACAATTATTGTTTTATTAATTATATTATTATTGTTGTTATTCTTTAATCCTGCGTTGTCACGTGATTCAAAGCGTTCCATTTAAAATTGGATTCACTAATCTTAAATCTGGTTAGGATCATCATAGCTTGGCTGCAACATGTAGAAATATCTCTAAATTATTACAAATAAAACTTAAAAAATTGCCTACACTTCGTGTGCTGACATCCATCATGAAATTACGGACCTGAGTCTCACTTTCTGGAACTGATTGCTTCTCATCGGCCAAACATTTTTACATCGCCGATGAGAAAGCGCGAGGCAGAACCCCCCACCCCCAAAACGTTCCCAATTTTTAGGATACCTTCCTGCATCTACAGTACCCAAGACCCTTAACTCCGCCCCACCTTCTTCGCGGTACTGTCCCCCCCCTCCTCCTCCGGCCCGGAGACCGCCTCAAATGGCTGTGTAATGATGATTAATCTGACAGCAGTCTCATTACTCCGGGCCCCTGTTTCATCAAGGGGGCCGCCGGGGAAATTAATCCTTAATTCAATTCCAACAAATTTGGGGCTGTCTCGGGAGCCCGTTCCGACCACGTAGGGTGTGTCTTGGGCACTCAACGAGCCGGTTTCGAGAGCTTTTCCCTACTCAGTTTTCTTAATTTCTCTCCAGCACCGTAATATATTGTATCGATATGAAACGGAGGAATTAATCGCGGCGATTCGTCTCTTACCCTACAGAAATCCGTTTGGTTTGTTTCATTCGCTTGATTATCAAATCTGAAGTCTATATTTTGCTTTGCATATCTAGGCTTAGCCATTGCCATTGATAGCGTGTGTTGACTTTTAGAATATTTCTTTGGGGCGTTGAAATATTGCTTGAATTGAAATAAAATTTTAAAACAAATCGTAAAAAAACAAGTTTTTGACTAAAAATCCTTTATGTACGAGAAGTAACTAAAAGAATGTTCATTATAATACGTAGCGCAAGACTATCCAAAAATACAAAATTGTAGTTATGTATCGTAAAACGTGTTTAATATAATGCGCACCGAGCAGGAATATGTTTATAAAAAGTGTTGTCAATAAAATACGCATCTTATTGCGCGACAGGAAAGGTCGTTCAATATAATACGCACCGCGACACTCTATCTAAAAAATTTAACATGATACATAGAGATAAATAAAATAATCTAAAAATTCAATAATTTAATTACAGTACATGCGATCGATCTGAAAATTTGACACATCGTTTTTATCATCGGCACGAGTCTGCCTGCAAAATTTCAGATCGCTAGCTTACGAGGGAGTGGGTTAAAAATCGATCCAAAGTTTTGGCGACAGACAATCAAGCAAGCAAGGGTTCAAACAGTCACCGCGAGTTAATATTATAAAGGATTTAAAAAGGTGTAGACTGTAGACGGTGCATGGCTCATGGAGACTTCACACCACATTCACAGCTGCAATAGTCAAAACTTGTTTAATAAACATTTTAAAAATATTTCTTTGGTCTCAACATCAAACTTAAGTGTTAATTTTTTATTTCAGTATACATGTACAATGTACAATGTACAATGTACACACTTACTTGAAAATGAAAATATGTCAATAACATTGCAAAACTAATGAAATATTCTTCACCTAGGAAACAACGCGTTGCCACGAAAAGTCATTTGCATGTGCCACTGTTCCACGATTGACAATTATGTTTGTTCCGCCTCTGATAATAATAAATGTTTTACTATTTACAATCATGTCTTTTCCACCATTAACAATCATGGCTGTTCCACGATGAACAATCATATCTATTAAAACATTAACCAAGTTATGCATGCACCATCATTATGAGTAGCCAGAGTAGCCAATATTTTCATGTGTATCTATAGCACCACACTGTGTCCTCCCTCGCCAGTATGATTGTAACCCACATTGGTGAATATATTAAAAGCACACAAAGAAATGTGTAAATCAGTTCATTTACGCTTTAGGAGGCCAATCAGGGTTGTGACAGAGGGACTGGGTGAAAAGCAAGTTTCGTAATAGGGTTGACTGAACATAGTGGCCTAATTGTCACGTGTAGTCACCATGGTGGTTGGACCCAACTTTGCGAACTGTGTGCATACACCTCCTTATGTGTAAATGTTGTTTGGGCGACTGTTGCCTTGGGGGAGGGGGTGGGCTATTAGAATAAACGTGGCCTTGAGTGTTGACTACAATGCTGTTTGAATGATCACATCACCTCATGCAGTATACATGCAGTAATGGTTGTCGTTTAGCAGACAAGAAAATCTTATAAAGTTAGTCACGTGAGAGGGAGGAGATTAAAAGAAAAGGAAGTCACGTGAGAGGGGGAGAAGATAGAAGGAAGATGGCCGACGGGTGTATTTCTGTTTGGGGGACGTATGATATTCATGATGTAAATTGATGTGCATAGAGTTCAAATTAAAAGTTACTTTGTTGAAACAGTGTCTCCTGGAATCATTGTGCAAAAGATAATGTCGATATTGTTACGCCTACAAATAATCAGATGCTACAAAGTGGTACCTCGGTATTCGTCCTTAATCCACTCCTGGTCTTACACCAATCAAGGCGCATTCTTAGCGTATTTGTCCCATAAGAAATAAAGGGAAAATGATTAAACCGTTCCCATGAAGAAAAAAATCATATTGTTTTTAGCATATTACACACATATTTATTGACGTGTTTGTATAAAATAATTTACACCGCTTAAAACGTAAATGCTTTGATAAAAAGAACGTGGGAGAAATAAATGCAACACTAGCCGATTTAATAACGTCTTTGTTTTTCGCAGTCGTAGAAATCGTTGTTCTCGTTGTACGATATGCTGTATGTAACTATAGTCTCGGTTACGTAGAAATCGTTGTTCTCGTTGTACGATATGCTGTATGTAACTATAGTCTCGGTTACGTAGAAATCGTTGTTCTCGTTGTACGATATGCTGTATGTAACTATAGTCTCGGTTACGTAGAAATCGTTGTTCTCGTTGTACGATATGCTGTGTGTAGAGTCTCGGTTACGCATGCCACTTTCATACTTTTCAACAATCTTTTTTTTATTTTTTAGCCTCCATTGGTGATCCTATAGCCATTTTATTTTCGTTGCCTGGCTCTTCTCATTAACTTTCGTAGAACTCACGGTAATTGAATTTTTCAGCATACATGTAGAAGTAGCTATACGTTATTTGTAACATGTGTTGTTTTTTTTAAATTGAAATGTTGTAGCCAAGTTTTTAATGTACAATTTTACAAAGCTACTCAAATTAACGGGAGATTATAAAAGATCTGTTGAGATACGTCAAAGCAGAATACCCAGATATTTGATTTTATCTTAGGAAATTGTTCCACCCAAACCCAATATATTCTATTTATAGATTCCGCCATGAAAGGACAAAGCCCATAATTAGCAACCCGGCATTGGGGGGGGGGTTATGACATATTCGTGGGCCAATATCATAGTTGGTGGTTATATCTTGATGCGTTATTTGATAGTCAACGTGAACATTTACTGAATGCGGGCCCTCTCACTTAAAAAATATAATTAGATACATGCATCTACACCCAATCTTCATGGAAGGCCAATCTTCTTGGTAATACAACGTTAGGCATTGTCAACACAACACTGAGACTTTGTCAACTTGACCACTTGATTTAACTTTCATAATTAACAAAGCCTTGATGCGGCAGTTATCTAATGTTGATCAATGAAAAGCTTTAAACAAAAAGTTGAAGGTCGACAAATAGGGAACACTATTCTGACACAAAATTTAATATTACCGATCCCGTAACACAGCTTTGATACATCAAGCAGTGAACATTGCCAATGCCTCAAAACAGCTTTGATACATCAATGAAAATTTACAATGCCCCAGCACAGCTTTGATACCACATTAAATTCTTCCAAACTTAACACCTGTCCTTTTTTATTCATCTGTCCTAAAAATAAAAAAAAACTAACCGCACAGGCCTGTTAGGAATAAATCTGTTAGACTCCATTAACTACGGGCATTATCGTTGATGCTGTTGCTTTTCCCTGCCAGATAATAGAGCTGGTCTGATAAGACCGCGTGCATGCATCGTCACGACGGATCTCAAAACTTATATTTTTCTTGCCACAGGGCCCATTTTCTGCGATTGAGTGTGCTGTGGATAGGGTTCGTCTACGAGGGTTTGTTGTATAGACAATTAAGGCCTATTGTCTACAAATGGGTGTGCTACGGACAGGGTTTTGTCTACGAGTGTTTGCTGTAGACAAGGCCTATCGTCTACGAATAGGTGTGCTATAGAGCTGGGTTTGTCTATACGAGCGTGTTTGCTGCAGGCTAGGCCTATCGTCTACGAATAGGTGTGCTATAGAGCAGCGTTTGTCGATACGAGCGTGTTTGCTGTAGATTATGCCTATCGTCTACGAATGGATGTGCTATAAGATCCTGTTTTCTTACGAATATGGATTGTAGTTTCGTTTTAACGCGAACAAGGCTAACACTAACATGAATATTTCACAACTAGATGCAATCCTTAAAAAAATGGCTTCAGCAAGGAAAAATCCAATGAGCTCACTCTCTCCCCCTAAATGCCACTATTATAAAAATAATATCTTTACCACGCCATGACTGAACTATAATGATAATAAAAGCGTGCATTCAAGCAACATACTTTATCTTTAAAGGTATACTAATTAAACTCCCATATTTTTACCCCCCCCCAAAGGAGCATTATTAATATTCCAGCCCACCTTTTTTAAAAAGGAATTGTTCTTTGCACAATTGAATTATTACATCAATATTTAAATTTAAATTATTTAAATTTACATAAAAGAAAATTAAATATTGTAGCTTTCTTAGACCAAATGACCAAGATGTGAACTTTAAAAAAATATTATTTTGATTTTAATGTTCCACACCATTTCACACAGCTTATCTTTATAAGGATGTCTTTTTGTTTTCCCTTATCGGAAGTTTGATCTACGTTTATTATAGAGTTTTTGTGTTATCTAGATTCTAGATCATAGTACTTAATATTACACACAAAACGCGCTTGGGTTACGTATAAGTGTTTGCCATTTCCAAAACGGGAAAAGTGTCATGGCTCAATGATTAATGTTCTATTTTTAGAATATATTTTAACGGAACAATGTTTTGAAGCATAAATACAGTCGAATCCTGCTCGTTAGTGGTGGCTCAATGTAACTTGTAAACGCTACTTCACTTGCCAAATAGGCCGTCATGGTCTGAAAAGGGGGTTATTATTATTACTATGTTCTCAAAATTGTTAGCATAGCAAAATTACGAAACTGTTTTTCCTTTTTCAAGTCCAATAAGCTGTCTTAAATTAACGAAGAATTAATAAATAGCTGATAAGATACATCCTTCTCAATATCCCTATATCATTTACATATTGACTCATATCTTTTATAAAATTTTTATGAAATTTGTCCTTAAAAATATATATATAGCCCCAATATTTATATTATTAGACTTCCGTTAAATTATAAAAAAGCCTTTAGGAAGTTGAAGCTGTTTGACTTTGACAGGCGAAGTGTAAAAATGTACATTTGATGAAGCAAAGTATCAACTTTTAAGGGGCGATGCGTATATTGTTTTACACTGTGTCCGTAACAAACTAAACACTTTTGATAATGACAAAAGCTAAAATGTACAGGTGTTTGCATTTTTAAATTGAGCAATGGAGTTTAAAGCTATTTTACTAACTAAGGGGCCGTCCATAAATGACGTCACGCGATTTTGGCCGATTTTAACCTCCCGCTTCCCCCGTCGTCACGCGTGGTCACAAAAACTTAGACCCCCTCTAATATGACGTGACAAAGCTTTCCACCACCCCCCCCCAATGCTATATTTTCTATTTGAAAAAGAGCATATTTCAAATCACTTTTTTGTCATTTAACTACATATTTAGTGTAAGCTTACACTCTATATCGTATCACGCGTGAAGCGATGTAAAACGGGATAAAATAAATTGTAAGAAATAAAATATTTAAGAGGAACTTTTCATTTAAAGTTGCGCGTTATGATGTGACCTCACATTTGTCAATTACCCCCCTCCCCCTCGTCACACATAGTCACAAATGTGTGGACCCCTACCCCCCTCCTCCCTAGGGGCGGGACGTCATTTATGGACGGCCCCTAAGATTAAAAAACGTCCCTAATAAAATTTAGGTTTATTTACAAATTATTTTGTAAACACGACTTCTAGAAAATGTTGTTCAGCGAAGAAGACAAAACTGCTATGATTTTTATTTTTTTTTACTGCAGAAAAAACACGATGGTGCTAAAACGTTTATGAAAAGATGGCCAGATTTTACTGTTTTGTGTGGGCTAAATGATCTAATGCGAAAATTGTAAGCTTCGATGGCTAGTGTACAATTCTTTGATTTCGAAATAGAAATCAAATGCTGAACTCTCTGATTCGCGGAAAGCCATACCGAGAGAAGTAATTTGTCAAACAATTCATTCCAAGTCTAAAGGCCCGTAATGTATAGAGAAAAATGTATAGGGAAGTTTAAACTTTAAAAAAAAAGAAAGAAGCAAATTAGTCACTTCGTGTCGTGAAATTTCCGCTCAGCAGTGAAATGAATATGACGGCATATGGCTCCGTTTAAGTGAAGTTCGCTTAATAATCTACGACCCAAGTGCTCTAATGTACAAGTTGTTCTATATATTAGTCTGAGAAATAAGGTACAATTTATTATGATTACCAAAAAAAATTTGGAAAAATTCTTTGAACTTCTTCAGATACTAATTTATTTTATTAAAAAGTTGGGGGAAAAAATAGAATCAACGAATTCGAAAATTTAAGCGAATGAAAACTTAGTGATGAAAGATAAACCCAACCGTTCAAAACTAGCGGGCTAATAAATTTTCATTTCAAACGGAAGACCCAACGAAACAAAGCCAGCCCAGAAAATGGTTGATTATAGCATGACGCTATTTCGACCTATCTTTCTATGAAAATAGCTAATTGCCATCTACATTAAATCCATTTTATCATACGTGAATAAGCGTTCTGTGGTGACCCTCATGACGAAATGAATCTGTGATATTGAAGGTAATGGTGCACATCAACAGTTATTTACGCACAGTTACCCATGCACAGGTGGCACCCCGACAACTAGCATTGCTGAATAAAGAATCATGTAAATTTGTTTTACTATACAGAACACTTGCTAATTGGCTGTACCAAAAAGCTTTCGCTATTTTGTTGTATATCAAAGAACACTGTCTAAGTGACTCTACCAAAGAGCATTCGCTATTTTGTTGTATACCAAAGCACACTGCAATGCTTAATAGCTGGCTTTACCAAAAAGCACTTGTTATTTGGTTGCACATACCAAAGAACACTTCTAATTAGCTGTACCAGGAATCACCCACAAATATCCATGTAGAGTTAAAGTAGACAAACAACACTCCCAACTGTATGGGCAACAAATCAATAGCAGAGTGAGTGTGGAACTAATGCCGTATAGAAGTTCTCAAAATGTTAGCTTGCTTGTATTGGATCCAACTCGTCATAGCCATGCACACGTCCTAATAAAATCGACCGTAGATATAGGAACACTCGAATCTCTCTGAAATGGCAACACACACTCCTTAAAAACACCACACAAACACACACACACACACACACACACAAACACAAATATGTCAGGACGACCATTCATTTATAATCGCGAATTTAATCTCTTAGTTCCCACCCACTTCAGATCGTGTCAGCAGAAATTAATTTGAACACCGAGCACCGCGCCTAGTAAATTATTAGAGCAGGTCGTTTCTCCCCCGACCCCTCCCCCCACACGGGATCACAATGGTCTGCATGTACATAAACCATACTAATACGTCATAAGTTTCTCCTCAGACATTGTTTACTGACTACCAACAGAGCATGACAACAGCAGACGGCACTGTTTGTGACAACAGCAGACGGCACTGTTTGTGACAACAGCAGACGGCACTGTTTGATTACGATAAAGGTAGGGAAAAAATGTTGGGCGATTAATATTGGCGCTACGGAGGGGCCACTGACATCCGCGTTTAACTAATGTGTTGTGCAGCATCTACAGCATGTGATCTCCGGAGTGAAATTCGCCAGCTAGAGTGGGTCTCGGCAAACAGTCGTGGAATCTTCAGGCGTAAGTTATGGGGCCTGCGCGGGCGTAATGAAATGCAGTTGCCCCCCTCATGCGACCATTAGCTGAGACTTTTATGGAGTCGAGAATGGTTTAAGTGGCGTTAATTTGAAATCAAACACAGAATTGTGTTTACACAAAACAATTTATGATAATAAAATCACAGCTTGTCCGCAAAGTCAGTTTGACGATGAGATTTTGTGAATGAAAGCCACTCAATATTTCTCACTTTTCACCGTCCTATTTTACTGAACTTTGGTTTTGTAATATGAAAATTTGCTTTGTCAGCTAGTACTTAGACAAAACCTGTAAATTCGAGAGCCGTATAAGGCGCGAAGGTCCTTATTTATTTATTGATTTCATCAACCTCAACAACCATGTTTTAATTATTTGTCTGTATGTCCCCATGCAGTCAGGCACGATATTTGTGAGTTTGAACTCATCAGCCTGTATTTATGAGTTTGAACTCACCAGGCTGTATTTATGAGTTTGAACTCACCAGGCTGTATTTATGAGTTTGAACTCACCAGGCTGTATGTGCGTGTGTAAGGAATATTACGAGCTACGATAAACACATTTTTGTTGTTGTTGTGGAATCAAATCTGGGTGTTTGGTCAAATGAGCATATTAGTGCATTCTAATTTGAAGATGGCCATTTATTTAAAATAATTACTTGTGTGATTAGGATATGAGTGTTTTAAATTGAATGCATTTCTAAATATGTACTATTTTGTATGTGAGGCGCTGTGAGCACAGTTGCCTTCTGTGGTATACTGCACTAAAGAAATTATTATTGTTATTATTCAATAAATATTTAAAGGAATTTTTTTTGTTTGAAATGCATAGTAGTCGTAGTAACTTTATTTTGTGAATTAGGTTGATGATCTTGTTGAGTGGATAAGGCATCCATAATAGTTTTACGCAAACGTATGTTTATAAAAAAAATCATGAATTTAACGCTTTTAAAAAATACTATTACAATATAGTCATAAGGTCCTAGCAGCCGAGATATTTGAAAGCAAAGCTCTATATAGCTGGCCGACTAGTGAGCTAAAAAAAATTGAGCTTAGATCTAATCATTGGTGGCTCAAAGAAGCTTGTGAACGCTACTTCACTTGCCCCATAGGACGTCATGGTCTGACAAGGGGTTATTATTATTATTATATAAAAAATTAAAACTTATTTAATCTGTTTCTTAAAATAACAGAAATAAATATTCACAAATATAATTACATTTCGATAATAAAACTCAAATCTTAAATGTAAACTTAAATCCTTTAGGGGTCGTCCATCAAGTACGTCACGCTATTTTTCCATTTTACCTCCCCCTCCCCCTTGTCACAAACTGTCACACTTTCTTACACCCCCTCCCCTCTGGAACGAGACGTACTTTATGGACGGCCCCTATTGCTTTCAAACATCATACTTTCATTAAAATTTCAATTTCCCATTTCTCCTCTGATAAAATGGAATCCGTTATATCGCATGAATTGGGTTATGTAAATCGATGCTCTTCGCTCGCTAATGGGCATCACATTACAAAATAATGTAAGATATATCAATGCTGTTATTTTGTAATACGTCACACGTTTGTAATTTTTGGGGTGTTTTTTTTCCTGCTTTGAAATCATAGACAAATTATTTAGATATCCGCACCATGACAGCTTGGGTTATTAAATTAAAATTGGATACAATTATAATTATTCTGTCTAAATCAGACACGCACGAATATACTATTAATATATCATGCTATATTAATTACTAATGGCGAATGAAGCATTCATTGCATCCATTAAAATTGATATTCGTTTCATTGGTACATTAAGTAACAATTTATATCGTAAGTAGAAAATAATTTTATCTTCATCATCATTATTGCAATGCAATATTAAACAATATAATTTGCAATTGTCACGCAAGTCAGTCGTGTCTGTCAGTCAGTCCTGACGCTACTAATTTTAGAAAGCAGGGAAAACCAAATTACTGCACCAAAGCATCAAAAGGTGTGCAAATTAAAAATGCGCTGTAAAAAAATATTATATGACGTCATTGTTTTCGCTCATATTTTAATTTTGGAAAAAGGAACATTGTAAAAAGAGAATTAGATGGTGGTTAATTATAAAAAAATTAAAAAATGAGGGAGGCGCCGTAGGCGCCCTGCAACCCCTATTATAAAATACTTTGTGTGCATTTCAGAAAGTTTAATATTTCGTATTTATCAAACAAGGACAAGTTAGTTGGGCTTTTGAAAAAGGTCGGCGCCGTAGGCGCCCTAAAAAAAGTGAATTTTTTTATAAAATAAATAGATTTCAGCTGAAAACTTCCGTCATTTTTGACGGGTGTACGCTAGTATATATATATGTTACGACCAAAGCCCGTAATCGGCCACTTCGTGAAATGGCCGGCCAGTTCGCGAAATGGCTAGCGTCAATTGGCCAAAGCCCGAAGAAAGAAGTCATGAGCATGCAGATTGAATGTTGACTAGTAAGATTTCATACTTAAAATTGATTCTTAATTACAAATGATAGCGAAACCAGGCACTGTTCGTTAACTGGCACATGTTACATAATTACATGTTATGAGGGCTAGACTAAGTGACGACCACATGACCCCATGTGTTGGCAACAATTATGGGAAAGGTGAATAAAGGGAGTCGCAGAGAGAATGTGCATACCTTTATCTGACCACATGGCCTTTTTATTGTCCGATTACATCGGATCGAGATGGGGGTGGCAGTGGATAGGATTGGAAGGACTTTCTACCTCAGAAAATGGCTCACATACCACAATCAGGAATTCGCATTGAATATTAACAGGTTGTCAGTGTATAAACGTTTTTAATCGTCCTATCATAAATTCAACGTTAAAAGTATATATAACTATTCCATACTGTTTTTAATTTTTAATAGATAATTATAGTATATTACATTATTTTTATACCAAAAATAAATAATTTAAAAAATCACTTACAAACGAAAAAAATAAATAAAACAATTTTAAGGTGTTAAAACAAAAGGGTCGAAACGTGCTGTGATCGAATCGGCATGGATTTGTTCATCTGCTGATTTAGCACTTTCCAGTACAGAACAACGTGTCGTAGCTAACAATTAATGATAAGTTAATAGCCTCAGTATACTTAGTATTGTGTTATTACACCCCACCACACATGTAATACGTGCCCTATGACTTATCTTTTCAACTGGAAACGTTGATTGGGACGTTATAAATACGAGTAATACAGTACTCACACTGAAACAGGGCCGGCTTTAGGCATAAGCAAACTAGGCAGCCACCTAGGGCCTCCAATAGTCTCATCATTAGTGGTGGCCTCGCACAAGAATCTTTCCATAATCATTTTTTTATTTTTCTATTACAATTTAGGGCCACCAAATTCACTTCGCCTAGGGCCTCCAATTCCCTAAGTCCGGTCAAGACTGAAACCTGTGTGTCAGAAAAATAAGAACTAGTCACAATGTCTGGACCTTCTCCGAAAAGACTAACGCAATAATATCGTCACAGTGTGGCACCCTTTTCCTACCCCGTACATGCCAACACACCAGAAGCGATTGATGTGCCGCTAACCGGGCATTATTCCTTATCACATCGGGCTTTGGCCAAGGATACCCAGCCACTTCGCGAATTGGCCGACCAAAGCCCGAATTACAATTGTTAGTTGTAAGTACTCGGGCTTTGGCCAGACACGTCGGCCACTTCGGGAATTGGCCGGCCAATTCGCGAAGTGGCCGGACTTCGGGCTTTGACCGTAACACATATATCTGTATCGCGTAATCTATGTCATTTTCGTTACATCATAGATATAAAAAAAGAAAATATAATCCATTCCTCAATGGCATGAAATTGGGGAGCATAATTCAATTACAAACTTTCATATCAAGCTTTAGACCAGTGATCGGAAAACAGGGGTAAATCATCCCATTTTAGGTAAAAAAAGATGACTTTTGGGGGTAATGCTTGCGACGCGCCCCTAACCCCCTAGCCGTATGGGCAGGACCTCGCGCCTTCGGGGGGTAACGTCAACATAAAATTTTATACTCTGCGGTATCAGGCAAACAAGTTCACCGACCCCTGCTTTAGACTTATTGTTTGAAACCATTTACCCAATAATAATTACCCTTGATCCGAAACTCCCAATCTGTTGAAATCTTCATAGCTACGAACTCAAATCTCACACTATCAAGCCAACGGGTAGCACATCCAACTTGGAAATTACGATCCAACTTTTTCTTTAAAAGAAAACAACAAAGACAACAACAACAAAGACACAAACAAACAACACTATTTTAATTATATAGAGAAGTGTTTCCCATAAACTGTAAGTGTGCGGACTAGTGGATAGGACCAGTTTTCTGACTAGTGATAGATACCAAGTTTGCTGACTAGTGGATAGGACCACCAAGTTTTGCTGACTAGTGGATACGAATACCAAGTTTGCTGACAAGTGGGATAGGAATACCAAGTTTGCTGACTAGTGGATAGGACCACCAAGTTTTCTGACTAGTGCATACGAATACCAAGTTTGCTGACTAGTGCATAGGACCACCAAGTTTGGTAACTAGTTGATAGTACCACCAAGTTTTCTGACTGGTGGATAGGACCACCAAGTTTGCTGACTATTGGATAGGACCACCAAGTTTGCTGACTAGTGGATAGGACCACCAAGTTTGCTGACTGGTGGATAGGACCACCAAGTTTGGTGACAGTGGATAGGACACCAAGTTTGCTGACTGTGGATAGGACACCAAGTTTGGTGACTATCACCGATCCCCCATCCATACCATCGCGATTATTACCGATCCCCATCCATACCATCACAATTATCATCAGGTCTTGGGATGCCATAAGTTTTTTGGTGGTTGTGAGCCTAAACATTTCTGTACAATGATAAAAAAAAACCCACTTTATTTTTAATAATAAAAGGACAAGAAATATTTGATACAAAAGTTTAAGGAACTTGGCCAACAAACAGGAATTGGGCTTTTTTTTCTAGAATGTTGTAAGTAGTATAGTATAATAAATGTGATTGGCTTTAAGCTTACACCATTGCTCGAGCATTATAATGTGAGGATCAAATAAAGATGCCCCAAACATCGTTTGCGATAAACCCGATAGGACAAATGATGAATCGATTGTTGTGATGAAAAGATAAGACCCAATATTGGATTCCCGAGATTCACTTAATTAAACTTGTAAGCAGTTCTTCTGATTTCAGTGTAATTTTTTTTACTGCAGAGCTTTGAGAGAAAATAAAGACAAATCAAACAATCAAACAGCTAACAAGAACTTGAAACAACACGAAAAAGCTCAGTAAATTATTGACAAGGGCTAATTTCAGTTCAAATACTTTAATCCATGGGTAAATTTGTCATTAAAATGAATAATCCAAATATGTATAACGTTATTTACAACTTCCGGTCTCACTTACAATAAGTTTTCGCCCACTCCATATTGCAAGAGCGCACAATGTAGTTTGTGGTACCCTTGGGCCAATCAGCCACTCTGTTACATAATACAACGGCATACAATTCAACCAACTACACACATTTCATATCTTACAAGAAGCTAAGGATTGATATGTTACAGTTGATTTTTTTTCTCTGATGTTTTTTTACAAACTGACTATTAAATAAAAAAATAACAAATACCGATAAGGTGGTAAAATGAGATCGTTTTCAAATAAAATTAAATGCTTATAAATTTAAGACTATAAATTATTAATATTACTAAGAAAAACTCCAACATACAGGAGATTGGAGATATCGAATTTCTATTTTTAATTTCTAGTGTCTAACCAGTCTATATCTCTTGTCACGGCTCTATTTTACCATTGGATAGCACATGCACTCTAAATCTATTTCACCACACGATGGCCCATACATTCTAAATCTATTTCACCATCCTATCGCCCAAACACTCTAAATCTATTTCACCATTCTATCGCCCATGCACTCTAAATCTATTTCGTGACTATATCTACTTCGAGTATAATCATATTTAAAGACTATCACTAATTTTCCTAGTTTGGCGTTGCCAGACTTAACATATTTATACTTAACCGGTGACTAGGTGGGCAGATAGTATGTCAAAGAAAGAAGAGCCCGTGAACACCCAACACTTTAAAAAAAAGAATAAGAAACGTTCTCCCGGGCTTCTTCTTTCTGAAACATAAATAAAGTTTTTATCTTAAAATGAGAATCATACATTAGCCCACAACGATTGGCATTCCTCAAACAACGCCATGTTATCAGCAAAGGGGGATCACTCTATTGTAGCAAGGGGACACGACTGCTGACGGCCCTGATTGGATGACTTTATTATTAGGGACGGAAATCTCTGCGCCCACCGGGTGCATCATTTCTCGTCCCCGATCACACGAGCAAACAGGGCTAAGCAGACGGGCCAAGCGGAGTCGCCACTGACCGTGTCTTTGATTAGGGCAGCGGTTCTTAAGTCGCGGCCCATTTCAGGACCTCAAGGTTTCCATTGGTTCATTTGTTTTTGTATTAATTTTTAATTTTTTAAAAATCATTTTAAAATAATCATTTTAAAGTAAAGAACAAAAAACTTGTTCATGCTGTTCATTTTCTTGCTTTGTGTACTCCAAGTCGGTTGTTTTGTTTCACCTTGACATTCATATATGAAACCCTCGGCCATGGGGTGGGGGGTGAGAGGGGAGTGGTCGGAAGGGAGATGTGACAAGCGGCCAGATAAGCTCCTTGGAGACGACCTGATATCGATGGTTGCGGCCTAGCGACGGGAAGGTCCCGAGACTTGAGAAAGCCCACCATTACCCGCATGGGGAGGGAGCCTGTGGTTCAAGACAAGGCGGCTAGATTTCGGTTATCACTGGTCGGCCAGAAAAAGAGAAGAGGGAAAAAAGACCGAGAGAGAGAGAGAGAGAGAGAGAGAGGGAGGGAGGGAGCGAGAAAGAAAGAAAGAAAAGACGGGCCGAATGATTAGTGAGAAAGCGAGTAAGCTTGTGTCAATAACAGTGCTAGAGAATTATGGGCTGAGGGTGGTGTATTGGAAATCGAGAAAGATCACAATGTCCACACGACCACATCCGAGTACACTCGATAATAGGGAGCGGGGGGGGGCTGAATGGAATTCGGCATGACGGCAGGAGTTGGGGGGGGGGTTGTGGTGCTGATGTGAAGAGAATAAATGACATGGGGTCCAAACCTTCTGTACACAGTAAGGATTGATAATCACAAGTCAACATGTGCTCACGTTCAGAAGCAAAAGGGGGGGGGACCAGCCGTCCTTCCAAACACTCACTGCAAACACGCAGGCAAACATAGACAAACGAGAACACGCGCGTTTTTGGTTAAGCTCTCGTGCACACAAATCAGACACTTGTCATTTCAAAGCACACAAAAAAATGTCAATTTAACACAGACGGGGGTCAACAGAGACACATGACGGGACTCGTGAATTGTATATACAAACATGGTTATTTGATCATGAATTACAGACCGGGCATCTGGCTGTTTGCTACAACGTATGCGATGGCGCACCTGCCCATACCTCGGTCACAATGTTGGCGGTCGGTTGCCATTGTTATGGATGCGCCGAGCTACTCCGTCATTTGGTCTATGTGGTGCAGGTATAAATCCTATTATTTAGTGATGGAACTGCTTAAGGACGTGAAAATTCTGCACCACGTAATTCAGGTGTAATTATTTCATTGGTTTTAAAGATGCAAGCGAACGTACTCTTCTAGCAAAATTAATTTATTACATATAATTATCAAAAGGTTATGGCATAAATGAGTCTTTTAGACTACACGTTTGAGCCTATTAACAAATACATGTTATATTAAATCGCATTCTTGCATCGCATTTTTCAAATAAAGTCAATCAGTACATTTTACATGTCCATTCAGCAAGCATTCGGGTGCCACTATTGTCTAGCCATAAATGATAGTAATATTTCATCAACGTAAACAAATATCATGTGTATTGTATTATCTACAAAGAATACATTTCTTACAACTGCAGCTGCATGATTCAAGTCACAATTCTAGACCAGAGTGATCTAACCGAATTACAAAAATAAAAGGTAATAATAATTTATTTATTTTTTTAAATCCACGCAGTTCGGTCACCATTCCATGAATACTCTTTGATGTGAATTATTTTAAAGGTAACATGTACAAATGGCAGCCAAAAGATTCAGTCAGTATCACCACCAGTACTCCGTGTTGGGTTTGCGAGGGTGAGTTTCTGTAGTCAATAATATCCAAGGTTTGAGTCAGGTGACAATACACCAGAAAGAGACCCGTCATTTCGCTCTGCACTGCTGAGTCACTTAGTCTTGCGTTTGCTTGCAAGCCTTAAGAAACATACTGCTCCTTTAAGTTTCATAAGTATTTTTTCTCTAAAATATAAATTGCATTTCAGTAATTGCAGTTAAGTTTAAAATATAATTTTAAAAAAGTATAAATTATATTACAATTAATGGCATTTAAATTATATTGTTTTTAAAAGAGTATCTTAAAAATAGAAATTGTTGTGCATGCGCTGTTTTCTCAATCTACCAATGGGGTATGAGTTTATGGGTGACGATTCTTGCGTGCATCATGGGAAGTCATGGTCTGAACTACATGGCTGGACCTTCCTCAGTTCGAGTCGGGGCCTCGACATAACAGGAACGGCTACTCGAGTCTCTGATCGAGTTGAGCGGACGTTGATGTATTGGTTTTTGCTGCTGTGTCCAAGAGGCCAAGTTACGTCACTGCATGCAGGGCGTCCTGAGGTGGATTGAGGAATCTAATGGAGTTTGTTACCACTGAAACATATAAACAACACGTGAAGACGTGTATGTTCTATAATCGCTCACACAGTGGTACTCATTGCATGTACTGTTGTTGTTTCCACTGGTGCAGTGCCTTTTCCAAGAACCCTCAACATCCCCGTCCTGTGACTAGGAAAGTGCACAACTTGATGCCGAAACAAAGTTTTTTTTGTGTTCCATTCCTTTCGATTCGTTCTCATCATGATTTTACGATCAGCTCTTCTATAAATCAACACCGTCCAAGAAATTGCAATCGCCTTTCATCACGTGGTCACCGTTTTCATCTTCCGGTTCAGAGTTGCCCTCCATGTCTTCTGCTTGTTCCTGCTTTTTCTTAGCGGTCGCCATTTCAGCCGCGTGCTTTTTCCTCCATTTTGTGCGGCGATTTTGAAACCAAACCTGTTGAAGGTGAAAATAAATGAATTTTATAATTTTTTAAATTAAAAATAAATATTATTAAACTAATTATTTTTTCTTTTTGAACAAAATACAATACGAGAAAAATGCTTTAGTAATTTTCAGATTTCCTTTGTCAGATATCAACATATTAACTGGATCACACAATTCAAAGTGATAACAAAAAAGTTTTAATAGTTAATTAAAATAATTTAAACAAATTAATAAATTTAGGATTATCTTTAAATACATTTATGCTTTTCATATTATAAACTTAGGAACATAAAAGAAACTAGCATTTAGAAAATAAAAATAATAATACTGTGTTTTTACGAAATGCTGTAAGTTAGCTTATTTTCGCACGTAATATTATTTTTTGTCTGTTACAAAAGAAGAAAAAAAATAGTTTAACACCCCTAACCTGACAACCGAAAAAAGAACACAAAACAAACTAAGTTGCATTTTTGCCATCATCTGATTGACCCTGCACCGGTCATGCCCTCTCCTCCCCTCCCTTACCTCCACTGCACCTCAAGCCGGGTTTAATTCCCCTTTAAATAAGACATTTCGGTGGGAGGAAAACACGACCGCACCAGACCGCACCGCTGTTGAAACCGTAAGCCCCTTAGCTGTTTGACATGCAGGAATATGAATGAAGCACTTCATATCTTAACATAGATATTGGATTTCCAGTGAATGCCCGGCTATCTCATTAAACGGTGTTTTATTGCCCCGTGGTGCTCGGCTTGCATTATCAACACACACCGGTAATTGCCTCCGCGAGGGATACTCCCCTGTTTATTGGCCTGCGAAATTTGTCACACACGTGTTTATGGTGCATCCGAAAAGTGTCTCATTAAAAGCTCGTTGCGCGGATGAGTTCCATCGAACACCTCTCGTCAAATTCTCGTTCGGGCGGGCCAGTGAGGTTTTGTTGAAGGAAAGAAGAAAATGCAGTAGGGGGTGGGGCGGTGGGGGTGCGCCGATCATACAACGATGATGCCCGGTGAAGGGGGAGGGGATGAAAGGGTGGGGTGGCTAGGACCACCGTCGTGCCAGGGTGCATGCATGAGGGATATATATTGAGAAGTTTGTCCCATAGAAGTACGAAATGAAAAGTTGGTTGATCACAGAAAACAAACCCAGCACTAATTGAAATGACAACTGAGGCCGGTTAGGGCATCACAGTGATAAGCCAGCAAGTTTTTTAAAGAAAGGAAATGATATCTTTTTTTTCCTCAACGCGTTTCCATTGTCTATAATACAAGGTTAACAAAACTGATAACAATTAATTAAAGGAATATTTTCACTGGAGATAACCATAGCTTTGATAAATTACGATGTTTTAACACTTTTTAAAGAGATAATATGATCCGTTTTATTACAGAAAGAAAACAAAAATGTACACAAACTTTCTAACATGATTTAATCTTCATTTTGTTTCCACGGAGAATGCTTTGATTGTTTGAAACTGAATGGAGGTTACAGAGGTCGAATGGGAAATATGCACAGTGAACTTTACTTTAACACAGTGAACTTTACTTTAACACAGTGAACTTTACTTTAAAACAGTGAACTTTACTTGCAAACAGTGAACTTTACTTGCAAACAGTGAATCCCGTTCTAAATTTCTGGGAGAATATGATCTTCGTTGTGACTTTTGTAAAGAGGGCAGAGTGGGGACAAACTTCCCTGGTGCAGTCTGGGGCAAAAAAATCTTATTTTTGCATGCACAATATTTGTAAAATAATTCATTTGTTTCTTGTTTTGTGTGTATGTGTTGTTTAAAATGGGAGGTGGGGGTGGGGGGTCGCTGTGGGCAGCTCGCCGTTACACACAGATGTCGATGTCTCAAATAATATTTAAAACTTTTCTGTGCAACATTTGAGTTAATAGCGATGTCACTGTTATGTTTTAAAAATGAGTACAATAATTTCGCTGTGATAGTATTTTATACGGCCTACATTTAAACTCCTCCAGATGTAAACGTTGAACAAAATGAGAACGATACCTCATTACGCTTTAATATCATTTTACACCGCATATATTCATCACTCCATTCGCGCTGATACTCACTGATAGAGCTTGCCCGCTCTCTACGCGTCTATCCATGCACACGTCGTGTCGCCTATTTAAAACATTCTTTATCTAGCCATCCATCCCATCATCGTAAATATCCAACCCATCATCTTACCATCCAAATCATCAGCTAACCATCACACCATCTTACCATCCAACCCATCATCTTACCATCCAAATCATCAGCTAACCATCACATCATCTTACCATCCATCATATCATCTTACCATCCCACCCATCATCTTACCATCAAAAACATCAGCTAACCATCACATCAACTTACCACCCATCACGTGATCTTTGCACAATCTTTCAATATCAACTTTCCATCCTTCCACTTTAGTTCATCTATCCATCTAAAACATGCCATGGGGTTCATTTTCCCCCACCCGACCAGTTTAAATCCTAGTCCCATATTTCCGCCTCTGAATATCCCCCCAACATTAAACCACCAGCACGAACTTAGCCGGTGGTTTCAGTGGTTCGTGGTGGAACCACTCTCATGCACGCAGCTATGTGATGCGTTTAGCAGAAAGTCAATTTTTTCACGTCACGTGTTTTCTTTTTGGGCTATCGGCACTGCCACAGACACAACACATCTCGTATATCAAAGAGCGCCTGTCCCCCCGTTGACAAGCAACCCTTTCAGTCGGGTGTTGGACGCCCCCCCCCCTCCTGGTACCCGGGTGGTCCTGTCGCCTCTCGGCCATGACGTAAACTCAAGAAGGAGAATACGAAGAGAGAGAGAAGGGAAAAATAGAAAAAAGAAGCTTTATTTAGTGAATATGGGTGAGAGATTAAAACCTAATCTTGCGACATGAAAGGGGTCGACGGTGAATGAGAGCGTGCTGGGAACGCCGGGGAAATGCGCATAAAATATGACAAGAGCCAAACTACTGTACAATGAAACAAAACCGTTTTCCCCCTGCCTCGCTATTCTCTTTTTCGCCGGGGATACTCGTACGTTAACAGGAACACATTTTACTAAGGCATTATGCAAAAGTAAATACTCCGCTATTCCTTACCGTTCATTCCTGCCTAATACATAGCTGCATGTGGTTAAAAGCGGTTAACAATGATACCTCAACTCAACACGCAAACCAACTACAAACTACAAAACGCGACTGACAAGAAACTCCCCCACGCCCACACAACATTGTTATATATTAACTTATGACTTACTGGAGCTGAGATTGTCACCTTTTTTAAAGTAAAGTAGAATAGAAGAGAGGTTGTATTCAGCCAATCTATTTATTTTTTTCCGGGCGCATGCATTGTGAAGAAATTATTAATTTCTTTTGTTCATATATTATGATATACTAGTGTATCACCCGTAAAAAATGACGGAAGTTTTCAAAATAAATACACAGATTAAAAAATAACGTAATACAGAACTTTCATTTATTTTATTTATTTTATTTATTTTTATTTGATTAATTTATTATCATATTGAACAATTTTATGCGGAACGTTCGAAAAGAGTTATTTTTGGTGCAGCACTATAAAACATTACATCCATTCGCAGCGCCACCTAACAGCATTACATCCATTCGCAGCGTCACCTAACAGCATTATACCATACAGACAACGGGAATTATGTAATACGCAATATTAGTATTTGATGTAATGATAACAATAATAATATTTATATTACATGGTAGGCGGTGGATAGATTCATAGAAAGGTTACATAGAAGGCGAAGGATAGATTCATAGAAAGGTTACATAGAAGGCGATGTATAGATTCATAGAAAGGTTACATAGAAGGAGATGGATAGATTCATAGAGAGTTTACATAGAAGGCAGGGGGGCAGATCCTTAGAGAAGAAAGTTGAAGGAAAGGCAAAGGTATAATATAGTTAAAGCCAATGAAGAAAACTTTAACAGCACGTTAAGAAGAAAACACAATAACCGCCCCTTCGTAGAGTCACGTAGGAACAACGCGAGAAATGTGTGCCTAATTATTTTTTTTACTAAATAAAATAAATAAATACACACAAATATATTTTTGGGATTTTTATATGGGAGTGGGGAAGATGGTTGGAGGTAAAAGTTGTACAATTTTGTTCCCATTCATCTTTACCACTGAGAACATCCATTGACATTGAGTGCATGCTTTTACTTGGCTAAATGTGACCTCCATGTCATTATCTATCTATCTATATATATAATTCTCTTCGTGGTCGGACCCTGCGAGGCAACAAGAAGCTGCATTTGCAACATATACTAATTTTTAGAAAGCAGCGCACCAAATTACTGCACCAATGCATCAAAAGGTGTGCAAATTAAATATGCGCTGTAAAAAATAATTATATGACGTCATTGTTTTCGCTGATATTTTAATTTTGTAAAAAGGGAACAATGTAAAAAGAGGATTTGATGATGGTTAATTATAACATAGAAAAACAAAGGGGGCGCCATAGGCGCCCTACAACCCCTATTATAAAATACTTTGTGTGCATTTCAGATAGTTTAATATTTCGTATTGATCAAACAAGGACAAGTTAGTTGGGCTTTTGAACAAGGTCGGCGCGTAAAGTGCATTAAAGGGGTAATTCTTTGTACCCTCTCTATGAACATATAATTTACCATTTCTGTAAACTCTCTATTCACCTATATATCCATTACCTTCTCAGTTAACTATATATAAATCTTTTCATTGTCTTCTCTGTAACCTCTCTATTTATTTATTTATTTATATTAGTAACGTGAAAGAACATAAAATGGATATTGGGATATCTGTATAACTCTTTTTTCCATTCCCGGACATTTCAATTCGAATCGTGTTGACCTTTGGGGAAGAGAAGTGTTTATATGGACACCGAAATCAGTAACCTTCCTGCACCCCAACTCCCCCCCCATCCCCCGACCACACCGGTCAACCAACAACTGCTCCATGACGCCCAGAATGTGGTGATCTCCAGCACTGGAGCAGACGAGCGGCAAACTTCGGAAAGCCGTTACAACGGAAATCCAACTGAACGGAAAGAAAACACTATACCGGCGGCTTTGCGAGATTAGCACACCCTGGTTTTTACGAGCGTGGCTGAGCGACAACGACTTCACCACGCAGCTATTTACGAGATACGGCCGTACAGACAAATTAATCTCGAACCCCCTTCTAAAGCCAACACATTTTTTTAATGGACCAGATTGAAAAGTCAAGGGCTTTGAAACTCAAACGTCTTTAATGCTGATTGTTAGTTGTTTAAAACATTGGGGAGAGGGGAAAAATATTTTAAAAAGAAGGAACAACAATTTTGATACCTGAAAGCAAATACTGGCGCAAGTTACGTTTTGTTTTTCATTTTTGCACTGAGAAATTATTAAATTAGTTAGATTCAAGCCTTTAAAAAATGAATATATATGTATTTTTAAAATTCAATTTACATGAAAGCAACCTAGTTAGTAGACGATCGCGATTAAAGACAATTTTAACAACTGCCTTCACGGCAAAGTAATTGGCGAAAGCTGCCCAGCTTGTAGAGTAGTTTATAGATAATTTAATTTCGTATGACTTCCAGCTTTTACGTCCTTTTATATCTACAATTAAACATTTGGGGAAGGGGGCTGGGGACGGATACATTCTAGAAACAACCTGCCAAACAATGGCGACGGCCTCCTAACAACAGCGGCGGTAATTCCCTTCTAATTAAAGTTACTTGACAATGTAAGCATTCAGGTAACAATATTTTGTTATTAGAATCATATATAGTAGTGCTATCACTCCCACCCCCGGAAATGCCACCGTATAATTTAATTCCTCTCATTGAAATGTATCCAAAGTAACTCCCCCTTTTACAAGGCTTATTTATTACAGCAATGTTTTAATTTCCATTCTACAAGAAAGAAATCATTACGCACCAAAAGTTCGTGCTGCTCTCTGAGAATCTAATTTAGCGCGGCTACTGGGAATTTCATTTGGGATATTTATAGAACCGTTAGTTTGCCAGACCAGGAGAGATATAATTTACATTGATAGACTATTCAAATATTACTCCCAAACATCTTGTTTTTCGGTATGTTTTGTTTTTCAGCACACATGATCACCGCTGCACCAACACTTGCCCTTGTTAGATAACACACAACATAAACCACGTAGCGTCACGTCAACACGTCGACCGATTGGAAAATTATGGTTGGGTTTTTATTTAATCTGTTTCAAATGCAAACCTTCGCGACCTCTGTAGAAATTTTTTGTAAGACTTTTTCTGATTTAAGACTTTCCAAAGTGTCAGATGTGTTTTTCCTTTCAATTTTTTTCCCGCTCTCCGTCTTCCACCCCCTCTCCCTCCCCCTTGTCACTTTCTCGGTTTATTTTGAGTGTGTAAACATTGTGATATCCGATATGCTCTGGAAATGTCTTGTATTTTCAGTGCTGGATTTTGTGGTGAGTCCAACACTGTGTGGGGTTTGTGGTGAATGAATACGCACATTGTGTGGTGTTTGTGGGATGAGTCCAACATTGTGTGGTGTATTGTGGTGAGTGAGTCCAACATTGTGTGGGGTTTGTGGTGAGTGCGTCCACCATTGTGTGGGTGTTGTGGTGAAGTCCAACATTGAGTGGGTGTTTGTGGTGAGTGCGTCCACCATTGTGTGGGGTTTGTGGTGAGTGAGTCCACCATTGTGTGGGGTTTGTGGTGAGTGCGTTCACCAGTTTGTGTGGGTGATAGTTTGTGGGTTTGGGAAGTGATTTCACCATTGTGTGGGGTTTGTGGTGAGTGATTTCACCAGTTTGTGGGGTTTATGGTAGTGATTTCACCAGTTTGTGGGTTTTGTGGTGAGTGAGTTCACCAGTTTGTGGGGTTTTTGTGGTGAGTGAGTCCACCATTGTGATATGAGGCCTGTGGTGAATTGACCAATATCTTTGACCATCCGAAATACGGTTTACAAAGAATTCAAACAAACAAACTTATTAAAGAAATGAAGGCATTTCTGGAATTCAGTCTTACAGGAAATGACTAAATAATAACCTTTATAAAAATGTCATGGTTGAAATGAAAAGATGTACAATGGTCTTCCCTCGTGGAACCTGTGGGTCGAGCACTGCATCCAGTGCTTGTGTTATAACAACATGATAACATAGAAATAATGTTTTAAAATTTACATTAGTCAACCGTCCAACTTCTAGTGGGGGTGGGGTGGGTGGGTAGTCATACAGGGCCCTAACACCTTCAGCAAGACCAGCAAGAAAAAACAATTTCAACATCGCTTGCATACAATTACTGCCATTGAACCCCACACACCAGCACACACCAAACCTCGCGACTATTTACACACAAACCTTCGCGACTATTCACACACAAACACCCGCGACTATTCACACAAAAAACCTCGCGACAATCCACGCACAAATATTGTTTTCCTATTATAACATCGCCGATACTCTCGATACCTGTTCCCAGACTTGCGATTTCAGTGAAATCTTTCATACCACGATCCAACTTTTTATGGCTCCCACTGGTTTAACGATTGGGCCAAGGTATCCCTGGGGGGGGGGAGGGAGGGAACCACATTCACTAGGAGTGGACCCCCCCCTGGGTAGAGGGGAGAGTCAATGGTTCCACGGGAACGATAGTTTGTATGAAGCTCTGACTCTGTCCTGATAAATCCATTAAATGTTGTCAATGTGGATCATACCTCCTAACGTTGAGCTGAGCAGATGGAATTCGGAAAACACTTCTATTATTTCAACGAACAAATACATTTTTAAAAAAATAATTAAAAATCTGGCACCGTATAATTCATCGTCTTGTTGGTGCACCCCATCACCAACAAAAAAAAACTTAATAAGAAGAGTTGCCCCTATATAGTGTCGGCCACTCTTTAGTGCTGCACGTGCGAAAAGTCGTTGTTGGTCTTCGTTACTTGACAACTTTTAGCCGCGTCCACTTTACTAAATAACAGAATGGGAATCGGGCCATGACAAACCCTTTGAGCACCCCATCAACACGACTTTTATTTAAACCACGAGAACTCAGGCAAAACAACTCCTTTACTGGGCGTTCATCTCACTTGGATTTAGGGCATATGGAGCCAGCGTCTTTAGCTCTCGGCATAAATCAGACTGAATTTTTAGCCCCCCACCCCCCAATGTATCTTCCTGTTGGTAACTTGGAACCTGATATTGCACATCCCTGGCTATAATGCAGTTAATAGCGTGCCCCTGCATGCGCAAACAATCTGACAAATCAGTAGAGTTCATTCACTGCTATTTGATGCCACTACCGCATCGGTTTTTTTTGGTAGCTTCCCAGAAAGTGATATACCCCAAGTCACTTTCACTTTTTACACAATTCATCCCTGCAACAGCAACAAACAGCTGGAGTCGCTGACAAACACCGGGATTGTGCTCGGGTGGTTTATTAAACGAGGAGCGGAGCACCATGAAAGCCATCGATCTGGGCCGTGTGCACATTAGACAGCAGAATCAAAACATGATTTACCCGTGGGTAATCCCACCCGAGAGACTGGAGCCTTTTAGTTATGGCGTCGCGCACGGTATGCTGGGTAATGGTTCCAGGGGAGTCGTCTGGTCGCGAGGGAAAGCGGGTCACGGCTCATGGTCCCATCTCTGTTTCTGACGCGTTTAATGAGCTCGGTCTCAGCGGGTGTATTAACACGGTGCCGCAACGATCCGATGACAGTCCATGGACACAGAGCGTCCAGTGACGCAAAAATTGTTTTGAGAAGCCTTTAAAACATGAAGCCCCCCAATGACGCAAGGTCCATCTGAGAATGATGAAATATAGCAGCACCAAATAGTGCAGGAGGGAATTTGGTTGACAAATTTTAAAAACCCTTAATTGACAAAGGTAGGTGGAAAATTCCTTAGACATGTTTCCATACAAAATGCGATAACAGAGTCAGGCCTTATCCTAAGCTCATGGCTAATGGTGGCTATAGATAATGAAGGAATCCGCATGTTTAGATATTTATTGATGTTGTAGACAATAGCATTAAAGACGCAATAAAAAAAGGGGGGGGGCTGACAACGAGGCCCCAAGTGGCCCCTGGGATATTTATAGACGCAGCGACGCCCGACCCGCGTCAGCAGACACGGTAGAGGGCCAGAAATCAAACGAAATTGACCGTCGACTGGATGCGATCAGGCGGAAAGCTTCCGTCAATTTGCGGCACGCTGAAAGCTGCCGGGGCTTGAAAGCGACGAGGAAAAGGCCTCATCTGGCAGAAGACCTCATCAACAAGAAAATTAAATTAGTATCAGGCCCGTATAAAGAATTCGTTAACAAGGGGGGGGGGACAGGCCAACTCCGGGCAGGGGCTGGGTAGGGAGGGGTTGGGGTGGAGAGATGGAGATGGAGCCATCTTCCGCAGGCAGCCTGCGCCCAGGAGACCGCTAAACTCGGGTCCGGCCGCATTGTTACTACGGCCCCGTTGGGGAGCGGATTCTTCTGGGAGGCCAGGGGAACAAGAGGCCGTGCACAAAACACATTTTACCCCGGTGCAAAGCGTGATGTCGGATCGTCAGGCCGATCACATATTTAATGATTGAACGGTCGCGCTTGGCGGGTGAGTCGCTTTCTCCCTTTTACCCCTCGCACGGCCGCTCTAAATCTGTTCACGCACTTCTCCGCGCACGTGTTTATATTGTCGCCCACGCGGCGATAAAACGAGCGGATTGGTGGGAAAAAGGAGTCCGCGCACGTGCACGTTTGGAATCGTCCATGCAAATTAGTTTCAGGGCTTTTTGAAATATTACCATAAAATGACGGTACTAGAGACGGTTCCATTAATAGAAATAACAAAGTTGTAAAATATGCACTGAAGTGTCTTAAGTGGTCTACGATGAGAGGCATGATAGACATTTTCTTATAGTGAGCCGGCGCTTTTTATTGACACTCGGAGGACGCAAGAGGTTTAATTAAGTTTAATCAATTTTCTTCACAGCAATAAATGTCACAGAGGTAATTGTATCCTCCCCAGTTGATGACCTCAGTTTACTACAAATGTCCTGCAATTATTGAAACAGTATTTTATCTTTGTGTGGTTGGGGGGGGGGTGTTATTGGTGAGGACAAGGGATAACTCAAGAATGCAAAATAAAAAGAACAGACGAGTTATCTCCGATTTTCAAGTTTGATTAACTGTAGGCAACACACATGTCTTTAAAACGTTATTTTCGGAGAAGGATTTTGGGTTATTGAAAACTGGTGGATTAGGGAAAGTTTTCCAAGTTATTTTCGTTTTTAAAAATACCGAATAGGATGGAGTAACTTGAAACGTGTGACACCATGCCACCACTATTGGAATAGGATGGTGTTACATGAAACGTGTGACACCATGACACCACTATTGGAATAGGATGGTGTTACTTGAAACGTGTGACACCATGACACCACTATTGGAATAGGATGGTGTTACTTGAAACATGTGACACCATGCCACCACTATTGGAATAGGATGGTGTTACTTGAAACGCGTGACACCATGACACCACTATTGGAATAGGATGGTGTTACTTGAAACGTGTGACATCATGACACCATTATTGGGAGGGTTATTCAGTTCTGAGTGATCTACTTCTAAAATAAACGTTGCAAGAGGTTTGGCCAAGTGCGCTTCCGTGAAGAGAACTGAACGAAAGCGTGTTGGAAATAAAATGCCCTACTTTCACAACCTGACGAAACCAATTTAGGGATCAACTACTTGATCATAATATTTATGCAAAATTCAAAGTATCAAAAGACTAATAAGAAATTCGTCGATGTTTAAAATTTTGCTGATTTTTTAATTAGAATAATTGTTAATCAGTATTTTCATTTAATGTTATTTTATTTACATTTATACAAGTGATATTGTTGAACTTTTCTCACAGATGAAGCAAGGTTCGTGATTTCTTATCACTTCAGAGAGTCTCATGCAGAAGCTCTTTCTCCTGCGATAACGTCACAAGGCAGGTGGAGGCCAAACAAGAATAGTCCAATAATATGAACCCCTTTCCAGTCCATGACGGACTATGGGGCAAGTGAAGTAGCGCTCACAAGTTTTATTTAGCCACCACTAACGAGCAAGGGATTGTGTGGCCAGCACAATGCCCTGGGGGCTTTGCCAACACAGTGACTCTCTTCTACCTCGGTTCGGTAGTCCAGCGCGCTACCGCTAGACCACCGCGGCGCTAGGCCAATAAGATGAACACTTTTGTTGTTTTAAATAATATTGCGTACATAGTAGGTCTGGGACTTTATTAAAAAAATAGTTCGATTAATCGGGAAAAGTTTAACCGATTAATCGATTAATTTCGATTAATTATATTTTTATAACGCATATATAGATCCCGTTAAGTTGCGATTCATTATTCCACGAAATCGGTTAAGTCGCGGTAATTCAATGGCTCCCAAATTTTGTGACTTAACACAGCAAATTCGTTCTGCTATGCAAGAAATAAGGAAGAAAAACCTTTTTGTTTACTTATTCACGTCTAAATAAATAAAACTGTTACGAGGTAATAGTTATTGTTATGTAAGTAGCAAAAAATATAAATGATTAATAAATTGGGAGAAAAAAATTACAAATATTTTCGTAAATTTCAAATCTAATTTTAATGTATCAAATTAATTGTAATCGATTAGATTTTTAATGATTAATCGATTAATTAATCGTTCATTTCCGCAGACCTAGTATATAGCCTTTATGAACATCAATTTAAATGCATTATCTAAATTTCAACCAAATTTAATATAGCAGCGTTTTACGAAAAATACTACTTTTGAAACCACATGACATCGTTAACATTTCCGTCGGTCATATACGCGTGGCCACCCACACCAGAGCACAGGAACGGGAGAAAAAAAAACGTTTTAGGTTACCCATTTTTTTCTTCAATCCTATGTTGACCAAGACAGCATGGACCAAAACTAGTCCACCGTTTTTTTTTAGCACCCAGGGAAACATTTTGAATGTTTTGAACAGTGAAGAAAAATCATCTCTGCAACAATGGCACTTGGCGTCCTACCCAGAGGTTCTCCTACGGGAACATGTGGCAGCTATACCGGTACCCAGGTGGTACAGTTTTTCTAACACCTTAAAGACTAAGCCAGTTCCCTCTCTCCGGTCCCCATCCATGTTAACTGCCGTGGTAACGGGAAACCTGATTTGACGGCTAACAGAAAGAATAAGACCTGGAATGTCGACTTCATAAAACCGATGACCCCCACCTCGGATGTATCTCCGCCGCGTGGGAATCATTGAGCAGTAATCGAGTGGTCCCATCAAGATCTAATGTCAGCCCTCCCCCCACTGCCATTGTCCCGGCAAACCGAGGCGTTTACTCGGTGCCATTCTACATCCTCGGGAAAATAAACAGGGGGGCGCTCTCGTCTGCAGTGAACACGACATCGTCTGCCGATAGGTCTGGGCCGATGAAGTGGAACACGGCCACTAGCGCCAACGTCTTCATCGGGCCAGGGGAGACTAATGTGATGAGATTCACGTGGTCTGGAGCGCCAGCGAAGTTTCCCTTAGTTTAAGCGCTCCACGCCTTGTTTATTTTAAAGTATTTATCTCTAAAATGTAATGTAAAGCGAATTTTAAGGTCACGTATTCATTCTTGATTAGAATTCGGCGTTCTGTGAGTTTAGGTTAGTCTATCTTACAAACAAATCAAACGAAGGTCGTAACGACATGTTTGTGCCTTCCACCCCGAATGAAAGCCAAAATGAAAACAAACATTCTTGTTGTTTTACATTTACGTAAGGGAATCCCATAGTTTTAATGATAGCCTGGTGGAATTACCATCGTATCATTTTCATTTTAAAAATAAGCTGAAGCTATAACCTCAAAGCTAAATTGAAATTCCCCATTGAACCTCCCAGAAACACGAAGACAGCTGCTGAAAGTGAAAGTATCCCAGATTTGATCACCGTGCACAGAGAATAATTTTCATTTAATTAAAAATGTGTGTCACGATCATAACAAAGTTGTTGTTTTATTAACTGTAAAATTGTAAATGATGATTGTAACCACTAACATCAACCATCCTGACAACTTCATCACAACATCGATTTATTTTTTTAAAAAAAACTATGTGCTATCTACATAGATACATCATTATTGACACCTTCACCGTGCATGACAAAGTAAAACTCGTTCGGTATTTTCGACATTGTTAAGTTCTCGTGGCTGACACCCACATACAACAACAACATAGAACACACAACCTGCGCCATTCATTCTTGATAGACATGACTCCCACCAACATACAACATACAACCAGGTTTGTTCACTTTTGTTGTTGTTACTCACACCAACATACAACATACAAAACACAACCAGCGTAGATCATTCTTATAGACATGACTCACACGAACATACAACATACAACACACAACCTGCGCCATTCATTCTTGTAGACATGACTCACACCAACATACACCATTCAACACGTGTTGTCGTGACTCACACCAACATACACCATTCAACACGTGTTGTAGTGACTCACACCAACATACACCATTCAACACTAGTTGTCGTGACTCACACCAACATACACCATTCAACACGTGTTGTAGTGACTCACACCAACATACATCATTCAACACTTGTTGTCGTGACTCACACCAACATACACCATTCAACACGTGTTGTAGTGACTCACACCAACATACACCATTCAACACTAGTTGTCGTGACTCACACCAACATACACCATTCAACACTTGTTGTCGTGACTCACACCAACATACACCATTCAACACTAGTTGTCGTGACTCACACCAACATACACCATTCAACACGTGTTGTAGTGACTCACACCAACATACATCATTCAACACTTGTTGTCGTGACTCACACCAACATACACCATTCAACACGTGTTGTAGTGACTCACACCAACATACACCATTCAACACTAGTTGTCGTGACTCACACCAACATACACCATTCAACACTTGTTGTCGTGACTCACACCAACATACACCATTCAACACTAGTTGTCGTGACTCACACCAACATACACCATTCAACTGACGTCATTCACGCTTGTCGTTACAACGAGATCACAGGAGCCAAATAGAAGAAAAAACATTCCGACCCAGTAACGACCCACTTCTTGTATGTCTGTCTGACGACCCACTTCGTGTATGACTGTCTGGGTCGAGTCACCAACAACAAAAGTTGCGCACCAAATATGCACGAATCGTCCATCTGTTTAATGATATACCCACTTAGCATTGTTGTTGAGTCCGCCTGACGACCCCTCACTGTATAAACCCTCCGATTAATTTCCTAGCCACGGTAGCCAACCCAAAGAGACTGTAGAACGCGCCCATACAGGTAATGTGCTTCCCGGCCATGCTGGTAATTAGAATAACAAAACGAACCAATGCCTTAAACCCGCTCTAATTAATTGAGATTGCGGCGACCAAATTGAATTTTAAAAAACATGTTGAACTCAAAAATTTGACTCATCATCGCGCCATGGGTAGCGATTAGTCTAATTATCATCGAACCCCTACCCCCTCACACAAGCCCCAACCAAACTCTAAAATATGACTGAAATTGGTGACACGTAGCCCCGTATAGAACTCAGAAACTCTGAATTTTAAAATAGGCTTGTTATTATACCTAAGGGGCCGTCCATAAAGTACGTCACGCTCCAGAGGGGGAGGGGGTGTAAGAAAGTGTGACAGTTTGTGACAGGGGGAGAGGGGTCCAGCCATGTGTGACGTCACGCTGTTTTATATTAAATGTTGATTATTCTATTAATGAAAAACAAAATATTTGTTCGAAAGTGTGACGTACTTTATGGGGGCGGGGGGGTTCCAAGATGTGTGACAGTTTGTGACAGGGGGAGGGGGGAGTTAAAAATGGTCAAAAATAGCGTGACGTACTTTATGGACGGCCCCTAAGCAGAAATGGGAGCGACATTCATTGTGTCGCAGCTGGATTCAACGTATTTCTTGCTTTAAAAAATTCCCTCTTTTCATTTAGTCGTGTTTCACAATTTCCTGTTATTTCATGAAGTATCCCGTATTCGCACCAATGTTATTTTATCATTAATTTTTTTTAAAATTATTTTTTTTTAAAATTATTATTTTATAATTATTTTTTCTTAATTATTTTTTTTTAAATTTTAATATTGCACCACATATTCAGTGGTGAACTGCGCATGTCTTCATAACCCGCAAGTGGTCCCAAACCGGAAGTCGACTGACGAACAGATCAAAGCGAGTAAAAACAAAAGCTCTTAATTTATCAAATGATTACAAACAAATTTTAATGGCTCATGCCAGAGTTAAAAAGATGGTGCTACACACCAACCCACAACCTTTACTATCCATGCTTCCTCCAAACCCCCATCCCCACGTGACTTTACCTTGACTTGCGACTCCGACATTCCGAGGGCGTATGCTAATCTCGCCCGCTCAGGTCCGGCGAGGTATTTCGTCTGTTCGAACGTTTTCTCGAGGGCGAAAATCTGCTGTCCAGAGAACGTGGGCCTCGTGTGCTTCTTCTTCCCATCCTTGTCCACCACCACCGTGCTGGACTGGGAGCCGTAGCGCTGACAGGCACCTGCTGGGAAATGGCAAGGAAAGGATTTCAGAACTATGGCAACCAAGTCAGGAACGTGATCCATTTTGTAAGTCATCATTTTGTCATCAAGTTTAGCTGGGTTAAATAGCAAAATATGATCAATGTAATAAACAGGGCAACACAGTAGGATCTGATTCATTTACTTTCAACTAGGGCTGTTAACGATTAATTTAAATTTAATCGTTAACTTTGAAAAATTAACGATTAATTAATCGTTAATTTCGATTAAAGCAAAAAATTAAAATTATGATGTCATAAGTAGTGGTCTACCGATATGCCTTTTTGCCGATATTGCCGATACCGATATTACCGATATTTTTTTTGCCGATATGAGTGCCGATATGAGTATTTGTTAGGACAAAAACCAGCGGTCATATTTGATGACGTCATTCTTAAATTTATCACTCGTAATTATTTATCTTTAATATTAGGGGACTACCGATACGCATTTTTGCCGATATTACAGATATTTTTTTCCGATATGAGTGCCGATAGGGTATTTGTTAGGACAAAAACCAGCGGTCTTATTTGATGACATCGATCATTCTTAAATTCATCACTCCTAATTATTTATATTTTATATTAGGGGTCTACCGATAAGTATTTTTGCCGATATTACCGATATTTTCTTCCGATATGAGTGCCGATATGAGTATTTGTTAGGACAAAAATAACAGTGGTCATATTTGATGACGCCATTCTTAAATTTATCACTCGTAATTATTTATATTTTATAATTAAGGGGTCTACCGATATCCAGTTTTGCCGATAATACCGATTTTTTTTTCTCCCGAAACGAAGTTTCCGATGTGTTTACAAGTTCCAGATCATGACCTACAAAGGACTCATAACAAAACGAACCGTCCTTTATAAAAATGGACAAGCAAAATTACGAAGTTCTTTTGAAACTTCAACCTTGACTCATAATTATTAATTCTAACCAATAGTTTAATGGCTTTTGCACACGGCCACCTTTATGAATGAAATAATGAGGACAAAGTAATAGTAATACTAGTAATAGAATGAAAATGAGGTTAAAGGTTGAATGGTTGCCAATGACAACAAGTCTTCACACGGTACATTTTGTTATTCCATACCAAACGAAATGTTTTAGACATCTGCGATTCTGCGTGCATCTTTGCTATTAGAGCAATTACGTGAACATAATGTTATACATTTATTAGAGATATTACGGTATACTTGGCATCGGCACTATTTACACAGTATTTCTGAGTATACGAAAATCGGCCGATACCTAAACAATATCAAAGCACATGGCAAACTGTATCGTGGTTGCACATTTTAATACTAGGACTCTTTTGACTATTTCAATACCGGTATATATTAATTTGTCGAGATATTCTAAATCTAAATTATAGGTTTTTTTTTGTTTCCGTTTTTTTTTGGGTCAAAATGTCACTTTTTATGAAATATCGGTGACGTCAATATCGGGACCTTTACATGCTACCGATACCGATATTGCCGATATCCAGATATCGGTGCCGATATATCGGCCAGCCGATATATCGGTAGACCCCTAGTCATAAGTAACACTTATTAAACGTTCTTGATGAAAATCTAAATAACACTGGAATGTCTCTTTTATATGTCATCTTTTAACCAAATACGCAAAAAGACAAGTGTGTTGACATTATTTGTGATGACATAAGTGATGAGCGGGTTTAATTGACAATATAACCAGCCGAGCTGAACAATCGTTCACATAGCTTTAGTTTGTCTCAGTTGAAGTTTCTGATACTATAGTGACTATAGTGGATGTTTGGTTTTCAGGTGATATGTAAGCGAAATCTTAGAACCATGGTAGCAATGTTCCCTTTAAGCAGCGCGGCTGCGCTGTTATTCGACCGACGCCTCGCAGGAGTTTAAAATCACCACACAGCAAATTTTGTAAAATATTGCACAAAAAATGGACGTTGTGCAACTTTGTACACGAGTTTTTTTTAAAATAATTTGCACACGGACCAACGAAGCTTAGACTTAGAGGGAACATTGTATGGTATAGGGGGGTATAGGCAAACGATTTCTCTCAATGGACACAAAAACCTTTATCAACATTTTGAACATTCACATGCATCAGTCAATAGTTTAAAATCAAAATGTTCGTGTAATCGTCCGGAAATTTTGTTTGTATATATCGGCCGAAAATTTTTACTTTTTAACTTCCAGTACATTTATAAGTGGTGGGTCTATTAATCGTTAAAAAATTTAATCGTTAACAAAAATTAACGATTAATCGAGAAATTAATCGTTAATTTCCGCAGCCCTACTTTCAACATTAATGTTACAGCCCGAGTTGGACCCATACATAAGTACCGTATGGTGCGTGGCTCAACATGGCTGATAACAAAGACAACTTTAATGAGTCAATTCACGCCAAATAAAAGATCTTAACAATAAACAGTAACAATAATCTAAACAATATTACATTCAGTTGACATATATACGCCTCAAAACCACTTTTTAAATAATTGAGAGAGAGAGAGAGAAAGAGAGAGAGAGAGAGAGAGAGAGAGAGAGAGAGAGATAGAGAGAGAGAGAGAGAGAGAGAGAGAGAGAGAGAGAGAGAGAGAGAGAGAGAGAGAGAGAGAGAGAGAGAGAAGAGAGAGAGAGAGAGCCAAAGTGTTACAATCTTTTTTACGGATGATTTTGTGTGTGTGTGTGTGTGGAAATTATTCGATAAATTAAAATAGGTTGAGTTAACCCCATGCCACTATGCCTTCATAAATCAGAAATAACCAGGTTCTATTTCGACTATGTGGTCTAAAAGAATTTTACCATTATCGCACCTGGTAAATGAACATCGCCTTCAATCACCCCAAAGAACAAGACGTCAGTCAACTATATTAGTACGATTTCCTAAATCATCGCTATTAGTACCCCGCCCTCAGTCAACTCTATTTAACGCAACCTTCTCAGGCAACTCTATATGCGTAACATTTTTAAACAACTCTACTAGTACTTAAAAAAAAACAACTTTCTGTCAACTCTATTGACAACGTCTTCAATCAACTCTTTCAACTCAACCTTCTTAATCAACTCTATACGCAAAACCTCCTCAATGAACTATTTGACACAGCCAATTGTACCTCGCCAAATAAACATATTATTTACAGAGCGTACCCCCTCCCCATCACCCACGACCCACCCGACCACCACCATGACGTTCCGCGTCTCTTTTACATCCCACTGACAACACCTCCTCCTAGACCCAACCACTTACTAAATTCCTATCGTCTCCAACATGTGTCGTTGTTGTTGCAGGCAGGCAGACAATGTCACTCGAACACGCCGACATTATTTAACCGCGCGGACAACAAGTCAGAGAATACGTTGAGCATAATTAACTGGCTAGTGCTCCGTGAGCCGTACGGCTCTGAGATGAATTGCTCCCGTACAGCAAGAGTTAATGCCCCGCATAGTGCTCACGTCACGCTAAATTTATTTTAATTAATGGACTTGGCGTAATTAACCAGTCTATAATATAAAAAAAAGAACAGAATAGGACGAGGTGTTTCTTTTGTAGATGAAGTTAGGATAAAATAGATGGTCAAAAATTGAGGGATACAACGTTAATGGAGAGTGGAGGATAATGTAAAATTTGCATTATCTAACTATAAGGGAACAAAGAGACTCATGGCCATCTGTTGAATGGGTTGTGTAAGTAACATTATCATAACTACCAGGATATATTCTTGTATTTTGAATTCAGTTGTGGAAATGACGATTTTTAAAAATCTCTCTTTGTTAGATTAAAGTGAACGGGAAATAGAGGTTAAAAGAGATGAAGATTAGAGATAGGGGGGGGGTAGGAATGAGTAGACAGAGCTGGAGATAGAATGAGTGGTAGGGCGAGGGGATAAGACTGAGAAAAGAGGGGGGTGAGAGAGTAAGAGTATAGGAGAGGAAACAGAGGGGCGTGAGAAGGGTTGAGAGACAGAACCTCGGGGAAACATTGTTTCTATGATGTGACTTAATACAACATGTCTGACTTGACATAAAACTTCTCAGGTTGTCCGTTCTTTCATTAAATTGTTTCCTATAAGTATGTACTTGGAAGTGGAAAGTAAAGGTGTCCGCTTACCAACAAGGTTTATAAAATAACATTGAACATTCTGGATAAAGACCGCGGCCATTTTGGGGCCTTCTGAAGGTGTCAAACAAAAGTAAGAGCTCCTTCGACACCCCCTCTCACATTACTTTAGTACGAGCCAAATTTGTTCGATAGATGAGTGTGATGATATAAATGACATATTCAAAGAAAAAGAAACGAACAAATAAAGATGTTAGTATCATGTATGTTAATGTAACTATAACTATATGTAACTCTTTATGTAGGCGTTCTCACATTACATAATCTTGTGCACAATAATTCACTGAAGAATTCGTTTATCCAAAACAACTTTAATATATATATATATTATGCACACACAGAAGTCATTTGAGGTAATATAATGTGGAAATCTTGAGGCATACTCCATACATCTTTCCTCGACGGAAATCTACACACAACTGTTCGCCCAACACTTTCAACCAATAGAAATGCTCCTTTCTTCCCGCGTTTCTTGTACACGTGACCTTACGTCACAAAATTATGTTAATCACATGTGACAGTTAATATGTTTATTTGTTCAGTGTGTTCCTGACACCGTGCCTTGAGTGTCTTAATGACGCCATGGCCATGAGTTAACAAATTTGGGGGCGGGGGGGTGTCTTACTCTTAGTTAGGGTAACTAACTCGTCCAAAGTTGTTTGTTTACTTTGTCATTCCCCGCCTCTTACTAATAGGTTTCACCCCGATACTGATGTCAGTCGAATGGCCCATCAGTCCGTGAGTTCACAATGCATGGCGAGACTAATGACGTGTTACTGCCGTAATGACCAGTAGTTGACTTGATTACAGTGACAAGGGAGGGGAAGCGGGGGGGGGGTGGATTTTAAACTTAGAAGATCGTCTAACATCCATGGATTGGAATCTCAATCATCACACCCATGGATCACCCTCTTAATCACATCTATTGATCACCATATCAATCCCATCCATGGATCACGATCTCGATCACACCTTTAATTTTGTATAAATGATCATTATTTTTTTTTAAGCAAAGAAAGAAAGTTATGATCTTTACATGTGTTGTAAATTTATTTAATAGGTAGTCATGGTTGCAGTATTCAATTTTTTGTCCAACTTAAGACAAAATAAAATAAAATAAAATTCTCAAAGCTATTAAAACGAATGAAACTATTGGATTTATCAAAACAAAGGAAAAAAAAACGAATTGAGAATACCAGAAATTTTAAATAAGATTGTTGATATTACCATTAAAAAAAATATTTTATAGTTTTCCTTGCCATCAAATCTTTGAGGATTCAGTGGAATTAGTAATTAGGTCATAGAATTAAACGCACATTTGTATTCTTCGGTGAGGAGCTTTTAAGTTTATTGTAAAAAAATATTGGGTATTATTGAAAGGTGAAGGGATCTTGAGAAGGTATTGTTATTGTTACACAGAGACTCACCACTACATTGCACATCATATTGGGGCAAGATATAAAAAAAGAAACAACATTATACACTGCATCAAATTGGGGGAAGATACCAATCGGAACATCGCTTCTATTTTCTCATGGTGTATTACAACACCTGTCATCTGAGCTTTAAGATGAACAAGGACCGGTATTTCCCTGTTGCACACCAACAACTAGACCGTGGCCGACCCTTACACGAGTAAATCAAGTAATTCACTATACACAAACACGCCTCCACCCCACCTGCTACTTTTCCGTGAGAGCCGACTTCTGCGCGCTTCAAGCTGGAACACTCGTGAACTGATGTTAAAAAAAATATACCCATCCTAGTGGAGAGCTTTCCGAGTGGGACCATTCTGCGCGTTATGGTGCTGCTGAGCCAGCTCCTCTGCTAAAGCCATCCGAATAATTGAGTCTCATGTCACCCCCCAGCCGTTCCCCTATTGATGCTCCGACTCTGGTTTTCGTATCCCCACATATGATCCCCATCGATGGCGGCGTCATCAGCGAGGGAAATGCGCCGAGCAGACCCCCAGGTTCGGGGCCCCCCTGCCACCCGTGGGTGTAAAGCGCGCCGTGGGAGTTGTTTGTCGGGGCCGCGAGGACCATCAGCGGGGTCTTTATCTCATCACGGCCATTACGGAGCCATCAACAAATTAGCCGCGGTGATTTTCAACAGCCGGTGCTAAGTGATTCCCCACAGACCCACACAGGAGCCCCTTGTTTGAAGGAAATCATGAAATAACCCCGATCGTCGAGGAGTTCTGACGGAGGGAGGTCCCCACATTGTTGGCCAGGGCGGGGGCTGCATAGGGAAGGAGTAATTTGCAAATAATCGAACTCGCACTTACTCTGCATGCGCTCGGTGTATGATAACTGACGAGGTCTGTTTTTTATTATCAAGATATACTTGAACGATATTCAAAAGTCAAAAGTTGAGGGCATAAGATTATAATGTCACAATGCAAAGCTGGCAACTCTTTTGTTTATGATAAATTAAGGCAACAAAACTTTGCGTTTTCTGGACACAAATGGATAAATATATAATACATTTTTAAAATATATTTTCCTAGCCTTCCCATGAATGGTACAAAGTTACGAAGTGATCAAAATACTTTTAAACTGTTTCATTCTTAAACCTGTGAAATGCTTATTCTTACAATACGACACTATTAAATATGGCTACAAGCTATAAATAAAGGGCTACTTTACTTTTCATTATATAGGTTAGGAGCCGCCCATAAATGACGTCACGCGCCTAAAGAAATAAAAAGGGGGGGGGGTTACACATTTTTTTTAAAATGTGACGTCACATTGAAATTCCCAACTTTAAATATAAGTTCCACTTAAATAGTTTATTTCTTACAATTTATTTTATGACGTTTTACATGGCTTCAGGCATGTTACGATGTTAGAGTGCAACATTACACTAAATACATACTTAAATGACCACCAAAAAAAAATGTTTTATAACATGCTGCTTTTCAAATAGAAAAAATACAGTTTTTATTGGGGGGGGGCGGCAAATCTTTGTGACGTCATATTTGAGGGGGGGTACGTTTTTGTGACAACGCGTGACGGGGGGGGGGCTGAAAAATCGTCCAAAATCGCGTGACGTCATTTATGGATGGCCTCTTATCAATCTAAACATTTCGTGACGCTGCAATACAAAAACGTGTTGGTGTGTTTCACTTATTTTTCTACAAATAAACACTATACGAGTTGAAAATTTTTGTTTCGCATTATCTTTCTCTACTTTTTAAAATTTTATTTGATGAATGGAAGTCCGGGATTTGATAGTCCGTTCTTACTCTTTGTCCTCTAACTCTCTAACCAGCCACTGCCTTATCTTCCTATTTCTCTTTTTAACTCTCACTCGCATTTATTTCTTCTTTCTAATTTCCGTACTATTTTCTCCTTTAATTTCTATTAGTAACTGCATTCCTCTCACCTATACTTTTCCTCTATTTCCCGTTTATTCTGGTTCTTACTCTTTACATCTTTCTACCAATCTCTCTCTCTCTCTCTTTATCTCTCTCTCTCTGTCCCTCTCTCTTTATCTATCTCTCTCTCTCTCTCTTTATCTCTCTCTCTTTATCTATATCTCTCTCTCTCTCTCTTTATCTCTCTTTCTCTCTCTCTCTCTTTTTATCTCTCTCTCTTTCTCTTTATCTCTCTCTCTCTTTATCTCTCTCTCCCTCTCTCTTTATCTCCCTCTCTCTCCCTCTCTCTTTATCTCTCTCTCTCTCTCTCTCTTTATCTCTCTCTCTCCCTCTCTCTTTATCTATCTCTCTCTCTTTATATATCTCTCTCCCTCTCTCTTTATATCTCTCTCTCTCTTTATCTCTCTCTCTTTATCTCTCCCTCTCTCTCTCTCTCTCTCTCTCTCTCACTCTCTCCCTCTTTCTCTCTCTCTCTCGCTCGCTCTCACACACGCTCATTTTGCTTATCTGTCATAGTCTAAATAGAACTCCATGTCCTAAACTTAAACTACAAATTATGATATATCTTTAATCTTGTTTTAATTACCTATATATTATACTAGAGTTTGTTGTTTTTTAGTCATAAAAGTATTAAAGGAACATAAAATTGTTTTTTCAATAACTATTAGTTGTAATTGTGCAGACGTTAGCATTACGTCCTCAGAGACGAGATCTGATTTTTTAACATCATTTTAAAGTCATAACTTTAGAGTAGAGAGCTCTCCAATTCCTTTTTTTCGCGAAAAACAATTTTTTGGGGGGAATTTTACACCTTCTGTTTACAATCCCACCCATCTCTTTTTTTTAAAAAAAAACGGTAATAAAATGACATTCGGGATTTGAAAATAATATTAAGTAAAATGTAACTAAATATTCTTCAATCTGTATTCCTATATTGAATTGCATAACGATATCATGTCCTTGGCTTGTTTTACGAGGTCCTGATGCCCATGATCGTAATAAAAACACAATCAAATATAATCTCAATAAACACGTCTCCAGGGACAAAACACTCTGTACGATCATTGGGAACATTTTATTTTTTAAAAAAACGTCGAAACTGTTCTTTCCACGCCACGAGGATAAGCTGTAACATTTATAGATTTATCCCTTACATCTTGTGTCTTCGCGTGTGTAAGGATGTAACGTTTATATGTTTAATCCTTCCCCTTCCGATAAAGACATTTTAAAAAAAAGAAAGAAAACAGAACCACAAAATGTCATATCCTCCGACAAGATCTTAGAAGTGAGTTAGCTATCATAAATATCTCGGTTTCTACATGTGGCTGAAAAAAGGTTTCCAAAAAGTAATTGCCTACCCAAAAAATCGTCCACCCATCAAAAGCTCTCCACATAAATCCTGTCCTCCTATGACCCAATGAAAGCTCCGCAACTTGCATCGGAGATGTCGTAAAATTGGATCAACACAATGCTCGGCAATGCTGCCATTGAAGAAACTCTATTATGAAACTTGGAGCGGACCAAGACTATTATAGCGTTGGCGACCAAAGAAAAACAAGCGCAGGAAATAGTAATATCCCTCGGCGAATGATATCATCAAATAACGGCGATTCTGCAACTTGATGAGTTTTCATTAATATCCGGAAATACGCAAATGAGATGATGATCGGTTGCTGTAACTAAACAAGAATGGCCTTACTCCCCCCCCCCTTTAATAATTTGTATTATGAGTGCAGTTCCATCGTTTCCACGGATTAAGCTTATTATCGCTTATGCAAATGGATTTCTCTCCCTTTCTATACCGATATAAAGCTTCGTTTAATGGTAAACATGGGCTTTTTTTATGCTTCGTTCCCTCCCCGCCCTGTCTTATTTCCCCGTTGAGCAGACCCCCCCCCCACCCAACACACACGCACACACACGCAAACACACCCTATAGTGTTGGACTATCGACAATCGATGTTGTAATGATTAGCGATCTATTGGCCAGCCGTTTAGACGGAGCTCTGCACGTGCAGTGAAAGTTGAGCTACAATTAAACACATTGATAGGGAGGGGGGGGGGAGAAACAAATCTTCTCACGATATTCCTCACAAGTTGTTTCTCTTGGGTCAAGTTATTAACAGCATGCAGGGGTGTGAGGAGGGGGCGTAATCGTTTGTATATAATATGTATAGCAACTTTGATTGTAACATAATTTATCTTATAGCATCTCTATGCGCAACTGAAATTATCTTCAAGCGTCACCGCGTCTATATCTGGTAGCATACGATGTACAGTCTCATCCAAAGGCGTATCTATAGTATTAGAGCAGTGCGAGGTGGAAAGAGAATCTCGCCACCCACATTACATGTCAATAGCTTTGAATTCGGACAAAAATTAAAAAATATATATATAAAGAAATTGATGCCTACTTTACTGTAGTTTATCATGTAGTCTAGATAAAATAATTTTATTAACTTATTTTATTGTCGCATCCAAAATAACATTAATAATTTTAGTCACATATAATATTGTTTAGCTTATGTGAGTTATTTCACAAGCATCATCGCCGTTCCTTAACTTAAATGGAACCAAAAGTTAATTATAAGACACAAGTATGCAGCTCAAGAATGGAGTCGTAAATTGAAAACTTGCATAACAACTTATGGTGAAGATGATATAAATTACATTGAGTTAATGAAACAAAGACACAACAAAATATAAAAACAACAAAAACAAAAAATAAATTATGAGTTAATTCAAATGACAAGATCCGATTATGAACTCCGACCATGTTCAAGTTACATGGCTCCACATCAACCTGGATTGAATATTCCAGATTTCGTTTCATATACATAAAAAGAATTTATGCATAACATAACTGATTCATTATGCGCATTATTACTGTATAAAAAAGTAACTGTGTGGATTTTCTTATAAGTCAAATTTTAATATATAATTTATGTTATTTAATTGAGTTAAATTGATTTTATTTAGAAACATTTTTGGTGAAGAGTTTCTTGTATATACACATTTTGACATGCCAAAAATTCGTTAAAGCTAAAACTTTTGTTGAATCTTGTAATTATTTCAGTAATATGTGGATTCCATGAAAATGTTTCATTTATTATTGCTCCTAAATGCTTTGCACATTTAATGTTAAATTTGCTGCTTTCCGTGAATGCAGAAGTTTGAATTTGTTTTTCATTGATACTTTTCTGGGTGGGAAAAAACATACTGTATACTGTATACTGTATACTGTATACTCCATGACTCCATGTTATATTTGTTATTCATGTACGATGTATAACGTCCTTATGTAAGATTTCGGTGTCTTTTTTCTAAATTACCTGTCCTATAGATTATACATAAATCATCAGCAAATAACATAACCTTTTTCCTGATGAGATGATATCGGGTTAATCATTTATTATAGTACAGATTCCTTTTTAAAATGTAGGCGATTTATGAACGTATTTAATTTAATTACAATCGGTATTGGGATATTATTGTGACTGTTTTTCCCGCCATCATTTGTTTTCTTTTAAAAACTGCTTCCAAATTTTAAGTAATTCAAAAGTCCTTTTGCTTTTGCCAAATTTAATTAAATATAAAACATAAAGCGATACTATAATAGATTTATCGTTTTTTTTCGTTCGAAAAGAATGTGACAATGCAGTTGTTTTGTTAATATATAGTTGTTTTTTTTTCTACTGGAGTTCGATTCACAATTATTTGTGACATGACAGACTGCCCTTCACATTTTCGAGCGGTCTGTCATGTCACAAAACTAATGCGTTTGACTGACAAAAACTTAACGCTATGCTCTACGTATAATAATGTTTAGAATTGGAAATTCTTTTTATTAATAAAAATAAAAGGAGTTGTGTTTTTTTTAAGTTATCTTTTCTTTAAATGCCTTTATTCATTTTCAGCACATAAGTTTTAAAAAATGCAAATGATATACATATGACGTAGGCCTATTGTCATCCTCATAGTTTATCAGTCGCTTGTTAAATTATATATGATTAATGAAATATTTTAAGTAAATAAATTTTTGTATTAAATATTATTGTATCGTCTATTGAAGATGGTTTTTGACTAAAACATCCGTGCTGTTGTCAAGACTTTAAAAAAAAATTAAAATATCTGTTTTGTTTCTACATTACTGGATCAGTTCCTTTAAATAATAAGCATTAACATTGTAGACATTAATCTTTAGACATTTTTTTTTAGTTTGCACGTTTGCATTCAATATTTTATAACAATATCAGTAGTAATAGAATTATTATATGGTCAGCGTTTTCAAAAATATTAATCAAACTTGAGTGTCATGAGTCATATTCAAACAAAGTTTAATATTTTTAAAAAATTTATATACTTTTAAAATAATTATGGAAAACAGTAAGGCGCCGGATTTTTTAAATGTGAATGGTAAGTCTCTGGAGAAACAGTATATATTTAAAATGCATTTGGAATTCAATTGTAAACTATTTATAAATAAAAATGATGTTGTATGTTATTCTGTATAAGAGAGAACGTATTATAAACATTGAACTAAGTTGGTTTTTAAAAAATTAAAGACACATTTATGATATATATTCAAGAAAAATAATTTTAATCAATGACCCGGAAAAATCAACCAGTTTCTGTTGTAAAAAAAGTTAGTAGATATAATATCACAAAAAGTAGAACACTCTGGTAGATCTATACTTAAAGAGTATTTCAAAAAAGAAAGGAAAAAAAAATAAAACATGTCGACGTGAATAATTACTCAATATATATACCTTTAGTAGCGCAAATGAGTCATTAACTTAAATATTCAGAAAATATCAATGTCAGAGACAGCAGGAATAGCTTGTGGTTATTGTTGGCATATGTTATGTCCCATAACTCAATTAGATTTTTTTTTAAAGAATAAATTACTTGCTATTATATTTTCTATATAAATAACAAGAAAAAAATTAAAAGTGGTTACATATTTTTCTAATGTAATCATTTTCATTAAAACCTATAACTATAATAAACTTAAATTTTGATTTTACAATTTCATTTAAAACACTAAGTAGTTAGTTCCTTTCTAGAAACACTTACTTATTGAATAAATTAAATTTGTGTAAATTCACCCGAATTAATACAATGATACGTAATATGACAGTTGTAATAGCAGGATCCGTTATACAAGAATAGCATTAGTCTTAGTTGTGTGTTGTTATATAAACATTGATACTTTCAATTAATAATGTTCACTAGTCTCGAATTATAGTTCATTTGTCTTTTCTGAAATATATTGATAACGTATTAGCTTTCTCCAGTTACAAATAGATTTATAACATACTTTTAATAAGAACAAAAATATAACCCTTTTACTTATTTATCTATCTTTTAACGGCTTAGAGGCGAGACTTACAAATATTATTTCTCTCAACCATTAAATGCCTTTAAGTATTTTTTATATTAATACAAATAAAATAAAAGTATCCAATCACTTATTAGATATTATTTTAAATTTAACAATTTAAAGATCATCTTACTTATGACCTGGGGGTGTCGATTTTATCTTTTGACATACATTTATCTGTAAATGTATAATAGTGATTCTTAACAGAGGTTTGACTTAACATAAAGGATGCTTATTGATAAATAAATATTGTGGGGCGTTTAAGTATATAAAGCAGGTGTTAAAAAGAACAGAACTATTACTAATAAACTCAAAAGATCTTTAAATACATTGACACAATTCCTCAAGGAAATTAAAATGGTATAACAGCTAAGTGGTTTAATTTATTGGATATGAGTGTCGGGGATTTGGGGGGAGGGGTCCATTTAAGCCTCATGAATCTTATAGTTATAGCCAAATAGTTCACCAAAATTTTTTACAGACCCTTGTGCATGTTGTATTAAGACAGCTGTCTGATATTAAAGACAACATTAAATATTTATGTTGATGTCAATATTCAAATTCGAGTGATTTTTTTATGTATATGATTTTGCAAGTCATAGGATGTGATATTCCGTCTTGATAAGTAACATGGGATGGTGGCTAAACATAAGTAACATAGGATGGTGGCTAAACATAAGTAACATAGGATGGTGGCTAAACATTAGTAACATAGGATGGTGGCTAAACATAAGTAACATAGGATGGTGGCTAAACATAAGTAACATAGGATGGTGGCTAAACATAAGTAACATAGGATGGTGGCTAAACATAAGAACATAGGATGGTGGCTAAACATAAGTAACATAGGATGGTGGCTAAACATAAGTAACATAGGATGTTGGCTAAAAATAAGTGTTGAGTCAAGATAACACTTTCATCTTGATGCGTTTTTTTCCCCGTAAGGTAACTTAATATTTTTTTACGGGGAAATCAACTTTAATCAACGAATACTGTTTATATTTGTTATCCGGCATTCTCTCGTATTCAAGCCCAAAACAAACAAACAAACAATTGACATCTAACGATACATTACATCAACACAACGTTGGCCTCACCTGGTGGCCTCCAGGGCTGCGGTAAAACACCTGGCCAGTAGATAGGGGGTCTGCCTGGCAGCTCTGCCAGTTTGGGAAATCTCGTCTGGTGGCCGAGGTACATGCTCGTGCTCAGCCTGGGCAGCCCGAGGGCAGCGTGAGGTCTGCTCAGAATGTCATTGATGCCGTGCGGCGTGGACAAGGCGTGGGACATGGCCGCCTGCATCTGCTTGAGAGTGTCAGGGGAGTAGTCCTGTGAGAGGAAGGAGGAGGACGTCGACGGGAACTTCATCTCCGTCAGGTTGTGCAGGGCGGCCAGGGGCGGCGAACTCAAGACGAACGCGCTCTGCTGTCGGCTTGACTCGATGCTGCTCTGGTGGTTCATGTTCAGGATGGACGCCATGGACGGGTGCCCGCCGGACCCGGAGCCCGACACTGACCCGGCGACGGACACCGGGCTGTGGTGGGAGTGGTGGTGGTGGCCGTGATTGCCGTAGCCGTTCTGGCCGGCCTCGCTGCTGACGTTGCTGCAGTAGTCCAGCATGTCGGCGACCGTTGCCTCGGGGGAGGACGATGAAGTGGAGGAGGAGGCCGGGGATGTGATGTGCCCGGGGAACCAGGCAGCAAAGTCTGCGTAGTTGTAGGGGGCGGTTTGGTGCGTCAGCGTGGAGATCTTTTGGAGCTCTCGGCTCGTGACGTAAAGAGAAATGGTGTCGGGTAAGTGACGTCAGTTAATGACGTAATTACTTTTTCATCAGTTGTTCAGACTGTTACAAATATTTCACCGATGCGTACAAACATAACTCACGCGTCGTGAAGTTCTCAAATCTTTTCAACAACACATAAGAAACAGTACAAAGTTATTCCTAAAACGATTCTTAAGAATGGTCATAACACTAGTTGTGAGACATATTCTCTTACATTTTTCATTTCAAAGTAACTTTTACTCACGTATTTTCACTTGACTGAATCTCCTTGAATAGAAAACAACATCACTTTATCAATTAGAACAAATAATTTTTTAAATGTTATTTCGGAACTTTGAAAAATCTACGGATGTTATCTATTTATAGACATTATGATCATTACCAAAATGTTACGTTGAAGTAAATTAAAAACTGTATGCTCCCGGCTAACGATAATAGCAGCAGTGCACACAGAGAAGAATCCTCAAAGCAGAAGTCTTAAATCCAAACACAAAAACAACGAACTTGAAGAACACAGAAGTATTATAGTTGTTGATTTTTTTTTCGCTTGTCCTTCTTGTAGATTACTTATATGAAACAAATGGAGTGCTTTTTAGGGCGTTCGGACTGAGTTGTGCAATAAAACGTCACCCAGCCAAGTTCTTTATAGAGACCAGCACGCGCGTATAATGAGAGCAGTAATAAAAGGGCGACCAGAGCGCCGTAGCGCTGTGTCAATGATAGGTTCTGACTTCACTATCAACAAATCTCCAAATTTCCACAAATAACAATCGTGACGCTCGTAAAGCGGTGGGCCGAGCGAGGAAAGTGGAAACAGTTAAGACTTCGCCGCCCATCTTCCGGCCCCCTCCATTAATTCCGTCAGCCATCATTGATCTTGTTTATGTTACCGTGCCAAAGGGGTGTGCGTTCAAGCGATGCCCCGCTCTCGGATTGGTCCGTTCTCGCCGATTAGCTGTCACACGACGGCCCGGGGGTTATCCACCGCCATTGGCTTGCGGTTTTAGCGCTGCGGAGAAGGGGGGTTGAGGGGGGGGGTGAACTTTGTGTGGGAGGGGAGGGAGGTTTTCCTCCATTTTCTATATTCTCGAGATCCGCATTAACGTTTCTGTCGATATTCCGAATGTCGGGTCTAGATGGATGGCTCACCGTGGCCGGGCGCCCACCTTGCCGCATGTGTTGGCTGCTAAAAAACATGCAAGACCCAGGGGTTTCCGGGCAGACTCTCGGACGGGCTTCCCTCCACTTCCCAGCTGGAAAATAGAATGTCCCGGTTTTCTTCCAGAGCATGGCAGGTTCCGATCGTTAGCTTCTTCAATAAGCAACACGGCCTTATGAATCAACATCTGTCCAAGTTTGAGCCTGCATGTGTGCGTTTGAGTGTGTAAGTTCATGTGAGATATATAAAAAAAAAGAGAGAGAGAGAGAGAGAGAGAGAGAAAGAGAGAGAGAGAGAGAGATGTGAAAAAAGAGAGCCATATGACTGAGACAGAGATAAGGGTAATAAGTTCAATAAGGGGGAGATAAGTAGATAAATCTATATTTCATTAAGTCGAAATTACAGTTTTAATTATAGGTTAACCCAGGAGCTTACCGACAAAACCCCGACGTTATAGTCCGATCATGTTTTCATTATTTATATTGGGCTTTGTTATTCCAGGAACAACCACAGATAAAACATTCTGAAAAAGTATTTTACTTCAAATTAACAACATGAAGTCCGACGAAGAGATCGTTAAAAGCATGATCCCGGAGCTCTTTGAAAAAAAAGATAGGGAAGCTAGACCACATATTCCATCAACTCATTTCATTTTTTAAAAAAAATACCCTAATTGTACAACTAATTTCCGTTTTTCCATTAATCACAACCTGGACATTATAGTGAAATGTATCATTTCTTCCGTGCAACATCTACAGCAAAACAAGTCACGTGAATTACACTTCTGATACTTCTCTACATAGTACATCTATAATATTATAACATTTATATTTATAGGCTTGTTTTTTTTTACACTGACATTTTGATATTAATACCCCTAAAATCAGGCGTATAAATTTCTCTGTCTGACTTAGTCACTTAACGCTCGATCAACGACACTAATTAACATAACAATTTACTGGAGAAAAAACATTATCTTCACTGCCTAAAGTAAAGCCTAAAGACCACTAGATTTTTTGGGGTGCGAATAGAAAATAAATTGCAAATTTCATATCGCGGCTTTTTTGGTCACTTGTTTTTATGGCGAGTAACAAAGCGATGGAAGGTAATTATGATGAAAACCCGCACCACTGTTTGCTCTTGAATATGGGTGGGAAATAAATGGAGGGAGCATGGTGGTATTGGGGATGGGATGGGGGGCAGGGGGAGAAGCACACGACAGGTGACAGGGATGTAGTCGAAGGTGAGTTTGGATGAATCGTTTTGAAATTGAAAGCAAAAGGAAAAAGGCAAAAGGGGCTTTTGATACAATCATACATGAGAATTAATCAGAATTAATCGTAAATATGAATACGATCATTTTTGTGGATCGATACAAGCGTACATGTAGAAAAAGTAAATCTGTAATCGGAATCTCCGATACTATCCTACACGTGAATAGGCCTCTCAACGGGTACCCGTTGCCGTGCGATTACCCGCGAGTAGTAAAATTGCACCCGGTAAAATGTTACTGCAATGCCTATACCAACGGTGGTCGATCGAACTAAGGTTTCTTCTCTGTTCACATTTTGGCTCGCGAACAATTTATCAAATTAAATATTTTCTTTTGAAATATATACTGTAAAATAGGTTTAACATGAATACGCTTTAAAAAAACAAAACACTGTCCCGACAAACAAGCACCTGCTCTAGTATTGTTTGTTTTTAAAAAAAAATAATATTTCCATCGTTGAATGATTTTCACTGTAATAAAAATTAATGCTAGGGGATGGGACCACTCGGTAGGGGTGACCGCCTTTAATCTTTAAAAGTTAAAAGACTTTGTTTAGACCCCCCCCCAAAAAAAAATCACTTCGGCACCCCTCTGCTCATTTGTTTTTATCCCACTGTACTATAATAGTATTTCAATGTCATCATTTTACATCGCTGATTCATTAAATCTAAATTGGCATTCCCATAATGAACAAAGAAGTATAAGGGGCCGTCTATAAATGACGTCTTGCGATTTTTGCCTATTTTTTTACCCTCTTCCCCCTCGTCACTCGTCAAAAAAAGTTATATCCCCCCCCCCATAAAAGCGATTTTTCTATTTGAAAATGAGCATGTTTCAGATTAATTTTTTGTCATTTAAGTATGTATTTAGTTTAAGGCTGCACTAAAATATCGTAACGTGCGTGAAGCCCATGTAAAACGTCATTAAATAAATTGTAAGCAATCAAATATTTAAGTGCAACCTTTATTTAAAGGTGCGTGTTTTGATGTGACGTCACATTTCTTAAACAACGCCGTCACAGTTCGTCACAAATGGTCAACCCCCCTCCCACCTAGGTGCTTGACATCATTTATGGACGGCCCCTAAGGCTAATAACGGGAATGACAGCGAACATTTTACGACGTTTCGAACGGGTAACCCGGGTACCCGTTTAAAATTTCGACGGGTACCCGAGCAGTATTTTTTGAACAATATTGACAGCCCTACACATGAATACAATCACATAAGTGAATGCAGTATAGTATGTAATAATAAGGTTACAGTCTTATTTAAATATACGATAATTCCTATAGATACATTCATACTTGCTTATCAGGATAGATTTCTATCACCGGGTTGCTTGATACAATCATACATTTGAAAGCAATCATTTATGTATTATTACGTATACATACAATGATATATGAATATGAACTTTCATGCATGGACACAAGCATTCATGGTAAAAGGTTGGTCTCAGAAACAATATTGAATACGAGCAACAAAGCCCGCCCAAGGACGTTCCGCCAACGTTTGACTATAAATCCCAACGCGCATAACTCAAAATAAAGTCTTGGAATAAATACTGCACCAAAAATAACTAGTTTTGAACGTCCGCGTAAACGTGTTCAATATGATTGGCTGTAGGAGTCATGTGTTTGAGGGACCAATCGCTATCGATGACCGCACGGAACATATGGGAGACTAGGGGTTGTAGGGCGCCTAAGGCGCCCACTTTTTGTTTGTTTGTCAAAAGCCCAAGTAACTTATCCTTGTTTGATAAATACGAAATATTAAACTTCCTGAAATGTACACAAAGTATTTTATAATTATAAATCCTTAAATCCTCTTTTTACATCGCTCTCTTTTCCAAAATTAAAATATAAGCTTAAAACAATGACGTCATATAATATATTTTTTACGGCGGGAATATTTTAATTTATAATTATTTGCACACATCCTGATACGCGCCTTGTATATATATTTAAATATATATAAGCTCAAAAAATGACGTCATGGCGTTACGGATACATACTCCAACCAACCTGTGACTTGGGCTATATATTGTTTATTGGCCAAGTCTCGTACTAAGTTGTCAATAACATTTTATTTCAAACAACCAACTTAAGCCAAATGAATAAATCCCCGAACACCCCACCCTAAAAAAAAATAAAAAAAAATTGAATTCAACTCCATGAAGGGAGTAACTTTTAATAGCACCCGGGGCACATTGTCCACCTCTGTACTCTGAACTCATCCATACGCCCTTCTATACACATAACATTACTGGAAAAGTCTAGCTTGACGTGTATCTAGATGTTAAGATGAAATGTGATACAAATGATTCAAAGAAATTTTCCTGTCATTCTAACCAGCTTTACTTAGCACGTACTTAGACTTATTCGATACTTACCCTAATACTTACTTTATGGGCACTTACCCCATAGACTTACTTGGCACTTACCCCTAGACTTACTCGAAACTTACCCCTATACTTACTTGAAACTTACCCCTATACTTACTCGAAACTTACCCCTATACTTACTCGAAACTTACCCCTAGACTTACTCGCCGTTTACCCCTAGACTTACTCGAAACTTACCCCTATACTTACTCGAAACTTACCCCTATAATTACTCGAAACTTACCCCTAGACTTACTCGGCACTTACCCCTAGACTTACTCGAAACTTACCCCTAGACTTACTCGAAACTTACCCCTAGACTTAACTTATTAGTTACTCACCCCTGGACTTACTCGGCACTAACCCGTTAGATTTACCCGGCTTATCCAAGAATTACTGGGCACTTACCCCCCCTATACCCCTTATAGTCTTAACCAACACTTGCCCTGTAGACCTACTGTTGGGGTGTACTTACTCCTAGACTTCCTGGGCATCTAGCCCAGACTCGTCGACAATCTCTATAATTTTCAGGACATATTTTGGGGTTTTAAAACTGTTAATATTAAAGGGAATGCATTGAGATAAAGTTCATTTGTTACTGATACTGACATACACTATTTTTGTAACACATATACGGGTGGTAGGGGGAGAGATGGTGGTAACCATTTGAACAGACAGATAATCAATTAAAAAAAATTGAATAGCGGTATAGATTAATGTGAAATCAAGGTGTTACACTATATATGTTTGTGTGTGTACGTGTGAGTGTGAGTGCGCACGCATGCGTGTGCGCGTAGAAATGGGCGTGTAATTACCTTTAGAAGAACATTTATTCGTTATTAGAAACTCTCTTGACTCTTGACAGGCCAAAACTTTAAATATGACGATAATTACACGTTGGACACTCGACCTCATTTGCCTGTAATTTATTCCTTCAAGAAATCTATTTTTATTTTCATTAAATTATATAGGTAAACCCGTATTTCTTTTTTGTTTTGTTTTTTTGTTTCGATGTAATACTATCTTGGATTATAGCAGAATTTTCAACCAGAAATACAACCAACAATAATGTTATAATCATTTAATAATTAGTTATATCTGGACAATCAATTATGTATTCAGCAATTAAATGTCCTTAAGAAGAAGCATGCATTCACTCCCGCGAGGTACTCTGCTTTTGTTATATCATATTATTCGAGTCCGACACTCGTGCTTTGCTACGGTTACGGTGCTAAACACAATACAAATAAGATAGTGTAGTATTTTGTTTTTGGGGCCCATCTTCCTCTTTGAAATTCAGAGAATGATGCAAAGGGATAAGCCACTTTCTTAAACATATCTATGGACTTTGAATCACGAAAGGGGGATAGCGAGATGGCAACCATCTTCCTAACAAAACGCATGTTGTTGTTTTTTTTCTCTCTTTCAATTTCTATGACACAATAACCTAAGTGCATCGGTTCATTTTCTTTTCACAAATATCATAACATGAGAATGATATCACAATTAAGATTCTTAAAAAGTGATGAGGCATTTATTAAAATTCATTGAGATCATATTTCATGACTTCTCGTGATCTTTCCTTCAAGTTATAACAAAGCACACAAAGACATCGACACACACCTTGGTTACAGACTGTGTTTACCTTGTTTACGTAAATAAGGAATCCTATTATTTTTGCCTGGTACCTTTTTTCCAAACAAACAATGTTTCTATATTGACATTGGTTCTTTTAGAAAAACTCCATGCACGCAACCGCGGTTATACAGCGAAATCCTTGTTTAGTTAAAAGTTTAGAAGATTACTCTCATCTAACTCAACAATACCATAATACTTCCATCGCTTTGTATAAAGTTGTTGGTGTTGATCTGATTATATATTATATTGTCACTATTTTTCTTAACTCTGAATATATCTTTACACATGACGGAAAGCTCTATAATTAATTCCAGATTCGTGAGCTTAAATTGGCCACCGATTTTTTTTCTCTAAAAATCTATCACATCTTATTTGAATGTGTCAGTTGAATCAATAGTCTGCCCTCAGATCGCTTTGTTATTGAGTAAAATTAAATATTTTAAAAGATTTTTTAAAAAAAATTAAGCACACTTTTGAAATATGTATTGTGTTTGCAAAACAAGGCCGAAGAAGAAAAATCATAGAGATCTATGTAAAACATAGGTAGTTAAATTATAGAGATCTATGTAAACATAGGTAGTTAAATTATAGAGATCTATGTAAACATAGGTAGTTAAATTGTAGAGATCTATGTAAACATAGGTAGTTAAATTATAGAGATCTATGTAAACATAGGTAGTTAAATTATAGAGAACTATGTAAACATAGGTAGTTAAATTATAGAGATCTATGTAAACATAGGTAATTGGTAGTTAAATTATCGTCACGACAAAAACTTAAAGAAAACATGTACTTTTAACCATCACCATTACCATAATTTTCTAAAATTTTGTTTTTAGAGATGTTAAATACATGTATTAATTTTCATGTTCAAATTTAAATGTTTCCACTGATTAGTAAAACGCGTGTCACCTATGTGTAATATTTTAGGCGTTGACTTTGTCAGCTGTAATGACAATCTTTGGAATTTGTTTTCCTCCCCAACAACCACCCTTCATTTGTTTTTTGTTGTTTTGTTTTTGTTTGTTTTTTTGTTTTGTTTTGAGAGGCGAGGAAAAAGGGAATTAAGGTCTTTAACTTTGGTAAATTTTAAAAATTATTTTTATTTTATCATTTTTTTTAAATTTGTGAAATATAATAAGAAGAGGATTTTGAGGTCCCAAAGTATGAGAACCACTGCTACTACCAACAGACGCAGCCTACAATCTTGAGATAGTGGATCGGTTTTCCCCAACAATGACGCGTGGGTGAGAGGTCACCAGGAGATCGACCTGTCAGCCCGACCGTGGTCAAACTCCTGAGCTAAGCCCCGTGTTGTTGCGGCACCAATTGTTTTTACTTTATTTTAATCGAATGCTGTTCCTAGGCATTAATAGACAGACTTAAAACCTGAGCTCTGATAAATCTCGGCATCGGGGAACACATTAAATCATTTATCTTGCCGGGTCTAAGCCGATCGCCAGCACCGAATGGCACCGACGCGAAGTATCGTTTTTGTTTTGTTTTGTTTAGAGCGAGGTAGACCTGAAGTGGCCTGCCGTTTGACATGGATTTAAGCTAATAACGAAAAACTAAGGGCGGTAATTTCCAACAACTTGACATGATAACGTTCCCCGGTAGGTGAGTTGGGGAGAGAGGGCCGCCTCTTCACAGGTAGATATTGACAGAAATAAATGACAGAAATAATGGTATCCATTAAACCACCTCATTGAAGGCATTATGGTGAGAGTCGAGTGAGGGGAAAATATTTTATTTATTTAAAAACAAAAACGTGAGGAGGTATTATCAAGATTTTTGGGATCTCCATGCTAGCATGGGAATAGTTGCAGTTTAATTGATTACACTGGAACAATATTCGCCCTGAGAGGAAAGTCGCCAGGTTTAGCGGTAAGCCGTCTGTCTACAACGGATTTGCTATCCATGCCACGGTGACAGTTTTTGTAACAATCTGGGGCGGATTTGTTGCGCGATTAACAGGCAATAAAACCTCATAAATTACTAGCAACAGTCTTTCTTTTTGGGTATACGAGCACGGGGAGCGAGGGGGGGGGGCGGAGGAGTGACACGTGGTGAAACACTTCATTTCTGATGCCTCGATTCAATTTAGCCTCTGTCGCCGGTAAGTTCTCCCAAGCCAGACACATATTTATCAATTTAGAGTGTCTCTCTTTCTGGCGTGGCCCATTATTTTAACCACTTTGTTTTTAATACATAAAAATGAACGGTAATTGAAAACTTGAACAAAAAGTGCTGGGAAAGGGCTGGTGGTGACAAGCTGTGAGAAGAGCGCAGGAATGGACTTGAGGAAGTAGGAGACACCAAGTCTTGAACAAGCCAATAGCCTGTTTCATCAATAAATGAAATATTTTTATCAGTGGTTGTATAAGCCGAGATATTGTGCACTAGATAATTGGCCCGCCCAAACCACTGCTCCCACCCCGCCCGCCCCCACTATGAAAGAAAGGCCCTATAGATAGGATAACCGTCATGTATTTAATCCAGGTCGGCTATTGACACGACTCGATCAAGATTACCGAGCGAGCATGAAAAGGTTTTCTATCGAGTCGCCAGGGAAAGTCTGGCGATAAGAGCAACTGGAATTTTGTGGACTTTCGCGATAAAACACTGCATGGGTCCCAGCAGCAGAGAAGTCCGCACGGAATACATGATCAGAGAAGTGTGCGGTCATCGTGGTCGTCATGAAGAATGGAAGTCTTCAGCCAAGTATAGAGTTGATCGTCTTTGTTTGAGAATACGAGCCATCTTAAGCCTAAGAGTCATGCTATAACTAGGAGGATTTAGCATTAGACAGCTTAAGAATAATTTAAATTCAGTACCTGACCGAAGGTCATCATCTCAATAGCCGGTCTAAAGATCACCATCAGTCATTGTCGGGATATTATAGAAGTTGTCATAAATCATACCCAGACTAACAGTCGTCATAAGTCATATATATAGGCTAGAAGTCATCATAGGTCTCAGTCATATATTGGGAGATTTCTTAATACGTATTCAGACAACAAACCATGCCACCACAAGTCATAGGCTATAGAAATCATAATTTATTATCTGGCTAGAATTTATGATAATTCACAGTAGGCTAGAATCATAATTTATAGTCGGACCAAAAGTCATACTAATTTATAGCCAGGTTAAACACTCGTCGTAAGTCATAGGCTAGAAGTTATCGAAATTCGTATTTAGGCTATAAATAATAATTTATTGACATTTTAGAAGTCATTACACATTATAGTAGAGCTATAGACTAGAAATACTAATTTATAGTCAGACTAGCATTCATGATAATCTATAATAACGCTAGAAAAAATAATAAAACATCCGACTAGAAGTAATTATAATTTATAGTCGTATTCGAAGTCATCACAATTTATAGCCAGGCTAGAAATCATGTTTTACAGTCAAGTTTGAAACTATAATATATAGTCAGACTATGATCCATCATAATTTATATTTAGGCTAGAAATCATAATTTAAATTCAGACTAAAAAGTCTTCATGATATAACGTCATACATAGTTATGAGGCTAATGAAGTCATCCTAAGTCGTAATAAGGTGAGTATATATATAGTTCTTAACATGTGGCATTTAGAGTCCAGTTTATTTTCAAGTTTTAGAACAGAGGCGTAACTGGGGTTTTGGCGCCCTTGCCTAATTTATTTTTGGAACCCTTTATTTAAATTTAAAAAAAAATTTAATAGAGATTTAGTGGCGCCTTTTTTAACTGGCGCAGGCCGGCGCCCTTGTCAACTGCCCCAATGCCAATGCGTTGTTACGCCACTGTTTAAGAAATAACGTTATTTGTTAATTCAATGAAAATTTTCTTTGTCTGTTAAACGTAAAAGTCTTTGGCATAACTTCACGTTAGCGAAACTCTCTTGATCTTGTTACATGGGAATTAACACATTTAAAAAATATTTTTAACGATAGGTATTCAGGAAAAATTAACTAATAACCAAAATGTGCATCCCATTAAAATAATAATTGAATTATCCAAAGAAGGCAATGAACTCAAAATTTAAATTATCTTATAGTCATGGTAACATTAAGTCTTAAATAAGCAGAAAGAGTTTTTTTTTAAAAAATTGTTTTGAAATGAAAAAATAAAACATTAAACAACACAAGTTGCCCCAGTCAGAGTGACCGCAATGTCAAACACGATATGTGCAAGAATGTCCAACAATGGCGTCCAGATTGATTGTGACGTCAAGTGTTAAGGCTACTATTTCACCAATGACCCCAGGCGCCTCATCCCGTCATCCTTCTTCAAGCGGGGGGAGGATATCACACAGGTTACCTGGAAGGTGCCAGGTGCGCTCCAAACACCTTCTGTGTAGGCGTGCAGCGTCATAAAATTGTCAGCGGGTATCCGTGGATTTCTTAACCCGAATATAACCATGAACTACGAATGTTTAAAAAAAAAGAAGAAAAACTTTTATATTTGTGTGACAATGTCAAGATCGTCTATAGTTTAATTAATTAACATGTTCAGCTATGGGGATTTCACCTACATGATAAAGACACTAGACGGCTCTTCTCTTACATGATATGCCCATAGGTGTTTAGTGGTTTATGAGCATCTCGCGATGTCTTTAAGTGTATTTTGAAACGATAACACTGGTGTATGTATATAGGTTGGGTCAGCGCTACTTCGGCTATCATTGTATTTGTACCGACCCTTAACTAGTGAAGAGATAACCAATGAAAATTTAATTTAATCTAGTAATTACATATCTAAGGTATTTTATTAAACTCCTTAAATTGAAGTTGAAGCATGCACTCTTGCTCTTTGTTGAGTCGGTGGCATTTAGACCGAAGGCAACGAAAAGAAAGAGATTGAATAGATTTTAACATATCCGCCACAATTTTATTTTATCACCAATTTTTACTCACTTTCGTCAGATACTGGAGTCTTTGGCCACGTACTAAACAATTTGCTCATATTGTCATTCCTTCCCGCTGTTAAACACAACTATACTTGAGGGTGGCAAATGAACTAACTAACCTATCCTTCACCTAATATTGATTAAGTCACACTATAGACAGACCGTATGCTATAATTTTCTGGTCTCAGCCGACACTGAAATCATTCAAACCAAAAAAGTTATTATTTCCTTATAAATAAAATAAAATTTACAATTAAATAAATTTTTTGAGCCACATTTTTATTTTCAGATCATTTCATTTCATAGTTAAACAAATGGCCGTCAACTCATCCCTATAATTTTGACAAAACCTATTTATAGAATAATTAAAAATTATGAATCTTTAAAAGAAAAGAAAACATTAAATAAAATAAAATACTCTTAGCATTTGAACTCTCAACAAAAGAATCAAAATCAAATTCAATCACTCCATTAATTTTCACTTCAGAAATCGTTTAGCTAAGGCCTCTATGAAAATTTATTTTCAAATTATTCAATTTCTGTAACTGGTCTTCAATCGAATTTAAATCATTTTTAAAAAGAATAAATGTTAATGTGTTATATATTTCCTTAAATTGTTATTGACTACAAGCATTTGTGACATTTTCCAGCTCTCTGGCTTATACTTACAGTCTTTCAGTTCGTTATATTTATCTAACAAGATTCCTAGCTGACACACATACAAGTTATCGAGTCGGATAAAATAATTTGTTGTTGAAATCTACAATAACCTGGTTGAAAATAGATGCAATAAGGACTTCCAAATTACTAGCTGTAATATTGTTATACAGTCTAAAGTAATCCATGCATATAGTAAAGTTATAATCATTACCGACCTTCATTGCATTAATTGTTCTTTTATTCAGTCCTCCATTTTGAGAACGCCCCTCTAAAGTTAAAGGATTCACAGCTTAGTTTACGATGACAATAGGTTAGTTATTAAGTAAATATGGAAGAAGAAACACTTCAATTGATGCCACTAATTTAAAAAAAAATATTGTTATTATTTTTAATCTTTAAAAAATTATTATTATTATTATTACATTTTGCATCAATACTTAAAGTTTGTCAAGTCTGCGTTTTTAAATGTGTATTATTTGTTCTTTTTTCTATAGTGTGGGGACTCGGTGGTTTCAAAGTCTGACCCATTAGTACAATGCCTCGCTACGCCTCTGAAGGCCACGGTCTGAGGGTATTTTACCTAATGATAATATTATAAAGTATTTAATGCTCTCAAAACACATGGGCCGGTTTCCACCCCTGTCCAAAACACGTTTTCCTGATCTCTCACAATGCCGACGTTTCCTTTGGTCCCGACGTCAATGCGCACGTCAGCCTGCTCAACAGTGATAAAAAGTTATTGATGAGGGCTTACAGAAGCGGTCACCACAATCGTATTAGGCCGCCATTGTTTTGCCGGCCCGACGGGCGCATTAGCGACAATTTAGGGCGAATAATTCCCGAATCTCCTGGCCGCGGCCGAGACCCGTGTACGGCCCGCTAGACTCGGTGAAAAGCAATTGACCAAAATAAGAAGTGGAATCATATTAGGAGGATGGTGAGGCTCTCAGTGTGATAAATGACCAACACTCCAACCCTCACGACTTCGATCTCTTTCTTTTGTCTGACATCCGGGAAGTCTGTGTGTGGGAGTGAGTGAGTGAGTGAGTGAATGAGTGAGTATGTGTGTGTGTATGTGTGTGTGTGTGTGTGTGTTGGTGTCGGAGTTCGTTACATTTCTATCCTCTATGACTCTATGATGATGCATACCTCTCTAGCTTCCAATGCCGATCTCTTTTTATTTATGCAGTCCCAACATTCTCTATTTTAAAAAAAAATATTTTTAAAAATATTTTAAAGCGAACTGTTTGGATTGAACCTTAATTTTATCTCTAATGTTCTTATGTTATGCAAGTAAGAGGCATATCTTTTCAAGATGAGTTTTTGATAATTTCTAAGATAAAAAGATAAATATTTCGGTTTCAACTCTCTACTCTCTAGCGTTATAGAGTATGAAGAGTGAAGAGTATTATGTAATTCGCTCCTTTCTATATCGTGTTTTAGATTAAACATTCATTAATATTTTTTTAAAAGTTATTTAATGTCAAAATATCTTTAAAATTTGCTAAGTTATACATAAAAAAGGAAATTATTCGTGTTAATTATCATTTATTTCGCATTTTCATTCTTCTTCTTTAAAAATTGTAATTTGTAATTTTTTAACAAAAATTAAATATTGTTTTAAGGGCTAAAATCTATTTAAATCTATACATCCATTGACCTTGGCTAATGTCCAAATTTAATTTTCCACTTTCTGGTAAAGAATAGTGCAGATACATCTGCATAACCAGCAGGCTTGACAAAATTCAAGCCTCCCCACAAATGAAAAAATAGAAGAAATATAAAAAAAATGCTCACAAGTTTACCACCCTAAATATCAGTGCTTTCAAAATGTGGATTTTAACTCTCATTTCCGCAAGACACGAGAACAAATAATCGCAAGCCTGGGCTGCATGCTGCTTTCCTGGACTCCACGGCAGCGTCCGATCGTGCACACTTCCGTTGGAACAATCTGCCACGGGGAGTTTTCGTTTTGGCCACGCCTGGTAGACCAATATTTATCTTGTGTAGTTGCTATTTCCGCTAAATAATAAAGTCTTTTATTTAGGCACCAACAGCCCCCAACGTCTTTGTTTTAACAGAGTGGTGGCGTTATTTTAGAAGAAGAAAAAGTATTCGCGATGCAGCGTAGACAAGCAAAATATTTATACATCTATATTTCTTCTGTGTAACACGTCAAGCAGATGAAACGCGTAGGATTGAACTTTTCAAATTAAAATATGTAACAACAAACCCCACTTGTTTGGCGTGGGGAGAAGACTTCCGGTCCCCGTGGCCAGCATAAATTAAAAGCTACCACCAGAAGGTACAAAAAACATGTGTATTATGTAGAACATACATACATCGGTCGACGATAGGTCTGTATTGTGTCATTGTGCCTATTCATATTCTAAGTCGACAGCGCCTGTTTGTGTATATTTCTGTTTGTGTATTGATTGGTTTCATATTTTATGTATCAAAGCTAGGATTTCAAATAGGCGAAAACAATATCAAGCTATACCGAAAAGAAAAGTGTGAGGGTGGAGCGGCGAATATTGATGGGTCCCCATTTGAACGTCTTTATGCGAAATAAATCAAACGCGCCTCAAGCTGGATCGTGAAGGGCCCATAAAAAGAAACTTGTAAGGGCGTAGACCCATGTATTCATTTTGTCTTTATTATATTTTCCTTCGGTTCGTGGGCCACGCAGGAGCGATTGAGGCGGAGAGAAAACCATCCCAATATTGAAGAAAATGATTCGCGGAAGGAATCTAAAATCCGCGGTCGTTGTGCGGCCACTGACGCGGAAGAATCTCACGGTCTTCTCCCGGATGATGAATGTCGCGGAGATCCCCGAGTCCCTCCCCGCGTGTCATCTCCAGCAGACGAGAGGAGGCAGTGCTGGGCACGAAATGGGGATTTATCACCGGCAAGGGTGTCGAGAGCGCAGTTCGCAGCCTGGGCATTTGCAAAACAAGAGCGGCTCGGTTGTGTAATATATGAAAATCTTGTCTTTGGAGAGGCTGTAAGCGTTTGAAAGGCGGGGGAGGGGGGAGATTCCTTTATATATCCTGTACAATAAGATGGGCACAAAGCTTCAAAGAGAAGCATATAATTGGTATAGAGGACGGACAAAGTATTAATGTAAATAGATGTGATTTTTAAAATGGGGTGTGGGATGGGAGAATGGAGATCAACAGAAACGAAAGGTCAGCGTTTTTATAAGACCTCTCTTTACACTACTGTGAAACATTAATTTTTAGGGATTGTTATTAGTTAATTAACATTTATTTTTACATCAAACATTTTATTACAAAACAAGTAGGTAATGTTGTACACACATAGTTTTAAAAATATAATATTTAAGTTGTTTGAATTTCAATGAAAAATAACTTCGAATGAATCGAATGTCATGAAAGCAGTCGATGAATGCAAACATCAACCTCGAAACGCAATAAAACTCCACTTCTGAAGTCACTTAAGCGGCGGGGCCTCGGACGGAATAAAAACGTTCAAAGTGAATAATACAATGGGCGAACTCGTACCCTCCTACACACGCCTTCCTGTGCCGACATGACGTAGACCCTAAACACAAACACGTGCTGGCCCAACATTTAGGGACGCGGGCCGACTCGAAAAGAGCGTTTGTCTCGGTAACAAGGATGTTAAAACAAAAGAAGAAACAGCTGGAAGAGACTCATCATGTCACTTCTGTCCATTGCATCCCTTTTTTTCTTTTTGTTTGGCACGGAGATAGCTTTCGAAAACAGTGAGTCGTTCCCCATTGTTGCTTTCCAATAACTTGAAAGATGTCTTGGAGTTGTGCCGACTATCATACTCGTATTCCCAATTCTCGTTGCAATAAACAGAGAAAATGCCAAACACTTCTCTTCCTCAGCAGGGAAAATGCAAGCCGGCGCTGATATCGGGTCTAAAAGGTACAGCGTAAACAAGGGAATCCGGAATCATTCCTCGCCAATAGAAAGGTCAGCTCTCTGAGCCGGTCAGGGAAGATTCGAGAGCATTGTGCAAACAGCAAAAAAAAAGAGGGCCTGACATTTTACATACATCACAGGGCCAAAGCGGACTACTTCTCAATCTGGCAGCCATGAGATTGGTACAAGTTTATTGTGTTACTCCGCCGAGAGCCGTGTTCGGGAGGCGCCGCTCAGTAGAAGGACAACGCTTATAAATGGCACGGAAGAAATCTCATTGAGTACGGAGATAGACTCAGACATACGGGTTATTAATTATCGTAAGTGCTCGGGGCACGGAGTTGAAAATGATGCCGGGCGATTTTAAAACAAACTCTGTGTTGACATTTTCGGTGCATAGACCTCGAGGCTGGCATTATAAAGTTACAGTGTGAGTTGGGACAAGCGGTTTTTAACTTCCATTTCTAGCCTCAGCGCCGCCTGTTATAGTATAGAATATGTCACGTGTTCTTCTATTTAATGCCTGCTCTTCTGACTTCTGTTAACCGCCTGTTCCATACTATTTGTAACTTTTTAAAAATACTATTTGCCGCGTGTTCCTATACTATTAGTGGAAAAATTGCAAAGTTTTACTCTATACTCTACTTTTGGCCATCTTAATATATCTTTATACCAGTTCCATCACCATTGTTTATTAAAATTATAAACATCTTAAATTTCAAAAGTTTTCTCTATGTGATGGTAAGAAAATATTTGTAATCCGAAATCTCATGTCTTGACTTCACCACGCGGGTATTTAGAGGCACTGACATAACTTACGCAACTAAAAAAATGTTACCACCATCGCCCCCCCCCACACACACAACATACTTTAAATAAACAACCGGAAAAACAACGTTTTTGACTATATATATATATATATATATATGAGACATAATTAAAAGTATTGATTATGTTCAAATATAATACGCACCGCGCGACAGACAAGCATGAACTTTGGAAAACTGAAACTGACTGAACTCCCCGTTCTGTACAACATGGGGATGTGAACCTCCAGTGACCCGTGGAGGTCAACTATAGCAGACGGCTACACGTGCTACATTGAGATACATATAAATTAATTTAATTACGGTATATAGATTTGATCGATTTGAAATTTTGATACAATGCATTGTTAGGTGCAAAAGTCTATGTGCAAAATTTCAGCTCGATGGGATCACTGGAAGTGTGTCATTTTTAAATCCCTTATATTAACTTCACCGGCGTCTCTCTCTCTCTCTCTCTCTCTGTCTGTCTGTCTGTCGTCATCTCATGGGCGGGCGGAAAAACAAAAGTCGAAAATGACCCACTTTCAGTGATCCGATCGAGCTGAAATTTGGCACACGGACCCGTCTCACCTAACAATGCATTGTATTAAAATTTCAGATCGATCGATTGTACCGTAATTAAATTAATGCATTTTTAGTTTTTCATTATATAACTTATGTAATTCAAATTCACGGTTTGTTATTGTTTTTTTCCCACGTGAAAGTTTGAGTTGACGCTTTGACCCATCGAAGAACCGGGGTGCTTTTGTTTACATTTTACGTGTCGCGCTGAGCTCGGTCAAGCAAATCGGTGACCAGACTTTTCCCCTTCCCAGGGTTATGAAGCAAAGTTGAGTTAAGGCAGATTCAGTCTGTATGTTTGTCGTGTTTGAAAATAATCAATACTGTTAGTTATGTCTCATATATAAGGGATTTATAGTCAAAAACTTTGTTTTTACGGGTTTGTTTTATTACTAGTCTTACATTAACTTGCTTTGTAAGTTTAATCGGAACCGTCCCACTATTTGTTTATAATTTTTTCACGTGCCCAGTTCACGCGTTGACGCCGACCGTCACTGTTCACTACCCCTACCGTCCCTGCGCCCAGTTTTAAAACCAGGGGACATAATTGTGTTTCAGTCTCTAAATGTAGCGTTTTAACATAATCACTACTTTTAGTTATGTCTCATATATAAGGGATTTATAGTCAAACGGTAAGCTGGCTTTGCACTTACTGTAAAATGCGTAGACTAAAAAGTAGAAAATTAGTGCATTTTTAATATAAGACTAGTTTTTAAAAAAACTGTTTTTAATGTTGATTATTTACTTTTGTTTTTCCGCGGGTGGGCGGGACCACGACAGACAGACAGAGAGAGAGAGAGAGAGAGAGAGAGAGAGAGAGAGAGATAGATAGAGAGAGAGAGAGAGAGAGAGAGAGAGAGAGAGAGAGAGAGAGAGAGAGAGAGAGAGAGATAGAGAGGGGCCGTCCATAAATGATGTCACGCAATTTTGGCCGATTTTTGCCCCCCTTCCCCCTCGTCACGCGTCGTCACAAAAAGTTAGAAACGCCCCCCCCCCTAAAAATACGTCACAAAGCTTTGAACCCCCCCCCCTAAAAACCAACTTATTTTCTATTTGAAAATAAGTATGTTTCAAATCACTTTTAACTTTTATTGTCATTTAAGTATTTATTATTTATTTAGTGAAGGTCTACATTCAGGGCCTACAAGGCCCCGGCCTAGGGCCCAAGCCAGCCTAAGGGCGCTGGTGGTGGAATCTTTACATAAGCTCAAAAAGATTTACTTTAACCAAGAGAGAAAAAAATTAGAATTTAGAACATTTGAGGAAAAAACTTGCTTAAAAAACTTTTATGACGATAATTGGCGAAAAAAAAATCATTCGTGGGTGGCCTGGGGCCCATAACCGTTTTTTTCCGTATACATGTATTTGCTATATAAAACTGAATGAACACTAATTCCTCATCTTCCCGGGTAGGTAGAAGCATGAAACTTTGGAAAGTTGTTGAGTACCCTCCCGCGATGGTAAAAATCAAAACAAATATAAAATTATCATTCACTAGGGGGCCGGGGGCCCAAATGTAGTTTTTTTTTCTTATATGAGCTATATAAAACAGACTCATCATTAAATATGTAACTTCCCATGTAGGTAGGAGCAAGAACATTTGGAAAGTTGTTGAGTACCCTCCCGCAATGGTAGCAGACGTAAAAAAATTAAATTATAAGCTCGATAGGATCACGGGAAGTGTGTGATTTTTTACTTTTCGTTTTTCTATGGGACTACGACAGACAGACAGACAAGACGGTGAACTTAATATATGTATTATATCCATCATGATCCAGATTGAAATCAGTTGGTGTTTTGAATTTGTGTTATGCGGGTTCTCATCGCTTACTGAAATCCTAATTTACCACAGGAAAGCGCGGGTATTTTGCTAGTATTGTATATTTCTGATTTTCATTAACCGAAAAAAACTCGTCTGATCTGTATCCCATCAATTTACAACATGCAATTTTTTTTTGGTCAGTTTTTATTTTTACTCTTTTATAATTTACGAGAAACAAAGCCCGTCCACGGACGTTCCGCCACCGTTCGGTGGCATGTTGTAACTCACCTCCAACAGCCGTCTCGACCGGCATTACATGTTCATCACGTCAAAAATACTATTCAATATAGTTAACATAAATAACTCGTAAAACGCGTTTTGAACGTCCGAGTAAACGTGTTCAATATGATTGGCTGTAGGAGTCATATGTGTTTGAGGGACAAATCGCTATAGATGACTGGACAGAACGGACAGAAAGGACAGAAACTTGCCTTTTATTATAAAGGAATTTGCTGCATGTTTTATTTTGCTCGTCACCACCTCCAGAAAAAAACACTTTTTGTCAGCGTAATTTGAATTTAAAGGAAAAAAAAACAACAACCCAAAATCAACGTTCCTTCCCTTTCCCTATCTTTCAATTTTTAAAAAAAGTATTAAATGCTTCCGGTACTTGTCTTGGGATTTCTATACCTCGCGTAGTGTCACTCGTTGGTTTAATCGAAGGTTGATCCCAGTCCTAACTACGCCAACTTGAAATGTCAGCTAGCACCAGATAGCGAATCCGGGTCACGGAGCGTTTAAATGTAGTAACGAAAGTACCAACCCGAAAACAAAACCAACTGAACAATACAACAACAAAAAACTTGTTCCCGAGACAATACTAAGCCTGTTTTGTTAAAGTAAAAACCCCACATCGCCATGTTTAGGCATTGGCCTAATGGAAATTGCATAGGAAGTGTTCCTACTGGAATATCTTGACCTTAAATAAAGTCTCGGTAATTTTTCGTTATGGTTTTGGAATATTCGTAATATATAGGATCTTCGTAAAGGTCCGCAAAATCAGTAAATAAGATGTAAGAAGATGTTTGTTGTCTGTTTGTTTGCCCGTAACAAATAAGACATTGTTACAAAAATCTCGAGTGGATAGGAAATCTGGGTGTCTGCCATACCCTCTTGTATGTTTACCTCATAAAGTCACAAAGAAGAATAATCACCCATAAACTAACCTAACAGTATAAAATATGTTCTTGACTAATCTCTACACGATCTGCAGCATTGTATACATCGATTTTTTATGCTTGTTTACTGGTTGTGTGACGGGTTGTTACCCTTTTGTTGTTGTTGGGAGTAGGATTAATAGTCTACAAACGTCTGTCGCCCCCCTAAAATGCATGTCCTAAAATTTCAAAATTTAAATTTATCATCGAGTTGACAATCCTGCATGCTCACAAGCAGCAATAAACTCACATGAGTGTGTCTTTGTTCGGGATTTTAATGTTATAATTTATCAAGTAATCGTCCAAGTCATAGTTTTTTTTAAATAATATTATTCTAACGTATCAGCCACCCAAGCATTTCAATCACTTGATCGCGCCAACCACCCCACAACCCGCTCAACCACACACCAACCCACACATCGGAAACATCCCTTGATCGCACTGCAGTTGTTGTGGGAGAGCAACCAAAAAAAAACAACAGTTTATTGAAATCAGTCAGCTCAAATAACGTTAACTCTCTCCCTATAATGGGGCAATGTCGCCTCGATTAGCATACTAATTCCTCAACTAAACTTTTCGCACCATGAACAAGCAATTTTCGGTGTTTTTTTTTCCTTTTTCGATTCCTTCATCAACAGCAATCTTTTTGGATATCTTAGATTTACATTATTGATTGATTTAATGACGTCAACTATTGCGCTCTAACGCGTGGCTTGGGGGAATGGGCGGGTAGTGTTAAGAGGAAACGGATCGAGCATTTCTAGTGGATGGTCGGAGAGTCCATAAGTTTGACCCTTGACCTCAATGCGAGGCAGGAAAACGTCATCTCCAGGAGTAGGCTCAGTCGGATGAGATCAACGGACCACTGGACATCGGCTGGGGTCAAATACCAACGTGAGACGAACACGGTGAATGGGGGACATGTTCCTGCTGCTCCACGTTTATCAATTTGATCAAATTTGATGTTTATAAAGTCAAAAGCTGTCATTGTTAAGACTAAATTGGAATTAAATACATAAAGAAAATGATATTTTAAAATAATGATATTTTATATCTTTAACTCTAATTTTATTTCCAATATCAAAATACTGACTGTGAACTGTAATTGTATATTTCTATTAAAAATACATTTAATTTAATTTTAAACACACACATACACACAAAGTTCTTACTAATTTTAGAAATGACATAGCTTTTCCGCATCGGAAAATTTAATCTAATTCTTTTTTTAAAGATAGCGATTATTATTGCTTTTAAGTGGAAAAAAAGTTGTTTCAACACTGCACATTGTGACAACAGATCCACCGTGACGTCAGCACAGGAAGGACACGAAAGAAAGTCACATGCCAGTCCTTAATCTTTTCTGCCGTGAACTTTTCCGGGTCTTAACCCTCTGGGTGCCAGGCGCTGGGGGATGGGTGGGGATACATGTCCTGCATTAGATGAAAACTTTCGATAGGGGCGATATAGATTCATATGTTCCCATCTTTGTTGTACTTTATAGAGTTAACATGGATTCTCCGTACTTTCCAGTTAAAGTTGTATTTATTTCCTTAGATTTAGTACGACCTCTATAGTCAGTACTGTTGCCTGTTGCTTGTTCGTCAAGAATATTAAAAATCCGGATTTTCGCAACTGATAATGAACCTGGTATTTCCATTCAGTAAGTTATATACAGAAATCAATCTATTTTATTACTACTTTATGGAAAATGAAATTGAAACAAAGTAAAATCACATTGACCAAAACTTGTGAAAATGCAACACTGGTATTTAAATAGTTCATTTGTATTACACACGATACCTGATACATGTCATTATAAAAGAGGGAATAGCTTTAAAAGTTTACTTTAAATTAGGCTTTCAAAATTATAAGTATCCGAATTTTCAATGTCCGATTTCTCAAATTCATTTTTTTTGTCGTAAAGATAATCGGGTCTTTTAAATAACATCCAAATCTTATTCACATTTGGAAAAATGACCTTTTAAAAACCGATCTATGTATTTTGTGCACTACTAGGAAGCAGCCTGAGAGCGATGCCGAACATTTAGTCAATCAAATAATTTCTTCCAGGAATCTGGATTTAATTGTCTAAATGTTTCCTAATAAATACCGTATTGATAGAATTTCTAGCCCGTCAAATTTATGGTTTAAAAAAAACACTATTTTGTCATCTGAAGAAAAATTAATAAATTTAAGATTATTCTACAATTAATGTTAGACTAATATCTGTAGCAGATCAAATAGACTTTTGTTCATAGTCATAGCCCTGGTGGTACAAATTAACCTGATTAATACATTCTAACGTACAGTGCCAGAATTGCACGCTACCTAAAAGTAGAACAAGTAGAGGCCCATACTCCATTAATTAATAACATTTGAATCTACAACTTTTGGGACTGCAATTGAACGGACACTTCTTAAAGCCACTTTATAATAGATTCAGTAGGACATTTCAACAAACACTTTATAATATATTCAGTAGGACATTTCAACAAACATTTTATAATAGATTCAGTAGGACATTTCAACAAACACTTTATAATATATTCAGTAGGACATTTCAACAAACACTTTATAATAGATTCAGTAGGACATTTCAACAAACATTTTATAATAGATTCAGTAGGACATTTCAACAAACACTTTATAATAGATTCAGTAGGACATTTCAACAAACACTTTATAATAGATTCAGTAGGACATTTCAACAAACATTTTTAATAGATTCAGTTGTACATTTCACCAAACATTTTATAATAGATTCAGTTGGACATTTCAACAAACATTTTTAATAGATTCAGTTGTACATTTCAACAAACACTTTATAATAGATTCAGTTGTACATTTCAACAAACACTTTTAATAGATTCAGTAGGACATTTCAATAAACAGTTTTATTTATTTCCTATAGGGTGGCTTCTCAAAACTCCGTTTGTCTTAACTTAAGATGACGCCTCACTTTTGAGAAGTTAATTTAAAACCCCACCACACGGAGACTGGGATCTAAACTAGATTTTTCCCAACATGCCAATATCAATAAATATCCGTATTATTTTGTGTCTCTTCCTTGGATGCGTCAGATCCATTTTGAGAAAAACCGCTGAACTTTGAAATCCGTATACATTTTTTTTTACATTTTGATTTATGTTTATTACTAAATTCATATTGTTGCGATATAATAATTGTACTTCGGTTGTTCTGCTCTGTATTTCTACTCAATTTCTTGAATTTGTGAGCTCAGTCAAGTCGAGATTCTATCGGGGACATAGCTCAGTGGTAGAGCATTTGACTGCAGATCAAGAGGTCCCTGGTTCAAACCCAGGTGTCCCCTCATATTTTTTTGTTTGTTTACTTTCTTTCACTTCACCTTGTCCGTTTATGCAGCCTGCTTTACATTTTTGATAAAATTACACCTGCTGACAGTCCAGACAAGTGAAGGGATGAATGGGAGAATAATTACAATAATTTTTATTTTATTTTTAGTATTCGATACCTTAATTAACAAAGACATATTTTTTAAAATAATGTATGAAAAAAAAGTTAAAATAAAATGTTCATTTTAGCAAATGTCACAAGTTTTATAATTACACTTATTTTAATACTTTATAGACGGACCTTGCCTAAAAATACGCTCCCCCGCACGAGATTGGAATTCTTTGTTCTGAAATCTGACGGTTTGCATAACACGGAAAAGCTTTTCTTTTTTTTTAAAATGATAATAATTTTGTATATTGTTTTCAGCGTTGACCACAGAGAAAACGGGACATTTGTTTATCTACAGTTGGTCGCATTTTGGAAATGAAATAATTTTTAAAAAAAATAATTTGAGACAATAATCTTTTTTTTTAAAAAGAGGAACCAAAAGTTAAAACACTTCATCCGTACGAGCCTATACACATTTAAGAGCATCTTTGACGTTATGGAAGGGTGGTTACAGTCCGTACTCTTTGTTTCCTATCGCTAACTTTACAGGACAAACTGAGATGCCATCAGTCAACGATGGACAGGGCCCATACCCGAACGATCAACGAATAAATAATTAAAGGACACAAAAACAAGTGGTGACAAGTTCGAGCTCCCGTACACCTTGTTTTACATACAGTACACTGACTCTAGTTACTGACGAGATTTCGATGGTGTCGTTTGCAATGTTAATGTGACAGCGCGTCTTATTTCATGTGTGCACTCTGATGAAATGCTTTTAGCGGGGAATTAATGAACAATTATTTTATGCTAATGCCTTAGGTTGTTATTGCATTGATGTAACCTAGGAGAGAAGACATTCAATGGTTATCTCCCCACCCTCCCCCCTCCCACCCGATAGCGAATATACTTTAACCCCTGCTCTGTTATGCTTTTTAAGTTTCAGTTCAGATCGCAGAGAAGAATTTTGAATTTTTAAAAAAAATTTTTTAATGATTTATTAATTTTTTTATACCCATTTATTTATAGGAATCGAAAGAAGTAAAAAACGAATTATCTTTTAAAATATCGCAATCACTTCCAGAGTGGCATTAGCAATCTACTTTCAGCTTCTCTTTCTAATTTTTCTTTATCAGAAAATGAATAAATGAAAATAATAATCTAGTTTTTTTAAGGCGTGGGTCCGGCAGAAGGTGAGCTGCATGAAAGGATGGAGGTGGTGCCTTATTTAAAAAAAATTAATATATTTTTAATGTTTAAATTAATCAGCGACATTTTTTGGTTATTTGTTGAGATTTTATCGTGAAAGGGAGCAGACATTTTCGTCGTGCCCCTATCTACCCCACTGGTTCATTGTTGAATACTTCAAAATTTTGCTCAAGTAGAAATTGTTCGGGGAAAATATTAGCAGATTAATAATAAATACTTCTTCGCCAAAATTCATTCTATTCTTTGCAGTCAGAGGCCCTGATACTTACATTAATACATGTTAATTAATACTTACTGTTTTTCTCATTGTGTATATGATTACATACCATGGCTGTGCGTGTGGCACGCGTGCTGCAGGCAGCATTTCCCTGAAATGTGTTATCTAATAATTAACTGTTAAAAAATACAAGTAAAATTTTCAAAGAACTTAAAGTGTTTAAATGAAACCACACTGAAACTATCTTTAAAGTCAAATAAGCGCACATCATTCACCCGGTCATTTGGTTTTTTTTAAACCAGAGAACCCCATCAAATTTTTCACCGAGTAGGCGCCCAGTCTTTGTTGACAGTGTATACTGCTTTATCTTTGTGACACGAGCACTCGCCATGGCCCCGTCGTTCCCATTCAGTCCGGCCCGTGTACCCCACACGCAATCTCAATTGACGAGAGTGAATTTTGTGACACTCAGGGGTCAACGGATGCTGGGCTCGTGCCTCGACCTCCCTTGTCTCGCCCCACTCTGGTGCCACGAGCCCATATTTTAGACAGCAATCCGACAAAATGGATTCGACTCAGCCGGCATCAAATCCCAGAGTTATGTTCGTGACAGAAGACCTTCATAAATCTACCGCGAGGCCCGGTCGAGTTTTTCTGCAAACCCATACCCCGCCATACACGCACCCCATATACATGCGACGTTGTATATAAATCAATTCACCTTCACTTTGCTTTTCTGCCTTAATAATTTTTTTGCGCTTCTTCCAAAATGAAAGCGTACATTAGTATTCTCGTCTATACTTTGGGCCCGGCGCCATAAGATGTTTTGATGAAGACCCCACTCCATTTCGGCCAAATCTTAAGCAATATTTCCTCAACCCCGTCGCACAACCCCCACCCCCACCACTCCGGATTTTTTTTATAAATAATCAGGGGTTTGTCTAGGACAGATTCGATCGTAGGGCCATTTAGCTGCGACCCCCCTCCCCAATTCCAAGTCATATCACTCCTTCCTTTCTCCACCCTTTCCCCCCAAACTGCCCAATTCCAAGTAATACCGTCCCCCGGATAAGAAACCAAGTAAACGAGAGAGCTCGCCATCGCCTCGGAATAAATCATCGCAGTCTCCGAGCCGGGGCCGGCTCCGGTAATTAAGTAATTTGTATAATAGAGAAGAAAATTATAAAATCGATACTCTGAATTCACTGATATCCGACGGCATTAAAGCGCTGCTGATCGCCCGAGAGAAACGAGCGGAGAATATTGGTCGGGCTCCTTGCAGTGAGATCCCCGACGACCCCTTTCACGGGGCGGGAAGGAAGGAGGGGGTGAAGGGGGAGGGGTGAAGCGTTTTTAAAAACCTGGAATGAACGAGCGACTCGGCCAGGAAACGAGAGGTGCTTTTCATTAGAAGGATCCAAATGGCAGAATCCAATTTTTGCGTCCGGCTAAATTTGACTTTTAAAGAGCGTTCCCTGTTTCACAATAGGGCATAATGGATTGCTCAAGACGAAAAAAAAAGCGGCAAACATTTTATTCCCATAAACTGGGCATCATTATCCTCCCTAATGCTAATCCTGTTTATGGCAAATGGAGAATTCAAAGAATCGCGTGTCCTTTAATTGTGAGCAAAGTTTGGGCGGCCGGTCCATTGGGCGTAAAAACAAATGTCAACTTATTGATAGTAATGTGATCGTTATTGATGAATTGTTGGGGATACGAAAGGAAAAGGGGGTAACGGGGGGGGGGAAGGTGGGGCTGGGTGGGATTGAGAGAATCAGGAAGACAAAGTCTTGCGCCCATTCCACTTGGCTGGACCCAAACACGATCATACCCCGATAGACGGCGCTCGTGAAGTCTATAGAAAACAACAAAGTCTTTACCCGAGCGTTCGATCGTGATTAGCGAGTCATTTTTCACCGATGATGTCAGCTGAGAGAAAAAAAAGTTGAGCGTTTGGTTTGTTCTCGCGCTCTCTGTTGCTGGAGAATCATACTTAATAGCATCACTTGTGTGTGTGTGGGGGGGGTGGGGGGAGTGGTTAAGGAGTTATTTTTTTCGTTTTAAAAATATATCCAAGTTGTTTAATTTTAGCTTTGCCATAGTATAAAGATACACGAATGTGGAAATCATATTTTCTTTAGAGAATAAACTCAAATCTTAAGATGGCAGTAATTCACTCCACCCCTACCCCCATCCCTCGCCTTCAGGACTATTAACCCCGTATACAGCGCGTTGATTTGTTTTAATATCACATTTATCAACGCAGATATAAACCGCAACCAGCTGTCAAGAAATTCCCCTGCCCTGGCCACTTTTCCTCACCCCCACGAAGTCTGACGTACAGAAATGTATTAATTTAGTTTACTTATCTGTTTTATACATGTTTGTAACACAACGAAATTATACTGTTCATGCATTTCGTTATAGGATATTACTTCCTTTCACATTATTCTATTGATGAGAAAAATGTATTTGATATGTTTTATTTATTATTTCGTCACATTAAAAACATTAAATATCTGTTTGAAACATCTGATCTTAATGCCTTGCTGAACACGTATAAGGTTTTCGTTGTGTTCGTTGCTAAGCCTTTACTACGTGAGTACCGACTTTTGACATTGAAAAGCTCATGATCTCGGAATAAAATTAATAAATAATACTGATAATCATAAAATCAAAATAATAATTTTATTATTGATTGTTAATTTTTTAAAATTATTATTACTATCATGGCTTTAAATGAATGAAGCTACATGCGAAAGATTATTTTCCAGGTATGTAATGTATAAAATTAATTATATTTTCCACATTCTCCCGTCGGAGTAAACGGTTCTCATTTTGCTTTAAAACGATATACCCTGACTGTCGGCTTTAACTTATCAGCTTAACCTAAACCTAAGTCTGATGTGAGAACTGCGGTAAGATCCGGCTTTACCCGGTCTGCCTTTCCATCGTACTCAAAAACCAAACATTTAACTTTAAAAAATATATATATATCTTTAAAAAAAATTTTTTAAAAGAAAAGCGATTTAAAAAAAAATTATTTTAAGGCTAATGTTTGCATGTTAATAAAATTCTTTTTATTTGTAAAAATTTAATATATTTAATTTTTAAATTAGTACATTTTAGATGGCACAGAAATTCTTCAACATCAGTCCCCCCCCCCACCCCAACCTTCGATTGCCCATTGTCTGAAGCAGCCTGCATATCACCATCCAAAGTTGGAGCACCCTTCACCACTTGAGATTTGATGGTTCGTAAGCAAATTTATGGAGTTAAATAATGCACTCAATGTCTCTGAGCACAGCGAGCGTAAGATGAATTTCGAGAGCCTATCTTTGTTAATCGCTTTGTTATTTATTATGGGAACAGTTGACCGCAGCTTGAAATTCTGGTGTCAGAGCATCTGATGTTATATTCACGACGTTTGAGGTTTTGTTTCTTCCCCCAATACGTCCTATTAAATATTGAGAACGTATGCGGCGAGGCTAAGTACGTCATTTAATCCATGTGAAGTAGAAAGTTCCATAAAAATGACATCGAATTTTACAAATTGATTAGTTAATATACATTTTTTCGCTTGTGGAGTCCTCTTGTTAAGTCTTTAAAGCCAAACAAGTCAAAAAAAAATCTAATTCATTTATATCCAGCTGTACTCAGAAATATTTACCCATGCACTTTTAAACAGTTTTGGTTCAGGCTCGAAAAAAATTTTTTGGGATGCTTTTCAGCAATCATTGAGATATCTCTCCACATTTAGCCACACCAACTTCGATGATTTTATACACATTTGGGACACAGAAAGACACACGCAATATTCGAAATTTAAACTCTTATTTTTTTTCTCCATTTATTCCAATAAATTTTGACATTATTATCATGAACCAGTCACATGATCAACAAAGAAGCTACTCAAAAACTCAGAGCCGCCCCAAAATGAACCAAAGTATCCGGATGTACCCCGTCATGACGCATGCGCCAGCTGACCTCAGATGTCGCCTTCAAACGAGTGTGCAAACTGCGTGTCAAATCATTCATCACACAGTTAAACGGCTATAACGCCTGCAAGAGACTGATGAATTAAAGACACACAAACGTTGATACTCTCTCGGGCGCTTCATCTAGAAAATTAAAATCTCTACACGGGCCCCCTGTGCCAGCCCATGTGTAAATATACCCACTGATCAGACGATCGGCTAATCATATTTGCTTTTCGCGCCTTTTTGCTTTCCTTTGGAGGCGGTGCCAGGAAGGAACAAAGATGTAATCAATTGCTCGCGTATTGCTATCGTTTGGTCCTGCCAAGCGTGAAGCTAAGAAGGCACCGGCCGAGAAATGCTTCACTCAGCCACACAATTCCAGACCGGACGACAAGGATGTCTGTGGACAAATATGGCCACCGTTTATGGCTGCCAGACGGTGCCTGAATCGATTTTTTTGGGGGGGGCTTGCTGTTGTCGGTCAGTGTCCAAACAATCCCTGCCAATTCTGGGTCCCTCAGCTCATAGCGTAGACTTGATCAGGGCTGGTTGTTGAAAGGGAAACCAGGCAGAAATATGTGGACCGGTCAGAACTTTGCCTACATAAAATTGCCATGTTCTGGTTGTCAGCACCAATCTGGCCAGTAGGGTGCCCGGGCGGTGTTATTCTGTACTGTGCTAACTTGTCAAGTGACACCCGAGTAAACTATCCCGGTCGTTTATTAACAGGATTTCTCAATAGATACCGAAAACCGCATGCCGAGTAGGGGTGGGGTGGGTTTGATTGGCCTCGGAAACTGATGTAACTATATCAGTGAGATGGCAGTACACTTAATTTTTTTTTCTTCTTATTTTTGTTAGTTTGTTGTTGTTTTTATTGCTTTTTGTTGTGCAGACAATACTAAATGGAATTACGATTAATGTTACATAGTGCTAAAATAACCAAGCAATTTTTTGTTTTAAAAATATATGTACAAAGAAAAATTATTGCTTTTAAAACTTTTAATGTTTTTAACATTAATTGGTGCAATTATAATTATATTCGTTTAATCGTGTACAGCCATCACAGCATTAAAGAAATAAGCGGTATCAATTGGTTGGTCCACCCATTTTGCGCGCTTATCGTCGTTGGTCACTGAGCAACTATAACTTTAAATAAAATATTAAAAAAATCTTTTTTTTTAAAGCACACGCTTTTATGTACATATAGAAAGTGCACTAAAAAGAAGAAAATAAAAAAATTTCAATCCGTGAACCTATCGACTGCACATAAAAGCTTGGGGAGCCCATCACAACTCATTACTTATTGCAACTATTCTTTTGCATATATATACATTTTTCTAATTAATATGATAGTAGCATGTATATGATCAAAGTTGTGAAACTTTAAATGTTTATTAATATTCATATAAATTTGTATTTATGTTTCGCAGCCTTGTACATGATAGCGAGTTGTGATGAGGGCCCCACGCTTTTATGTGCAGTCGATAGGTTCACGGATTGAATTTTTTTATTTTCTTCTTTTTAGTGCACTTTCTATAAGTAAATAAAAGCGTGTGCTTTTTAAAAAAAGATTTTTTAAATATTTTGTTTTCTACTTTTTAATATCAAAATTTTTTTAATCAATTTTTCGACATAATCAATTCAATTTAATTAGTCAAACTTCGTTGTCTATAACTTAAATGTGATAGTGGTAAAATGATAGATTATTAATTACAAATTTATGTATTAAAAAAAAACAGTTTCCCCAACTGAAAATTGAACCCAGTACTTCCAGGTCGAAAATCCATTACGTTAACAATTCGGCCAACTAGGGTATACAAATTCCAGTTCCTCTTGTATTATCATGTCAATTTAGATTTAGTTTCATATTACTGAGCTGTTTAACACCTGGAATGTGGTCACCCAGGGGCGGATTAAGACTGCACGGGGCCCCTGGCTGCAATTCAAACTGGTGCCCTATCCAGCCAGTGTACCTTTAGATAAAATGATTGCTAGCAGCTAATATAAGACTGTAACTTGTAAATATTCATCCAAAATGATTATTCATAAAAAAATACCAAATTCGAAGAAATAACTTTTTGCCGGTATCCTAAAATCGAGTGTAAAAGACAATTTATAAAATTTAAAAACACATGAAAAAAAAATTCTCACCCCACCCGTGGATCGAACCGCTTGCACCACAAGACTTAGTACTTCTCATTCGGCCACGAAAGCTCTACCAGAGTTGTCAATTTAAAACATATATATAATAGTCTTTAATAATTTCTGTTGTTGAGCCTACCAAATAAGGTTTTTTGACTGCTAAGACTATCGTGTCGGAAAAGACATCATTTTAATAGATGAGATTTTATTAATTTATCATATTTTCAGCAATTCATGTATACATTTGTCCACATTTATTATAAAATATGCTAAGTTTGGGGGCCCTGATTCATCGAGGGCCCCTGGCTTTAGCCCGTTCAGCCCCCCCCCTTAATCCGCCATAGTGGTCACCGATGGCTGGTGGTGAACTCCGGTGACATTCACGTGAAAGTCAAAAATAGCACGGATACATATTATATATAAAGAAAAACTTTAAAATACATTTATTTAATTACGGTACATTCGTTCGATCTGAAATTTTGATACAGTGTATTGTCATCCAAGATCTATCTGTGGTAAAATTTTGAGATCTCTAGGACCATCAAAAGTGGTTTAATTTTACGTTACAAGATTTGACGAATACAACGTACAACATACAAACAGTGTGAGTTAAATAAAAGCGTGTAAAAAAGAGCTTGAATAAGTTGTGATGTTGAATTTCCAGACCACTGACGAGGTCGTGAAATACAGCTTGTGAACCACTGTAGAAACTACAAGCTTTGAATAAAAATATTTAGCCTTTAGTCCATTCTAATCTTCCAAATGCTTTTCCCTCAAATCAAGAAACCCTTTTCTTCTTGCATGAAAAATAATAAACAACTTAAAATTCATAATACGTGTATTGGAAACGCGATTTATGTTCTTTTAAGGTGTTCCTTGCTGTGTTATAGTTTGCTGCCGTTTAGTGTGCTGTGGTACGGTGTGATATTGAGTGCTGGGATGTAGTTTGGCCTTGGTGTTGTGTGTTGCGGTATGTTGTCATGTATTGTGGTATGCGTTGTATGTGGTACGTTGAATTGTGGCGTGTTGTGATAGTGTGTGTTCTGATGTGAATGGCCGGGGTGAGGAAGGTGTCTTGGTACTTAGTGCTTTGGTATGGTGTGCTGTGTTCGCTGTCACGTGATGTGTTGTGATATGATAGGATGCAATACGGTGTTGGCATATGTTATGTTGTGTGGTATGGTAGGCTGTAGTAAGGCAGTAAGGTATATTGTGTTTTGATACGACGTGGAGTATTTTGGCATTATATGATGTCATGTGGTATGTTGTGTTTTGGGTGTGCTGTGTTAATGTGTGTTGTTGTTTAGTATGATGCGATATGACTATACGGTAAGCTGTTGTATGTTGGTGTTTTATGTTTTGCTTGTATTCTTGTATTTTTGTATGAGGACAATTTTAAGAACCATAGTATGATCGAATATTGTCAAGGATAAAAATCAAATTTTAATTCATCACCATTCCCGAAGAAACCACAATTTGAAGTTACGCATCACAGTAACTCGTAATCAGACCTAAAAATAACTCCCTAAATATATCAACAGAAACATGTTAAAATGAATAACTTTTAAACTAAAATGCTAATCATATAATATTGATAATAACTCAATTTTTTTTTAAACCCAGCATCGCTTTTACTGAAAACTAGTAATTTAATCTAACTAGAAAAGAAATAACCAGCAACAAAATTTCGGCCAGTAATGAACACCCCATGGTTTAATAATAGCGGTGACAACACGCGAAATTATAATCTACTCAACTTCTTTGATCAAACATGCATTTAAGTGACGCACTTAATAAATATCTCAATTAGTTACACCACACACTCTTTTTTTTCCACACGGCCTCTGAACTATACACATATTTTAATACCTATTTTACACCTCAGATTTATTTCATCAATATTCGAATTCTCGTAAAACAAAACAAGTAAATATGTAGACAATGTAAAACGTTTTTTTTTATGAAAGAATCTCATTTGTTCCATAAATCGGAAATTTTATCTAGGATATTTATTACAGCGTTAATTTGACAATCCGAACACGTGACATGTTCTTTGCAGATTTATGTCATTTTATTTTCGATATTTGAAAGTTTATCCCACAAAAATGTATGTTAATCATTTTAATATCAGTGATTTAAGAGAGACTTGAAACGTTTTTTTTATCATTCAATAGCCTCATTTAATTCCATTATTTTTAAGAAACTGTTTTTTTTTGTTTTTGTTTTTTTTTGTACTCAGGCAATTTCTTCAAAGGCGTAATCCAAAATGAAAAAAGGGGGTGGTGTGGGTGAATCACCGTTGAGTTCATAATGGCTTCATTCTTTCCTTGGAAGTCATGGAAATTCGTGATGTTTTTAACGATTTAAGAGGTCAACAGTTTCACTGCTAAATCTTTCCCCCTTGTCAACACAACAGTGACAGTTTAACGGAGAATGGCGTCTAGGAACTCCTTTCACAGGGGCGGGCGGTGAGCTTAGTGAGCTGTTTACAGCATGCATACATTTTCCAGGAGAAGATAATCAGCCCAATGACACACTATTAGAACCGCGAGCTGGGACCCAGTAGCCGTTCCTGGTCATGAGAGTCCCCCCCCCCTGTCAACCTGTCGACCAGTGACGGGACTGTGGGCAGTCGAGGTCGAACAGGGCCCCCGGTCAGGCGATACTCGGAGGCCAAACAGAGCTGAAAATTCGTTGTCATACTCCTTTTCCTCCCGACAAACCCTTGTGGTATTGACTTGGGCAAGAGATCCTCGTCAACCCACGACCGTCTTTTCTGACGGCCTCCTGGCTTCTTGTCAGGGCCCGGCCTCAAGGATCACCCCCCCAACCACCCCACCCCACCCCACCCCACACACAAACATTCTGCTGATCGCCTAGACCGGCAATACGATGATAAAGCGTGTCAAATTAAAAGCCATTAAACGTCTTTCACTGCTCGCGCCTCGGCGAGGGCTTTTGTCACCTATTGCAAGGATCTCTGAAGCGCCGGCGAGTTTTCCCCCTGTGTTCCTATTTTTTTGACTTTTTGCACTATTAAACGTTTTCCCCTTTGGTGCCCCATTCCCTTCCCTTCTCTTCACTCCAGTTCAGCTCTTTAAAAAAAAAGGCACACCTTCTCATGCTTCACACCTGCAGCCCCAAAGAGCTACATTCTTTAGAAAACGGTTTTCTTAAAGAACAAGTGTATTCAGGTTTTACCACATCATATTCATAATCCGATTGAAGCCCTCGCGAAGAAAGCTGCCCCATTACTTTTTCGGTGAAAGGAGAAGCTGAAACCACGATCTCCATGATTCTGAACTTGTCCTGTTTATTAAACGGAAAGTCTAAATGTGTGATCCCGCACGCATAGAGGGATTGGACCCGACCATTAATAGAGGTAAAAGATAAACAGAGGTTTGTTGCGTTATGATCATTAAAAGTCGCCGTGATCCTAAATTAAAGTATTTATTGTATTTGTGGAAATGGTTAATAAGCCCATGCGTAGCTCCCATTACCTGACCAGGGTGTATATTTATGTAAGGGTTATGTAATCGTAAATAGAAGGACCTTGTAACTGTAAATGTAAACCAAAGAATGCTAAAAAAAATAATTAAATAATCGCACTGTTAAAAAAATTATTTTGCTACTTAAACTTTCATCAACAGATACCTTTCCTTTCCAATAAGCCAAAGCAACTACTTCCAATGGGGGAAGGGGGGCGGGGGATTAGGGGAAATTAAGGGAAATTATAAAAAGTTAATTTTTTGAATTATTTTTGTTGTATCTTTTTATGTATCTTTTGAGAAATAAAACAAAATTAAATGATATAAATTTTTAAAAAAATCAAATATCAGGGCGTTCATTTTTGTTGAATTGTAAAAATTATTATTATTACTTTTTTGTTTGAGGTTTTCTTTTTATTGATGTTGTTGATCTAGATTTAAGAAGTCTATGCAATTTGATGAACATGTGAAAATTTGATTTATATAATATCAAGATTATGCGCCGCATTTGCGTACCAAAACTTGTGAATGTGTGTTTGTTTTGTGTGTTTGTTTTGTGTGTTTGTTTTGTGTGTTTGTTTTGTGTGTTTGTTTTGTGTGTTTGTTTTGTGTGTTTGTTTTGTGTGTTTGTTTTGTGTGTTTGTTTTGTGTGTTTGTTTTGTGTTTGTTTTCCAACATTTATTTCCTCGCTTTTACTGTTGATAAAAATAAACTGACTTGTTCATGTTGCGTGATGCACGGAGAAGATTTACAAGCTGAAAATATAACACGACAACTCGTCTAAACTCTGGTCGTTATGAAAAGTGGGCCACCACTGACAGGCGATTAGCCATCTGATAACCGGACATGCGAGACTGGCATATTCCTTAACCGATACCATCGGTCAATGCGGGGAGGGGGTGACAAAGTCAACGCCGGACTTGTTCGATCTCCATCCAGCCGTATGAGTAGCACCGAGTGAGGACAATAAGCCGCGGATACGTAATTTTAGACGCCATGTGGCTATCTGTAAGGGAATTGAGCCTCGAAACGTTAAAAACAAAAAGAATGTATTTAAAAAAAAAGTTACCCGGCCGGGAAAAAGGCATGGAATCAACATCGTTGACATCTCTCTCGATTCTCACTTATAATGCCATGGAGCAAGCTGCGCCCCCCCCCCATCCTCTTTCTTGGTATCCCCCTGGAAGCAATTTGTCCGGTATTAGGTCTTTAAGCCATGCTCCAATCTAAAAACGATGGCGCCGCGCCGCTAGGGCTTAGAGGATGATCTCACGGCCACGCTCATCTGGAAAAATCAGACGCATTTTAATGCACTGGTTATTAACTTTCGGTGTGTTTTCATAGCTCAGGCGGCCTTATCGCGACCATCCCGGTAGAATATGCAAAACGGGCCGGGGAGGAGGGCCAAATCCGCGCCATTGTGGCGAGAGCGGAGACGATGGGCCGGGCAGATAAGTCCGATCAGGCGGACATTAGTCGGACATTCTGTTCTGTAATCACAACAAGACTGACCCCCCTACCCCCTAACTGCGCATTACGTTATTAGATACGCTTACGAAACCATTATTTTGGTAACGCCGGAATAAAAGTGGATAAAAAATTCATCATTCTTTCTGGGGCCGAATGATGTCCGGAATGTAGGTCACGTGTATTACAGCAGGGCGTCTGGACACTGGAGGGATGAAATTTCCATTACCAAAAATGTCTATTGGCCATATCACCAGGTGTTCAACTCTTTATTTGTCTCACTAATTTCAAATTAAAAAAAAAGAACTTCAAAATAACTAAAATTGTCCATCGGCCTGGAACTAAATCATTTTATTGTTTATCCACTTGAAATCGGTATCATAGAAAGCCTGACAAAATATTGACAACGTTTGTCTCAGTAGGTCAGACAACGGTTGAAAGAATTGGGTTTCAGAGGAGCATTTTGCCTGCTTCTTATAGCTCACGGAAACAAATTAAATCTTTTTAAAGATAAGCAAAGGACCCCGGGCCCTTTTCAGAATATGAAAAACGGTCTCGTAAAAGCATCCTGAGTTTTAGAAACAAATTAAATAAATTAAAAATCAAATTAGAACATTTAGGGATGAACATGACAGTATATTTCTTGAAAATACATTTATTGTTCCTTCTTTAATTTTGTTATAGTTTTTGTTAAAAGATTTCAGCGGGATTTAAATTTCCTATTGATAGAAAATTTAGAGCACATTTATAAGGATCTGAAAAATTGAGACCTCATAATCTCTTTCTTTCCCTTTTAAGCACGTCATATTTATAGTTTGCAACAGTTTGGCTTTAAATTAAGTCAGTGGAACCCGATCAAGTGAACAAAGCGCAGCAACGAATTACAAGTGATTTCTTCGAGCCTCCCTGTCCACTACGAGCCTCGTTCGGTCCTCATCTTCTGGGCCAGCTCACTGTTGGGGATGCGTTCCATGATCTTTCTCTCGAGGAGAGGTCTGTAGAGCTTCATGCCTAGGGCGACACCCAGCATCGCGGCACCGTAGTACTGAAGACCCGTGAGGATGAAGTGTTCGGCCGGGGACGCCGCGAACTTCGCCACACGCCTCCGCATGAAGTATGTGGCACCGACGAACAAGAGCATCGACGGCAGCCCGAACTGCAGCAAGCCTTCTGCGACTATCTCGTCGACCACATCGTATTCACTCTGCTTACGTGGAGGCATTCTTCGTGGAACGTCGAGCTGAAAGTAAATATGCGCTTGATAAGTCAAGCTGATAAAAATTGTTTGAATAGGAAGGGAAGAAGTGATGTCGTCAGAAAAAAGACACCAACTTCCTGTTAGCTAAGAGCAACGTACATGAAGCAATTCGAATAATTAAATACGAAAAATAAGAAATCAACTATACTTTTTTTATGTTAAATCGTCCTTTCTTCATTATTGTGAAGAATTTTTTTGGGGTTTTTTTACCTTCATTTGTTTAAATTTTTTTTAAAAACACGTTTTGCCTTTCTGTTTATCAAATTACTACTATTCGAAGAAAGTTCTGTAAAAATAGAAGAAGAAGGAAATTAAAAGACCTTAATTGTGTGTTACGGAACTGAATTTTTTTTCTTCTTTTTTTTTCTTTCGTTTTAGTGTGAATGTCTGTATCTCAAATCCATTTTCATTGTCCCTAATAGCAGCACAGTTGCATGGATTGTGGGGCTGTCGTTTAAGGATCTGTTGTATGAAATGTCTACTATATAATATATAGTGCTAAGATATTAATTTTGTTTTCAGCTGTATTTTCTAAAGGACAATACGACCCAACCAATATAAAAACTTAAAACTAAAAAAAAACACTGTTTTTAAAGATCGATTCAGCAGCTTGCGACAGGACATGAAGCTTTACAGCGACAGGACACGGAGCTCTACAGTGACAGGACACGGAGCTCTACAGTGACAGGACACGGAGCTCTACAATGACAGGGCTGGAGCTCTACAGTGACAGGACATGGAGCTCTATACAGTGACAGGACATGGAGCTCTACAGTGACAGGACACGGAGCTCTACAGTGACAGGGCACGGAGCTCTACTGTGACAGGACATGAAGCTTTACAGCGACAGGACACGGAGCTCTACAGTGACAGGACACGGAGCTCTACAGTGACAGGACACGGAGCTCTACAATGACAGGGCACGGAGCTCTACAGTGACAGGACATGGAGCTCTATACAGTGACAGGACATGGAGCTCTACAGTGACAGGACACGGAGCTCTACAGTGACAGGGCACGGAGCTCTACTGTGACAGGACATGGAGCTCTACAATGACAGGAAATGAATCTCTACAGTGACAGGACATGGAGCTCTACAGTGACAGGGCATGGAGCTCTACAGAGACAGGGCACGGAGCTCTACAGTGACAGGACACGGAGTTCTACAGTTACAGGGCATGGAGCTCTACAGAGACAGGGCACGGAGCTCTACAGTGACAGGACACGGAGCTCTACAGTTACAGGGCATGGAGCTCTACAGTGACAGGACACGGAGCTCTACAGTGACAGGACATGGAGCTCTACAGTGACAGGGCGCGGAGCTCTACAATGACAGGGCACGGAGCTCTACAGTGACATGGCATGGAGCTCTACAGTGACAGGACATGGAGCTCTACAGTGACAAGCCACGGAGCTCTACGGTGACAGGGCACGGAGCTCTACAGTGACAGGGCACGGAGCTCTCCAGTGACAGGACATGGAGCTCTACAGTGACAGGATATGGAGCTCTACAGTGACAGGACACGGAACTCTACAATGACAGGGCACGGAGCTCTACAGAGACAGGACACGGAGCTCTACATTGACAGGACACGGAGCTCTGCAATGACAGGACATGGAGCTCTACAGAGACAGGGCATGGAGCTCTACAATGACAGGGCATGGAGCTCTACAGAGACAGGACACGGAGCTCTACATTGACAGGACACGGAGCTCTGCAATGACAGGACACGGAGCTCTACAGAGACTGGACACGGAGCTCTACAGTGACAGGAAATGAATCTCTACAGTGATAGGACATGCAGCTCTACAGTGACAGATCATGGAGCTCTACAGTGATAGGGCACGGAGCTTTACGGCGACATGCACGTGGCCAGATCCAATGAGATCGACCGCTGATGGGAAATCCAGCAGTATACATCGACTAGACGGAGGTAAAAAGGGGGGGGGGCTACTGCTGGCTCTGTAATTCGGCCACTTGAGTTGTAGAAGACCTAAACGAAGAGTACTCCCCCCCCCAAACACACACACGCGCTTTCTTTTATACCGACGCGTTTTATCTTTTTCCAAAGGAAACACAGAAACTGTTGAGGTCCACTTAATGAGGGCCTCCCCCCCTCCCACGCCCGCTTGTGATGCCATGACCAAGTATAGAAGATATAATGGTCAACCTTACAACGAAATGATTCATTTCTTCTGTCAGATGTTTCCAAATTCGCCTATTGAAGTTAATTCATTTTCTTGGTCTATATGTTCAGTTTGATTCTAATGAGGCCGAAGAATCACATTCGAGTCACCCAAGTCTTGCAGGAGACAAAATACATTTGACAGAGTTTCAAACCAAAAGTCCGAATGTACTTGTATCTTCTCCGTGAGTCTTTTGTTGAATACCTCTTATAATAGCTAGTTAAAAAAATTACTGTTAGTTTTCTCACGCAATTAATGAAATGTGTTTTTAAGTAACACTCAGATACACACAATGGTGTAAAAAACAGAAGAAAAAAATGTGCATTTGAAGTTTGTTTTTACTCTCTAGATACCCACCACTCTCTCCCTTTACGCAACACGCATTCCACCGCTTCCGAACTCCCCACACATACCCTACTTCCCACACGTTTTCAAAACCCTTCTTGGCTCTCTTTATCTAATCCTTACATCATACACTACACACCGCACACATTCCGCACCTTTCGAACTCCCCTAATCCACCTTAATCCCCACACACCTCTTACCCACTTAACGCCTCACATCCTCTGAACACGATTGGCTTAACCACCCAATATTAATATTACATTATTTTTTTAATACGATACGCAACAAAAAATAAAGAACTGGAGACTTCATACTTTAGAGTTTGTGAAGCCATCGCTAATTCTAAAATAATGAAGTTTCGACATGCCATATAGTGAGTTGCAGTAAATGAAGAACCCGTTTATTTTGTACACCTATTGAGTAATTCATGTCAGGTCTTGTGTGAAAATTGATGTTGCCAACTAGGCGTTAACAATCCGATACCAGAACCCATCAGCGCCCAGTCCTTTTAGCGCCGCCGCGTGATTCCTAAAGGCGCCCCGCTGATGTGCCGGGATCGTCCCGGCGTTTTCACACGTCTGATGTACGTTTCTGGATTGCTGCTCATCTCACTAGATCGCGTGTTGCACAATAAACATTGGACTCTAGACCCCCTGGTGCTGGATGGCCAGGGGAGGTTCCTATAGGACAGCCGCTTATTGTAAGGTAACAGAGCCGAGGTTTGCGGGGTCCCATCCCTGCCCTTTGATGGGGGGCGGCATTAAATGAAGTGAGTTAAGTCAAACGATGTTCATTGAGGTGTTTATTATGGCTTATGGTGATGTGGGGGATTGCACGGGGTGACCTTTTCAGGGGTACAACACTTGTTGATGCAGGTTTCATGTTATAGTATCCTGAACTGACAACGTAGAGACATTGTTCGAGATAATTCACATGTTGCTACCAGAGGATTGTGGAGAGAAAATTAAATTTTTAATAGTTTAGAAAAAAAAGAAAGAAAAAACATTTTTTTTTAAAAGGGGTTCTTCGATTTTTGACAAACAACTTTACGCTGCCTCCAGATTTATTCACTGTGTGTAAACAGATATCACACGAACTAAAAATAATAAGTGTTAAATATACGAGCTTTACTTTTAAAAACTATTTGAAAATTGAAAAAAAAATATATGGCTTGAATTATTCTATAGAGTTTGTTTAATTTTAATGTTTGTTTCATAGCAAAAATCTATTCTTGGCCTGGAAACACAGACTGATGGCACCGAGTTATTACATGGTGTGTTTATGTGTGTGTGGGGGGGGGGAGGGAGATTAGTCGCGTCCTCATCGAGTTGATCGCATGAAGCCGTGCCAAATACAAGTTCAGGAAATTTCTGATTGAGAAAGTGACCAAGTGTGCTCAGTGCTATCTAAGAAGGAAGTGGAAAAGAGGGGATTATATTTGGAAATTACTGAAACCCTCGTATATAGTTTTAGTTTGAAAAATATTCTTTTTACAAGTAATAATAAATAAAATAAAAAAATTGAAACAATTATAGAAAAATGGTGTTTCACTTTTTAATAAATGGATTTAGCAAAATAAAAAACAAACACAAAATCAGTCTACTTTTATTACAATTTAACTCATTTTATTTATTTTTAAAAAATTATTTTGTCAACAATAACTTAATCTTGATGTCATTTTAAAATTCCAACTACGGGTTTGACAAGTAGCGGTTACTGCTTCAGAAATGAAGAGCTTCACTCTGAGAGTATTATTTGAAAAAAGTGATATTAGTGATATCAATTACCGGCCCCCACCGTTTATGCCCAGTCTTTACCGGGTAACAACAATTTCATCTCGTCCAGTCGGCTCGTTTCCGTGTTGGTTTCCAAAGGTTGACAGACCTCTCAAGTCGAGGTGAAGTAATTAACACGGCCGTGTTTATCGATGTCTTGGCTAGCCTATGATTGACGAGCTGATAATGACCTGTGTAAACACAACTTTGGGTGGTCACTTCTGGCGTTCCCAGCTCGGCCATCGGTCAGTGGCCACACGGAATGAGACTGAAGGCTCTAAGGGACAGAAGTTCAGCCAAGGGGGAAAAGTGAAAAGAAAAATTAATAGAGCTTGAATTTTATTATTAGATGTTAGTAGGCTATTTACAGCAAGCAACATGAGAACACCGGTCTATTAATTAATTTTACAATTAAATTATTTTAATTATGTATTTTATAACAATACCATACAGAAAGAGTGAAATTGCCGCTGCTGGAGGGACGCTTGCTAGTTGATAAATGGTTGGGTCGAATGACAAACGAGAAAACATTAGGGAATGTATCTTCTAATTGTTTCATAGCTTTATACACGAGCATTTTTTAAAAGTATTTCTTCAAATTAAGGATGTTGCGTTTGTGTGATATTACATTTTTTATTAGTGAAATTAACCGATGTTTGATGATAGACGATTAATTCTCAAAGCAACAAGTCTATAAATATTTTAGCTAGCCCAATGTAAAACGTTGTTTAAGCAGAGATAAAATAACTTTAACATTTACACATTAAGCAATGTCTCATGTTTTTTTAGGGCCGTCTTATCCACTATGCATAGTAGAAAATGTGTATAATGCCCAAAGGCGTCACTAGGAGGTTGCAGGAGGCGCGGAAAGCACCGGGTGACACCATCCCTAGGGGTGGCACCAAAAAGTAAAATTCTGTATGTCCCCGTTACTTGGCACTGGCAGACTCCGAGGACTATTGGTAAGTCGTGAGGGGTGGACACCAACCCTAGTGATGCCTCTTTTAATGCCTAAGAAATTTTCCGGGGTCGAAGAATTCGTTGTGGTTTACGAAAGTCAGAAGACAAAGTACTAAAAAAAACATAAATGGAGTACATCGCATGTAAGCGTGAAATTGAAGATGCACATTTAATTTAATAGCATTTGTAGCTCTAACCGTGTTAGATGAGCACTTGTTAACTTATCGACTCTTTGTATAAGGGTTGTCATTTCTAAAACCGGAAAACGTCGTAGCTCAATGAGTAATCTTTTATTTTTAGATTACATTTTAGCGGAACAATGTTTTACAGCAGGGGTCGGGAAACCATGGCTCACGAGCCAGATGTGGCTCTATTGATGGCTGCATCTGGCTCTCAGTTGAATGTTCGATTAATCACGTTTATTAAGATTCCTTTGATCTACAGATTAATTGCATATAAAAAAAACAGCATAACAATGTTATTAAAAAAACTCAGAGACATAATTAGTGTACTTTTAGTGTTTAAATTACACAAAATGCACACATTTATTTGAAGTTTTAGTTTTAAACATAATGTATGGCTCTCACAGAATTTCTTTTAAAAATATGTGGTGTTTATGGCTCTCTCGGGCAAAAGTTTCCCCGACTCAACATTTAAATCTCTAATAAAAATGCAGGACTAAACACAAACCATAGATAAGCGTAGGACGCAATAATCTTATGTATAGAAGGAGCGTCTGTAAACGAATAAGATAAAATAAGACTCCTGTTTTACAGCATAAATAAAGTCGAATTAATATGTTCTCAAAATTGTTAGCATAGTAAAATTACGAAACTGTTTTTCGTTTATCAAGTCCAATAAGCTGTCTTAAGTAAACGAAGAATTAACAAATTAGCAGATAAGATACTTCCTTCTCAATATACCTACATTTACATTTTGACTCGTATCTTTAATTAAATTTTTATGAAATTCGTTCATAAAAAAGACCCGTATAGTTTTATTTATAGATTTCCGCCATATTATGACAAGTCCTGTTGGAAAATTAAAATTAATACATGACGTTCGCAAATGTCATTTCCCGCATCAAATAATTTTTGCAATTGATTTATTGCCAGAATGAAACGTCGTTTTTTTTTCACATGCATGGTTAACGTAATTTTTTTATCACCTTCAGTTTAGAGGGGAAAAAAAGTTTACCTTCAGAACTTGATATAAAAATGTAAAGGTATATTCTGAAAGCAATATGTACACTAGGAAGACTTGTCACCAACAAATTGTCTATTTGTATTATACCTTAATCAATTCAGCCATAGTCTGATTGTCAACAAGACATTTGTAAAATAATAATAATGATAATAATAAACTCATCAGTAAATGCCTCTCTCGTATATCTCATGAATGTATTCAGGGCCGGATTTATGCCTAGGCCTACAAGGCCTAGGGCCCCAGCCAGCTTAGTGGCCCCGGTTATGGAATCTTTACATAAGCTCGAAAGCCTGGCTTGAATTATTAAAAAAACTTCAAGATGGTTGGAGGGCACAAAATGCGAAGTGCCTAGGGGCCCTGGGTCTCTTAAGTCCGGGCATGAATGTATTGCAATTAGCCCTGGATTTAGAAATTAACTGTTTCAAAGATTGGCACAGGTCTGTCCAGAAGAAATTTAAACCTTTCCTCATACAGTGTTCAGTAAGCTGCGCGCCGTTTTCGAATCTCGTAATAAGTATGTCGATTATCACATGGGAAGACTGTGTACTGAACTTGTACACTTCCTTTATTCTTAAAACCGGATCAGAATTGTGCACAACTTTATCCTACCACTTAATCCTATAAACATTTGGTGTCGCTCACTAGCGTTGTGTACATTCTATTTTTTAAAAATTCAGTTACGTGAGATCTTTTGCCCTATCTTTATACCATTTAAATTTATCACCAGAGTGTATTTTAGGACAGCATGTCATATCGATGGTACTCTGTCATTCAACATATTGATGGTACTCTGTCATTCAATATGCTCACTTCCATGCATGGGGTGTCTGTTGAGTTTTATTTACAATATTATTTACAGTCAATCTTTCTAAATGACACACATTTAACGCCGTCTCAAAATGGACCAAATTTTTCATTAATTGATTTTGCTCCATGAAAAGATGCTGGTGGTTGACGTCCAATTTCAATAGCACTAATCAGACAATAATTATTGAATCACCTTATAATTTTTTTTATTTATTTATGATTTATTTATTTTTTAAGGGGGGGGGGATAAGCTTTGGTGCTGACCACCTTGTTTCTGAAAGTCATGCGCACACGAATTTTGTCCTTCATGCGTTCTGTAATTTTTAATCATTGCTGTGGTGAAGCTGACAACAACGTGTAGAGTCGCTGAACAAACACAAAATAGTTAACTGCAGCAGAACAGCTCTCCACAGCAGACGAACCAGACAAAATTTAGCATGTAGTTCATGTAGGCAGCGCATGGCCTTTACTTCACTAAAATTGTTTATCGCTCTAAACATCTGTTATATTATTGTTATACGCCAGAATAAATTACGTCTTGATTTCAGGAATAGTATGATTATGGATCTTTAAAAAATCATATAAACACATAATTTATTGTTCTAGATATAACATATACATTTCCATCACAGGATCTATGTATCTCTGAATGTTTTCCTTTAGAGAAAACCCGAATTAGGCATAAAGGTCAACACAACCAACGGAAGTTATTTAAATGAGTGCCACTACGAAAGCTAATCCATTATTTAGCAAAGAAATCTGGTATCGGCAACTATTCCCTTCGATAATAATATAGGTAAGGGCTATTACCTTGTCACATACAGTAATATATCTCTTATATATATATATATATATATATATATATATATATATATATATATATTATATATATATATATATATATATATATATATATATAAGCCGCATTTGTTGTCTGGATGTCTGTCTGTCTGTTCCCTAATAACTCAAGATCCAGACAACCAAATAACGTGAAATTTGGTACACAAAATTATACCGGAAAGGTTATTAAACAGGTTTCGTTCCATATATATAAGATACTAGCCGGGTTACCCGGCGTCGCACGATTAAAATAATAGTCCACAGATTAAAAAAAAATTATTTCAATTCATTCATTGAAAAACAATTTAAAAAATAAATTGAAATGTAATTAAAAATAAGTACATGTAATTTATATATTGCTTATATTAAGGCTTGTCGATAGACTATATTTTTGGTTTTTCCTTCTGGTGCAAAAATGAAAAGATTTGTTGGTGACCCAACTCTAGAACATGCCACATATAGCTGTCCGTGGGCAAAGCATGCTTCCTCAAGTACAATGCCTGCCACTTTTAAAGACTGTCCCTGTGCCTTGTTGATAGACATGGCAAATGCAAGCCTGATTGGAAACTGGAGGCGCTTGAAATCAAAATGCATATCTGTTGGTATGAGTGGAATTCTTGGGATGAAGACATCTTCTCCCTTGGCGCAGCCTGTCAAAATTGTGGCTTCTATTACATGAGGTAAGAGATGCTTGATGCTCAATCGTGTTCCATTGCATAGTTTAGGGGGATCCAAATTTCTCAGAAGTATGATAGGAGCTCCGATTTTAAGTTCCAAGTTATGTGATGGCATGCCAGGAGGATCTAATGAATTCAAAAATTCTGTTGGATAGTAAACAGCTTGGGTCGGATCTGTAACCGTATCAATAGATTTGTAGTTTTTTGAAATGCTTGGTAGAAAATTGTGAATTTGAGAATTGATGCTGTTGACACTTGAATTCTTTGGAGCAAGAATGGCCCTTTCGCACAACCACTCAGGATTTTTAAACTGGTCTTGGATGTTTGGAAAAACAGCAAGTTTCAACTCTTCAAGTGACTTTGCTACAGTGCAAAAATTTGATGGGAAAGAAACTGTTCCTGATGCTGGGTCTACCTGCCACTTTCCATCGCCAAGTTGAAGCAATTGATGTGAGAAGTAGCCTGCTGCATTATCTCCATGTAAATGGACTCTCATGTTGGTGGTCAGAGTCATTTTCTTGACCTGTTTCCACAGAGTTGAAGCTTTGAGGAAGGCATTCAACTCATCGCTTGGTGTTGACCTTGGAATGACAGGCAAAGTTTGTCGAAAATCTTCAGCTAATACCACAACTGTTTTGTGTTTCCTTTTAAATCCTGAAGAGTGTTGTTCAAGGCTTCAAGAGCTCGCTTGTGTGACATTGTACACTCATCCCAGACAATGAGAGAACACTGTTCTAGTACCTTGGCCTTTCCTGATCCTTTTGATATGTTGCAGGTTACATTCTCAGATTGGTTCATGTTCAAAGGTAACTTGAAGGCAGAATGAGCTGTTCTACCTCCTGCAAGCAATGTTGATGCTATGCCAGAAGAAGCAACGGCTAGAGCAATACCTTTGTCTCGTCTGATTGTAGCCAAGAGCAAATTGATCACAAATGTTTTACCTGTACCTCCTGGAGCATCAAGGAATATGATTCCACCTTTTTTTGAGGTAACCAGTTCTAAGATGTGAATGTAGGCAGCTCTTTGATCCTCAACTAAACGTGGTTGATTTTCTGAGACATAGGCCATCAATTCATTTGTGTTATAATTTTGTTATCGTAGAATTTCACTATTCTGAAGATTGTTTTCATTTCTTTGAGGCGTTGGTAACCCAAACTGGTCAAGGTTCCTTCCTGACATTGATACACACAAATCCTCCAACAACATAAGACACCTGTTGTAAATCTCATTAGAGAACTCAATTAGCAGTGTTTGATTCTCTCTCTTGGTTTGCAACATAATGTCCTCACTCAAATATGTTTTAAATGTATCCCAGAGAGCAAGTGGATTAGAAACAGAGCATGTTGTCAGCAAAATTGAAAACAGATGTCTCAAACGGGTAGGTGATTGAGATGTACATGCCTCCTCCATGGTCAAGACCCAATGGTGATCGTTTTCTAGTAGCCCTTGCATTTGGCAAGCTTCCCTAAATGTAGCACACACATGACCATCAACAGTTTTTAAGTCAGTGTAGGATGTTGGTCCTCTAACAACATGAAGTAGCATCCTCAAAAAGAAGCATTCTGCATTAGATGGGTGAACGGTGTACACACGTCCCAATGCATCTGAAGATTTTATCCCTGGATGATATTCAACATCTGCTCCTTGTTTTCGGCGTTTAAATAATTTTTGAGAAGCATTCCAAGTATAGTACCTTGGAACCACACAATAGAGAATGGTTTTTGCAAAGTCGTCTTGTTGGCACAGTTGAAAAAAAGCTGTCAAAGTTGTTCTTGGTGGCTCCAGAATTTGATGATATATATTTTCTTGGTTGAAGTATACTCTTTGCCCATTTTCAAGATGAACACTCAAGTGAACAACTGTTGGATACCGTTCATGAATTTGGAAATTCAAAATTCTCCAGACTGCTTCATTACTGCTGATGTAACGACCCATTAGAAATTTTTGCACCTCATCTGGATTCTCTTGGTTTCCTTCAAGACCAAAAACGGCCTGGTCACTTCCTTTATTGACGTACTTGCAGATGTATTTGATGGCCTTGACAGATTGGCAAGATTCGACATTTATGTGAGCTTGAAACATTTTTGTCAAAATTGGAGTGTAGGGAACCACCCATCTGTTGTCCATTTCTATTTCTTGATATGTTGAACCAACCTTCATTTTGATTTTTGCAGTAAAACCACCATCTCCTGGTTTACGGCGTCTGTACACAGGATAGCCATCTTCACCAGTTTTAGTTTCTTGTATCAAATTCCTTGGATATTTTTTTGAGCATTTCCCATCAACCATGCAAGCAGAGTTTCTGTTCAAGTTTCCACAGGGTCCATGCAGCATATTTTTCACAACAATTTCAAACAAAAAATTATCTTGTGTAGAGTTTGGTATTTCTGCTGAGATTACATTGTCAATTTGATTAGGTCGTAATTTTTTCATCAGCCAGATTAGGATGTGTGCATGGGGTAAGCCTCTCTTCTGCCATTCAATTGAGTACATCCAGCATCTCGTTTCACCATAGACATGACTTTTTGTAATGACTCCCATTAATTTTGATAGTTTTCGTTTGAAGACTCTAGCAACCAAATCATGTCGATCCACTGCTGATTGGCCAGGTAAAAGATGAGCCTGAATTTCTTGCCATAGTGGATTGCATGTAAAGGTGATAAACAAATCTGGCCTTCCATAATTTCTGACATAAGTCATAGCATCTTGAGTGTACTCATGCATGTGTCTTGGACTTCCTGTAAATGTTGCTGGCAAGATAACCATTTTCCCCAGATCATTTGGATTGGCATCATTTGCAATGGCATCTCTGAGGTGAATGTAGTCTTCAACTCTCAGCTTCTTTTGATTTAGACGGATGTAGAGCAAGCGTTCACTTTCAATTTTCGCGTACATATCTACGATGAATTGATGGAACAGCTGTCTAAATTTCAAGAGATGGTTATCTTCACCACTGCGAATCATGATTCGATATGCATAAAAGTCCATTGCTGTAACCTTTTTACCCAAAACATTGTTTCCCGTGTCTGGGTTTGTCTGAGGAATGCCAAAGGAGTACCCATCTTCACCTTGCCAAAACATTAGGGGGTATTGCAGAGCATCATAAGAGCGATGAGTTTCTGCAACTCTTTGGAGAAGGTTGTTTCGCTTTTGAAGGACAATGTCACGTCTGTCAAATTCATTTCCTACCATGACAATGGCCACTTCATCAAATGTTGGTACATTGAACCGCCTTTGGTGTTCATGTCTTGGTGCTTTGTCAGCTCGTATCACAACTTTGTATTCATCAGTTGGCATTCTTTCTAGAGCTGTCTTAAAAATGTGAAGGTAGGCATTGTTTGCATGTAGGAGTTCTTGCAACTCCAAAACAACATTTTGTTGCAAGTCTGGAAAGTTTGCACATCTTTGTTGGACTTCTCTAGCTTGGTCTCCCATGAAATAGATCTGCAGAAACTGAGGTTCGCCTTCAGCTGGCAGCAGAGATCCAGCCCTGTGATAAATTTGGCCTTGAACTTTAAATGTTGGCATGAATCCTTGTTCACGAATTTCTTTGCTGGCACCAAAAGATGTCATTTGAAAGCATGAGTTGTATTTTCTGATGTTGGCTAGGAAGCGTTTAGACGTTTGAGATACACCTTGAAGCAAATGATCAAGTGGCTCAGGTGGATGTTGCAGAGTCTCTAGTTTAACTTTGCCATTGGAACAGCACATTCCAGGGTGCTCATCTTTCCATTTAAATGCACTGCAATGCTTGCAGATCAAGTTCATCTCACCAATGTTGACCTTTTCATGTTGATGGTATGGAATATCTGGGTCATATTGATGAGCAGCACCTTTTAGGTCTTCCTGAATTTCATTTCTTCTTCTGTTTAAATTTCCATTTCTCTGGTCTGCAAGTCTTATTTGGGTTTGTTCATTTGTTGCATTTGCTCTTCTCATTGAAGATCTGACTCTTTTTTCATCAAGTCTTGCCTGTGTTTGTTTATTGGTTTCATTAGCTCTTCTGATTGAAACTCTTTCTCTCTCATCATCAAGTCTTGCCTGTGTTTGTTCACTGGTTTCATTAGCTCTTCTGATTGAAACTCTTTCTCTCTCAACAGCAATTCTTGCCTGTGTTTGTTCATTTGTTTCATTTTCTCTATGTAAGGCTTGCTTCTTTGCCGTTTTAGAAACACGACCTAATTGAGTTTTTCTTTTTGGGGGCATGATTTCTCTGAAGAAAGATTGGAACATAATAGCTTATATATTGTTTTAGTGTACAACTGCCTTTAATTATTTCCCTTTGTTAAACTTTCTTCTTAAATACCATACTGAAGGTCCCCCCCCCCTTTTAGCATCAATAAACTTATAAGTAACTTGGATAAATAAGTAACTTATAAGTAAATTATTAAATTAGTTTAAATTTTGCTACCCCATGACTATTTGTTTAATTCGGACACATCAATTGTGTTTAGACATTTGTAAAACAGGTGAAGTGTTAATTTAAGTTTTGGATATATAATTTGTTTAGTGATATTTTGTATTGATTATAAGATCCAAAAAAATATTCAGAAGAGATTAATTTAATTTAACCTTCATTGGATCAATAAATATATGTATTTAATTCATCCTTCTAAACATCAATGAACAGATGAATTTAATTTATTCTATTAGCACCACTAAATGGCTGAAAGGTATTAGATAGGCTAATATATAAACTTGTTAACTACTTCAAGTTTGGTTAGGTAAGGTTAGTTATTGTAAAATCTTAAAAAACACATTCTAAAGAGATTAATTTCATTTGTTCTTCTTAAGAATGTCAAGTTCTAATGATTTTTATGACTCACAAGGCTTCAACTCAATAAGTAATAACACCATCAGAAGAATCAATATTTTAATTGAACAAAGAAATCCTTCAAGGCAAAATAATAACAACACTGTGCGTGCTCTCCACTACAAAATCGTCCCTCTAGCATATCTCTCTATTGACGTCATCCCACACCAAACTACGTCTCACCAAGCATGTGTCAAAATAGTGCGCACTGTGCAACAGTCAAACATTGACATTCCCAAAGCGGGAAAACCCCATCTAATATATAAAGATGAAAGTTTGTTTGTTTGTTTCTTTTGTTTGTTTTGTTACTCATAGAATGCCACACCGTTGGACCTAGGTGCTGAAATTTTGCATGGGACCCTCATTTGACCCGGGACAGGTCATAGGCTATGTAGTTTTTTTCTTATATAAAAAACTGACTCATCAATAATTGAATTCTCCAACTTCGCGTGTAGGTAGAAGCATGAAACTTTGGGAAGTTGTTGAGTAGCCTCTCACGACGATCATTTGTGTAAAAAAGTTGCAATTCAGTCATGGGGGCCGGGGGCACAAAGACGTTTTTTTCATTATATGGGCTATATGAAAATTGATATTTAAATATTTTTTTTGCTCGTTACCACCACGGAAGTGTACTTAACAACCACCCAGAGTTTTATGCTTCTAACTACACGGAATTAGTGATCTTTAGGTTCACTTGTGTTAAGTTTAATGACTTTCTTAATACGTTCGTTAGCTAAAGTTTAAATAGTTAATTTGTTTAGCTTATGTAAACATAAAATTATGTAAACATGAAATGACAACATAGGTCCTAGGCCTTTATATGCATGTCAAGATCATTGATTCTTAACTTTAATAAGTAAGTTTATAGTAATTAGCAAGTTTTATTATGTTGTTGAAAATATTGAAATAGTTATTTGTTAAGTATGTATGTGTATGCACCGATTTACTTTCTTCTTATTTTTTTGTATTTCTCTTGATTAACTTCATTTAGTGCCCTCCCCTTTTCTATACTAATAAAAGCCTAAGCCCACTCTCACTAATGGTCCAACTTCCCATTTGACTAAAAGTCTTTAAAATTTACGAATCATACTAAAAACAATTAAGCACGACTGAACTCTGAACTAAAAGTAATGAGTAAAAATCGCCCTTTATCTAATTTCCAGAAACAAAAACAGGAAAATTGTTTTTACAAAATATAATGTCTTATCTGAAAACGGGAATCAAAAAAGAATTGAATCCCTTGGTGAAACAGCAACATATAAGATTTTGGAATCCATCGCTAAATGGGACCGTTTTGTAGAAAGGGACAAAAGTGAAAAAATTATAGTCAATTTTTAGTCAATGAAAGTTAATTTAAAGGCGGGCGCTTAAAATGAAGTCTTGTAATGCAGTACTGCTCCAAAAATAAATTGTATACTTTTTGATAGTCTTTATTTATTAGTGTTTTAATATGGAAATGATATATAATGCTTTTTTATATTTGTCTCTATGTTATACTATTTAAATTTACTGATTTTATGTAATAGGTATAATTTTAAAAAGGAATTCAAGTAGTTTCAAACACCAGATTTAGTTTCTGAAAAATAAATAATAAATTATTTACGAAATAGGAAAAAAAAGATGCTATATTTGACTAAACATCTATTTTTAAAATGGCTTTTGTTATTCCGCTACAGCGTGATGACCATGGCATATTCAATACGCCGCCCAACTTAATTAATTGCTTATAGGTTCACTTGTATTGAGTTTAATATGCTTATGTTTATAAGTCCGATAGAAAGGTTTAAATTGTAAATTTATAGAGCTTATGTAATTAAAAAAAACACAGCATTGGTCGTAGGCTTTTATATGCATGTAATAATCATTGATGATTAACTTTAATAATTAAATTTAAGGGATTGAGCAAGTAAAATAAGCAAGAAAAATTAATATAGAACACGCAACAAATTTTAAGAAAAACAAACGTTTAGTTCCTCTAAATTACGATTAAGCTTTTTTGACTTGGGCAATTTCTTTCCACATAAAATACCCTCACATAATTAGTATTTGTTTAAATTAAAATTTGAGTCATTAGAAACAACATAAAAAAACTCTTAATTTAAAAATAAATACCATACATCGTGTGACAAATGTAATGAAATAGTTTTAACAGATCTATAATATATCAAGAAAGTATTTGTATAAAAGGCCACTGTTTTGTACCGCAAGGCCAAAACAAATATGAATGTTATTATAATAAAATTACACTGCTCACTTTTAGATGCGTACACGAAAAGGTGCGCACCGTAATTTGACAATAAAAGATTTTTGAAAGCTCACAGCTAAAAATAAAGTATTGTAAAAAATAACGCACCAAAATGAACTCGTTTTGAATGCCCGCATGAAGCTGTTCAATATCGAAATGAGAATTTATTTTGTCTTTATTTGGCTCTACATTTTCTGATTATGGGCTCCCTTACCCTAGGGGTGGTCACCTGGGGTTGAAACATAGCTTATGACCTGTCCCGGGTCAAATGAGAGTCCCATGCAAAATTTCAGCATCTTGGGTCCAACGGTGTGGAATTCCATTGGTAACAAACAAACACACAAACTTTCATCTTTATATATTAGACTGGGGGCCGGGGGCCCAAAATGTAATTTTTCCCTTATATGAGCTATATAAAATCACAATTATTGAAAATTAAGACGTAAAATAATGACGCAAATTAATAAACATTTTGGTGTCGAGATTAACAAGAAGGCAATTATCGCCATAAAATAATTTTTTTTGTTGTTGTTGCTTTGTTGTTGCTTTTGTTGTTGTAGTTGTTGTTTTGTTGTTGTTGCTTTGTTGTTGTTGCTGTTGTTGTTGTAGTTGTTGTTTTGTTGTTGTTTTGTTGTTGTTTTGTTGTTGATTTTTTTGTTGTTGTTTTGTTTTTGTAGTTGTTGCTGTTGTTGTTTTTGTTTTTGTTGCTGTTGTTGTTGCTGTTGTTGTTGCTTTGTAGTTGTTGTTTTTTTGTTGTTGCTTTGTTGTTGTTGCTGTTGTTGTTGTAGTTGTTTTATTGTTGTTTTTTTTGTTGATTTTGTTGTTTTTTGTTGTTGTTTTGTTTTTGTTGTTTTGTTGCTGTTGCTGTTTCTGTTGTTGGTTTTGTCGTTGTTACTGTTGTTGTTGCTGTTGTTGTTGTAGTTGTTGTTTTGTTGTTGTTGCATTGTTGTTGTTGCTGTTGTTGTTGTAGTTGTTGTTGTTTTGTTTTTGTTGTTTGTTTTTGATGTTGTGTTGCTGTTGTTGGTTTTTGTTGTTGTTGCTGTTGTTGTTAAACCCGGGAGAAGCCGGGTACTTGCCCCTAGTATATATATAAGACGCATTTGTTGTCTTGTCTGTCTGTTCCCTAATAACCCAAGATCCAGACAACCAAATAACGTGAAATTTGGTACACATACACACAATGACATGAGAAAGGTTCTTAAACAGGTTTCGTTCCATATATATAAGATACTGGGGACCGGGGCCCAAAATGTAGTTTTTTTTCCTTTATATGAGCTATGTAAACAAATTATATAAATTGTCACTCAATATTTTGGGATTGCTGGTATAGACTTGCAGACTTTTCTCATAGACAGTTGTATGTGGCCTGCTCCAGAGTTGGCAAAGAGGAACATCTTTTTATACACACTCAAAATGGAACTGCCAATAATATTGTCTAAACCCTTGAAAGCCGGGTACTTGCCCCTAGTATTTAATAGGACATTTTACAAAACAATATTAATTTTTAAGAAAAAAAAAGAAACACTTTTCAATTACTTAAAATTAGGGCTGCGGAAATTAAAACAATTAATTAATCGATTAATCGTTAAAATTTTAATCGATTAAGATTAAATTGATCGATTAAAATTCGATTGAAATTTAAGAAAATATTTCTATTTTTTTTTCTTCTCCAATTTATTAATAACTAGCGTACCCGTTCGCGCATTGCAATCATTTCCGAATAAAGGCAATTCAAGGAAACTCATTAAGATAATGGTTAATTTATATCGTGTCATCTGTATAAATATATTGTTAAAAGTGAATGTATGGCTGATTGTCCTGTAAGCCTTAACACACCTTTCATCGTTGGGAAATGCTTGGGTACACAAAATAAACCGGACCCAATGCTTACTCTGTGCAATATGTAAAGTTCAAAATAAATGTTTTTTTTCAATCTGGATAATAATGGATATATTTGTTATTATACACCACGTTTTGTCAAGATCCAACCATTTTCCAATTAGCTGACGCTTAAAAATTTTGTATATAATTTATGTAAGCAAAAAACGACATTAAGGGCCCCCGGGCCTAATCGTGCAAGATTTGAATTTTGAAATATATGTATATTTCATTCTGGATCATAATACATATATTTGTCAATATTTATAAAGATCGTGTAAAATCATAATGGGAATAAAGTCCTAAACGTTTGCAAAAAAAAAGATTTTGGGCCCCCGGCCCCAAAGGAATGGAAATTAGGAGTTTAATGTCTTATAGTATTTTAATATGGGCTATCAAGTTTCTATGTACCAAGTTTGGCCAAGATCCATAAATTTTCTAAGTAGCTAACGCTTAAGCAAATTTTTATATAGCTTATATAAGAAAAAAGACATTTTGGGCCCCCGGCCCAACACGAAAGTCAATATTCAAAATAATTAAATAAATTTGCCAATTACCTTCCCGGAAGGGTACTCAACAATCTCCTAAAATTTCATGGCGTTCGGATGAATGGTTTAGTCAGCTATAAAAGACATGCATACATGCTTTCATTTTTATATTTATAGATTTACATCTTTTATTACTTACATACTTTTCCCATCGTATTATAATTATTTATTTATACGTGCATGCGTAAACAAAAAGGTTTGTTTATTCCTTATTTATTGCATAGCAGAACGAATTTGCTGTGTCACGTCACAAAATTTGGGAGCCAAGGAATTGCCGCGACTTAACCGATTTCGCGAAATAATTAATCGCGACTTGACGGTATCTATATATGCGTTATAAAAATATAATTAATCGAAATTGTTCGATTAAATTTGTTCCCGATTAATCAAACAAAAATTAATCCGTACCCGCCCTAACTTAAAATATTTAATATCTAAAAATGAGATGCAAAGTATTGAAATAATGTGTGTTTCGCTCTAATGCACAATCGGCAGTTTAAGTTGAGGGGGGGGGCTACGAAAATAAGAGTGCTTAGGGCCTACGAAGATCTTAAAACGGCCCTGATGTTGTTTGTTTAATTATTTTATTAATTTTTTTAAAATCAAACGTTGGGGTATTGATATGAATTGATATGTATACTTTTCAGATACTTGAATCTGTCAATACTTTCAATTTTATCTTGCACACACACACAAAAAAGGAGCTACTTCTGAAAGGATACTATTTTTAGAAGCCCAATAAAGGGAGAAAGAGAATCACAACAAATTATATTATCCTTACATAATAACGACGGCTCATGCTACAACTGGACAAACCACTGAATGTTGAGCTGTAAAGTGAACGCGAAAACAATGAACAAATGTACTTGAAGTGTCTGCTATTGCAAGTTGATGCGAGCTTCTTGACTTTTATGAGGCGTGTGTGAGTATAGCTTCAGGCAAGTCCTGCGTTTAGGGTGGCCCCTACTTGATTGTCCATTAGTGGGAAGTGAGACTAGGTTTCAGCAAGTCTACGTCACTGCGTGAAACTCTCAAATCCCTGGTCCTGATGATCACTGATGTATTAAAGCGCAGGAAACACCGTGGGCAAGGGCGTATTTTTACGACCCAAATAAAATGGGGTGGTGTGGAGGGTTTTTACGCCCAGTGACCACAGTTGCCTTTTCTGATGTGGACACCTGATAGTGGACAATCACTGCGAGCATGACACTCGTGGTCACGCCCTCGGATCACTGCTAGAACTTTTTTTGTAAAAGCGGACAACCAGGCGTAGGGTGCTTGAAGGCGTATTAGTTTGGTGGGACGCAACGACAGAGCAGAGTCGTAACGAAGTTTACGATACTAACCCCTATAGTGTTGTTTTAGGATTGTGGAAAGGGGGGGGGGCAGGTGCGTGAGAACAACACTAACAGAAATCACGTGAACGTCAGAAAAAGTGATGTGTTTAAAATGCAATCTGACATACAACACATCCGGATGGAATAACCGACCACGGGAGTAAAAGGCAATGGGCATGAGGGGGGCGGGTTGGTGGGGCAGGATCACGGAGTGTTTATTTGGGCAATCACCGGGCAGTTAGTAGCGACTCGAAGAATAGCCTCGTTTGACAAGACTGAAGCGTTTACGGCCGCCCGTGTTTAAAACACGGACCAGCGCCCCGTTCACCCACGGGTATTCTTTGTGTGTGGCGAGCGTAAAACGTTTTCGGAAAGGGAAAGTTTGCCATAGAACGACCCCAGAGAACTGGCGATAGCCCCCCCCCCTCCACCCCCCCATCCCGCCCACCTCACAATACGCCCATGGCAAAAAATAAAAAAGTGTCAATGTTCGCCTCTACAAATTTGACGGAAGCACGTTAAAAAAATACAAAGGGTGTTGGGTGGGTGGCGGCGGGGGAGTCAAAATAAAATAATAAAAAAGTAGACAAGCGTCGATGGGGAGGGAGGTAACTCGGGTCCCCAGACAAAAACCAATGGAACTAAGGCAAACAACATCAAATCAGTTGGAAGGACCTCTGTAGTTGGAAAGTCGTCTGGGATTGTTCCAGAGCTTTAAAAGCCGTCCCAGCTGCGACCTTACGCCAGTTAGACATTTTTATTACCGATCTCGTTCCAATGCTCGCGCGATGAGAACTCATAGATCCTTTACAACTCGCGCAAGGCGATAAATTTCACTTTTTGCTTTTTTTTTGGAATAACCTGGCAGTGTTGCTTTTTGAGTTCTTTCTTTTACCAACCCGCTCCTCCAACCCTTAAAACAAAATCAGGGGAGTGAAAGGGAGAGGAAAGGGTTTGTGTTGGTGGTTCAAAAAAATTGCCGGTGGTCGAGTTTAAAAAAAAATCTCTTCTTCCTTCTGTAGAAGCCACCAAGACGTTAATGGGCCCTGGGCTGTCGGTGAAAGAGAGAAACGCGTCGGTGTACATAATGATCACTTCATAGTGTCGGGCTGCCTGGCTAAATGTTGGCTTCCATCACCCGCTAATGCCGCTCCCGGACAATACGCGACTTTTCATACCGGCAGAAACCAATCTACATCGTAAACACTGCGTGAATGATTCTGATTGATATCGCGTCCATTTTCCACACAAAATCCGCGGTGCCCGGGCGTTGCATTATTCTCTCCCTTGCTGATTGCTTTGGACGAATCAGCGGCGGTAATTCCCCCTTTATGGATTATATTTAGATCAGCCGTGAGTTTTAGGGAGGATTAAAAATGATACAACGATTTTTAACTTTTTCTGTTAATAATGGACTGTCGTGAAAAGAAAAAGGCGGATGCATGTGTGTATAAAGGAAAAGGGAAATGAAAGGGGAGAAATAAAAGGGGAAAATGAATGGAGAAAACGAAAATGTTTGTAGAGAATTAAACGCCGGCGGTTTAAAAAAAATAAATACCATTAAAGGTGTGTAAACGAAAGAGTCTTATGGAGTAAGGGGCCCCATTTTACAATACAGCAAATAGTGTACAGCTCCAATGACGTTGTCAGGATATTGGAATGTCTCACTGTATCTCGTTGTAAAGATTATACGGTGGGCTCTTTCAAAGGACGATTAATTTAAATGCTAAATAGACGGCACTACGGAACAGCTACCTGAATATAATTTGTCAAATTGGCCTTCAAAAATCAATTAGTCTCCATTGAATTGCAATGTGAGCATGAATCATTTGAAATATCACACCCGCATTTTGCGTGGGGCCAAGTCTAAAAAAAAACATAATAAAATCCGTTTTGAATATTTCTAAACATATTCAAAAGAGTGTATTTGTTACTGTATGTGAATCATTTAAATTAAAATTTAGAAATCAACAAGTCACCTCTGCACCGCCAATCCGGATAGTGTTGTTATGTAAAAATTAAATCTGGCAAACAAATCTGGCAGGACACCGCTTTGATTCACCAGTGAATGGCACTTTGGAATAAAGTTTGCCACTAAATTATGGGTGTCCACGTCGAATGTTTAGCAAGGGGTTAGACTGATTAAACATTAACCTATAGAATTATTTCGTGACCGATAAGTCTATTTTATTGGAGTGATATTGATTTCTTTACACCGCCAACGTTAAGGGTTATGGATTATAAACAAACCGAAAATTGGTCAATTTGTTAATTTTTTTTCTTATTAAATATTATATTCAGTTTCAGTCATGGCGAAAACATACATTAAATCAATAAGTCGTTTAATATTTCTGAAACACACATTTGATTGTGTGCAGGCATAAATGTCGAAATATGTGAATGACTTAAGACATGTCACGACATGTGAATTGAATACCGTTGAAATTAATTCTTAAAGAATTTAAAATTTTGAATTTGAAATGATGTGTAACTTTGACTTCATTTTTTTTTACTACAGTTGAAATGCGAGTGTTCGATTTGTATTGTTCGAGATACGCAAAATGTAATGTAATTATTATGGCAAGGTAATCCTCTTGTAACATGCCCCTTTACACGAATCTAATGAAAATAATGAATATTTTAAACAATTTTTTTTTCGGCTGAAGTGCAAGATCTTAGTAATTGAATTCCTCAAGTTACAATAATAGCTTAAATTAATAATATAAATTTTAGCTCTGGTTATAAAACTGGCTGAATAAGGTGAGTCCTAGGCCACCACACTGCTTCCCTGATCAATGCATGAAATTACAATAGCGGTGCCAATGTGGAAGCTTCTATTTAAGTTACTTGACAAAACATTCATTCAAATAGAAAAGTTTATTTTTAGGAGAATCCTAATTAATGTAACCAGCTCAACCCCCACTTTTTTTTCTGGAACGAAATAAGAGCGAACACTTTTTATGCCCCTGAACTATATAGTAATATTTAACAACATTATTTGTTTCAATTATTTTTTAAACAAAGATATAATTGAAATAAATATTGGAATTTTCAATAATAGAATAAACAATTATTCGCACCAACCGTGCTTGTTATTTATATATTTTAAGGAACTTTAGTTAGCGAAAATTTCGGATATCACCTTTTTGTTTTTGGTTTTGTTTGTTATTGTTAAATAGCAGCGTTAATACAACTGACCGTCGAACGAACATGTTTCTTTTATATGGCTGAAGGAGGCAAGTAAAATTCTATGGTGGGTGGATCGGGCCTAAATGAATGTCGAAGCTTTCGCTCTCGGTCATCAGTTAATGCGGTAGAGTTGCTGCCCCTACCCCCTCCACCGCCTCCCCCATGATCGTAAACTAAATAAACTAAAAGGCTAAAGTGAAACAATTACAGAGCGCAGTTGTGCTATGAAATAAACCAACCCGCGGTGAGACAAATTGATTTTGTCCGTGAGGTGAAACAAAAATCTCAGCTCATTGGATGAACTTCCCGAGATTTCCCTGGCCAAGTGCCGGTGTTTATTGCTTTTAATCCGACCAACACAATGCCCACGACTTTCCACTGTCAAACTGACGGCAATTAAAAGCACTTCTCCTGTGCCCATTCTCAGCACTTCTAAGGTCCCGAAGTCATTAGGGTCCGAGAAATGGAGAACATTTAAAGAAAGCCATTACTCCAGTGAATCGGGATGTGCAAATATCTGAGAAATTATTTTTTATTTGCTGTGGACAAATGTAAAATATTCAAGCGTCTCGCGTTGCGTCGTTATTTTAAAATATGGTAAAATCTAAAGATTGTTAAACCTTAACAAAATTCAAACATTAAATCCGAGAATAAAGTTCAAGGGTGAGATATTAAACGTTAATCAAAATTGACAAATGAAGATTACATTTTTGAAACTACAGTACTTAGAATTTGTTTGCTAGTTTTGTGGCGTTCTTTTCCTGCAAATAAATTTAATACTCATTCATATATAAACTGCTAGAGAAAAAATTAAATTTAAAAAAAATAATAATAATATCTGGCAACAGAGATCGTAGCACTGAATTTTTCTAGTTGGACTTTGATCCATTTTCTGTTAACACTAGATCTATGTCTTAAAAGTTAATTCCCGCCTTTCAAGAGATGAAAAATATTGTTGACTTTTGAGGGAATGCACGGGTAAAATAAAATTTGTTTGAGTCAAAGTCGTGACAAAGTAATGAGAATTTGTTTAAAAATAATAACAAACAAATATTCCTCGCACGTGGTTTTAAAATTATAGGCAATTTCTGTCCGTGGGGGGGTATTCAGTGGAAACTATTTAATTATGAATTAACCAAGTATCCGGGTATTTTTTTAGGACTTCTCTTTAACAGATTATATTTATTAATTCAACGTTAATTTAATTCAGCTAAATGGATTTGAACAAGACAAAATCTTGTTTACAACTTAGTTAAATAAAAAATGCAAATTTATTAGGGCTGCAGAAATTAACGATTAATTAATCGATTAATCGTTAACAATTTTGATCGATTAAAATTAATTCGATCGATTAAAATTCGTTTAAAATATAAGAAAATATTTCAATTTTTTTTCCTTCCAATTTATTATTAATTTATATTTTTTGTTACTTACATATTTTCCCCTCGTGTTACTATTATTTATTTAGACGTGCATACGTAAGCAAAAAGGTTTGTCATCATTATTTCTTGCATAGCAGAACGAATTTGCTGTGTTACGTCACCAAATTTTGGAACCATGGAACTACCGCGACTCAACCGATTTCGCGACCATAATGAATGGTGACTTAAAGGGATCTGTACATGCGTAATAACAATATAATATATCGAAATTAATCGATTAAATCCCCCCCCCCGACTAATCTAACCAAAAAAATGTAATCAGTACCAGACCTAAAATTTATACATTGTTGCTTCTATGTTTATGCTGTAAAATACTGTTTTGGGGAAACCATGTTTTAAAATGGTAAGAATAGTAAGATATATTAGATGTGAGATTCTCCGGTCGGACAAATGACAAACGCCATACGTCTCAAATAAAACTTTGTCACAGCTGCACTCATGATATTTATACTGAAATTCTTTCATTGCACACAGCGAAGCCTTCTCATTCATTGCTTCCCGTGTCGGGCGCTTAATCACGTAAGCACAAATCACTTTTTTTTTAAAAAAACGTCTATAGGATCAGATTTCATGCAACTAATGCTTGTAAATTAAAGAACCATATAGTAATACAGTGGTACCTCGATATACGTCTGCTTTGGAATAAGTCTAACTTGGTATACGTCCTAATTGGATGTGAAACATTTTTACTTGCATATAAGACCTTTGTTTGGAATACGACCAGCGCATGCTAACTTATACGAATCACATTACACCGCGCGATATTCTTGTGTTATTACGGCAGGTTGCTACCATACAGTGAACGATAAGCGCAATAAATGTAAATTGAATCGTGATTGTGTGTGTGTGTGTGTGTGTGTGTGTGTGTGTGTGTGTGTGTGTGTGTGTTGTGTGTGTTTGTGTGTGTTTTGTTTGTTTTTGTTTTCGCAATTAAGTAAATTCACTTACCATGATTCTAAGAAAAATATTGTGAGGAGCCAAGCAAAGAAAAAAAAATAGTTAGAATCACCATTGATGTGAAAAAAAGAGATTGTTGTAAAGGATGAAATTAGCTTGCGTGTCCATGACTTAGTTGCAGCATACCGAATGCCGAGGACGACGATTTCTATTATTAAAAAAAAAGACGTTATTAAAAAGGCAAATGTTGCGAAAGGGGTGAAATCGATTACAAAACAAAGATCACATTAGAGCGTGTTGAAAAATTACTTTTGATCTAGATAACAAAAGAAACATAAAATTTCGTCAAAGTTCTTTTTATTTATGTATTTTAGTATTAACAAGTGTTTAAATTATCTTACAGAACCACGTCAATGAACGTATAATATGCCAATAACAATATAATATTTTTATGGGAACGGATTATCCATTTTCCCTTTATTTCTCATGGTAAAAATACGTTTGATTTACGTCCTTTTGGTACACGCCCAAGGTCTGGAAAGGATTAAGGATGTATACCGAGGTACCACTGTATTTGAATGGGATCCCCAAACGTTGAATATGTTCAGTGTTTAACGCGTGTTACGTGCTTGCATTGCCTCGGGTATAGGTCAGCATTGCAAGTTAAGAAGATTCCCCAACCTTTGACATGGCATCGATTTGTACAAAACAACTCCCTCAAAATTGTTTATCAATTTTAAGTTAATGAGCTTTACTGCTATCAATATACTGTTCTCACTATCCAGAAGTTACAAAATACTGCAGCACGTATGGAGCACATTGACCACAACACACCAGTTCTTAATCGGATCTCCAATGGCCTCCTGTGAATGAATGAGTACCTAAAAATTCTATCAGTGACAAACAGCTGTATGGCATGATCTGCACAAGTATAAACGGACACATTGAGGAAAAGTACTGATAATATTAATTTGATGATTTATATAGCGCAGTATTCAAGCAAGCAACTCATGGGCTCAAAGCGCTTTACATAAAAATAGTAACCGTACGTTAAATTATTATTTAAAGAAATATTTGATTGTTTTTTAGTTAATTTTGAAACTTAAGTTTGAAGAGATGTGTTTTAAATACAGTCTTGAAGGTCTAAGTAGTTGGAATACTGCAAATGTGTGATTGTACCATTGTTTGGGGGGGCACAAAAAGAGAAATACCTTTCGCCAAAATGTTTTAGTGCGTGTCTTAGGAACAGAGAGAATACCTGTATCTGCAGAAGCGTATCTGACGAGTGGATGCTTAGACAGTAAGATAGGAAGGGCATGGGTCAGAAAAGAAGTTGTGACAGAGAAAGGACAGTTTGTAATCAATTTGTGCTTGTATAGGGAGCCAATGAAGTGAATAAAATAGCGGAGTATTAGCTGAATTTTGAACGCTCTGTAGTTTTTCAATGTATTGCTTTGGCGAACCTGAAAGAGGAGAATTACAATAATCAATACGATCTAGAACAAGAGCACATCTAGAGTTTTCATTGCACCAACAGTTAGCCTAGGTAGTGACGGATTGAGCTGATCTGAAGGATGGCGGTGTAGGCAGAGTAACCGATGAGAGTAATGAAGTCATTAGTAGATATTTTGTCAGAAATAATGTAGCCAGAAGCGTAACTGGATTTTCCGCGCCCTTGACAAATAAGGGAAAATACTAAATTATACAGAATAAATTGATTATTGGAGGAGTATCCCTCAGTGCCATTGACAACTGCCCCGATGCCAAGTCGTTGTTACGCCTCTGAATGTAGCCGAGATTCCTAGTATATGTTGTGAACCGTATATCCGAACTAGCTATATACCTGAATAGAAGTCGGAAGAGATAAGGTACCGTGTGATTTATTATTGCAAAAGAGGAGTGCTTCGGTCTTGTCACCATTCAGCTTGCTGAAAGTCATCCAAGACTTGACCTCACCAATGCACTACTACGGAGAGCGCTCCTTTCAATCAATTCCGCCGAAATTATGACATAATCTACCCCAGACTTAGGGAGAATTTAAAGACAAATAAAAATAAATTTAAGAGGCAGCTAAATATATTTCCAGAGTTAAGAACAGAGCAATTTAACATGATATAAACTATAATAGCATTGGAGAAGTAAAAAAAAACGGCACGAAGAAATCAAGTCAAGTTTTCCTAGCAAATATTTTAAACATTAGTTAGAATGAGTACAATTTGATATGAATCGGCTTAGCTCAACTTTCTAGTGCTGTTTTTTTTAAATTAAAGTTTCGGCGCCTGTCTGACATCGTATGTGATGTGATAAGTGTAAATTTTAAGTTTCATTGAACAATTATATATGACTGATTTCACAGCAGGAAGGTTAGCTTAGAGTCTGAATCTGTCAGGCGTTTGAAATTGATTATAAATTAGTGAAAGTTTTAATTAAGAAATTAGCAAAACTATTACTTCAATTTAATTCACAATCATTTTAGAAATAGTTATCTTTAAAAAAAAAGATTGATAATGAATATGATCACCGGGTAAGGTATATGAATTAATTGCATTGAAAAATTGTTGTTAAATCATTCCATTAAAAACACAATATTTAGAACGCAATGAATATTATTAAACAGTTGGATGAAACTTCATCTCTTAGAGTCTTAGAGGCATTGGTGTTGATAAAAAAAATTACCAATTTATTTTGTCCTGTCCAAGCCCAACACATTTTTTTAAAAAAATACCAGTGCTGACAACTCACGTGGAAACGTATCCTCTTCATCTCTGAAACATAATCGTCTCCCTTTTCACTTGAGTTTATTGCAGTAAATGTGTGTGTGGGAGTATAAGAGAAAATCGATATAATTTGTGATTTTTGGGAAAATGTGGGTGCAAAGTGCAATATATGAGGATATCCCTGTCTCCAGAGGCGTCACGGGTGGTCACCCAGTGCGGTAGGTCATAGTGTCACCCTTCACAAATTATCCCATAGACCTCCTCCGAGTCTGCCTGAGTCTAATAAGGGGAACATACACAGAATTTTACACTTTGGTGTCACCCCTTGTGATGTTATCACCCGATGCGGTCCGCAGCCCCCTGGTGACGCCTCTGCCAGTCTCAAAGACTTCTTTTGTTACGATTTTTTTTAATAAGAGTATTTAAATTTTGTTTGTACTTTCAGTCATTAAACTTAAACGTTACTCCTATATGTCAATGTTTTTATAATTCTCTTTTATTTTTCCTCAAATTCAAATGTTTCAAATCAAGCTTACACGATGCTTAGTCTACAATCAAATCTTCTACGATAATTATTTAGTCTCTGGTAAAATTGGTGATGAATTCATTTATTTATTGATACCATTTTTGTTAGTTATCAAAACTATAAAACACATTGTACTAAAAGATAAAATCACTGTATTTTGATTTCTATCCAGGAATGCCCTCATTTTCGGTCAATATATCTTTTTAAATCCATCATACTTTATATTAACTCGTGGTGTCTGTTTGTTTGAGCCCTCCTTGCTTGCTTGTCGAAAAAACTTTGGATCGATTTTTAACCCATTTCCTCGTAAGCTAGCGAGCTGAAATTTTTCAGGCAGTTTTGTACCGATAATAAAAACGATGTCTCAAAATTTCAGATCGATCGCATGTACTGTAATTAAATTATTTAATTTTGAGATTATTTCATTTATCGCTATGTATCATGTTATTTTCTTAGATAGAGTGTTGCGTTGCGTATTATATTGAACGACCTTTTTATTTTTATAATACTTTCCTGTTGCGCGATTTGGTGCATATTAATGACAATACTTTTTATAAACATATTCCCGATCGGTGCGCATTATATTAAACACGTTTTACGTCTCATTTTTTATGTCTCGTACATAAAGGATTTATAGTCAAAAAACTTGTTTTTTTTACGGGTTCTTTTTATTATAGTTTATTTAAGCGCCATATTTTAGAACAGTGAGAAGATTTGAGGATGGAGGCAGACTACTGATTAGGAGGCTTGATTTTTATATGGGATTTAAGATTACATAATAAAATGTGTTCTTATTTCAATAAATATCCATGATTGTCATAAAGTTTAAAAATGAAAAAGAATGACATTTTTTAAAGATTAAAAAAATCCCAGATAATTGTATAAAGTTCCAAGATGTCTCTTCTTACAAAATCTACAAGTTCCCCATTCCACCCTCTTCTCTCTCTCCCCCCCCCCACCAATAATATGTCTGAAAAAAATTAGGTTAAATGTGTTGAATACATTATATTTAACTTCAAACTAAGTAATCATTTGCTTTTAATAAATTATTTCTTTGTATTAAACCATATCAAAGAGAATGATGCAAACCAAGTTCATTCTGATGTAGTATATTCTTTCTTATTATATATATGTTCGTCCGTCGATACGACGAGGACCACTCTAGTCATCCGAGGGTTGTTTGTGCGTGCGCAGATGGCTGATGAGGCCGATCCTTTCACGGAAGGTTCGGAACAGAAGGGACAAGGGATGAGTGGGACATCTCCAGGAGGGTTGACAACATGGGCCTTTCGGGCTTGCCTCTTCTTTTCTGCGGCGGTGATCCCGTTTGCCTCGCATGACTTGGCACCTTCGTGGATGGAAGAGCGCCAGGTGGATCGGTCCATTGCAGCTCGTTCCCTCGTGTCTGGATTGATGGCAAACGCTTTCATTGAGGCTTTCAGTGTGTCTTTGAAGCGTTTCTTTTGCCCACCGTGGGACCGCTGGCCATACTTGAGCTCACCATAGAAGATTCTCTTTGGCAGTCTCTCGTCTGGCATTCGGACAACGTGCCCTGCCCAGCGAAGCTGGATCTGCATCAGGAGGGTGAAGATGCTGGGGAGTCCTGCCTTGGTCAGTACCACTGTGTCTGGAATTTTGTTCTGCCACTTTATGCCGAGAATCTTCCTCAGGCTTGTTGTATGAAAGTGGTTAAGCTTTCTTGCATTGCGCTGATAAACAGTCCAAGTTTCACAAGCATATAGCAGTGTGGGGAGCACCACTGCCCTGTACACTTTCAGCTTGGTCTGGATGGTAATGCCTTATTATTAGTAATAACATCAATGACATAATCTGGCATTGTTGTATCCAAAAAAAAAGATCAACTCTTAGGATTTATTTTTCACAGACTGAATATATTTATGTTGTATAACAGTAATTATTGAAACTCAAGTAAAATTACATGATACTAACTGATGAAAACCACATATATTGAAAACAGATGAGGGGAAAGTTACAGTTTTTTAATAAAAATTCTGAATCCATTGACATTAAATTAGCCACATAACATCCCAGAATTTACGTATTTTTTATGCTGCTTGTTATGTCAGTCATAAATTTATTGACAAAAAAATTAATAAAAACTTACTGACAGTAGGTATGTTATGACAATTTAAGAAGAAATATATTTTGCTTTACCAAAAATTGGAGAATTAAAGGATCTATTTTAGAAAATCAATATTTCTTTTACAAATATCAAATCCTACTGTAAAGATTATTCCTGTCAATGAGATGAATCTTTTTTTAATGAATGTAATTAATTGTCACAATTAAAAATTTTCTTTAGTTGCCACCAGTTCAACAGTGTTAGTCCTTGGGGGGGGGGTACACTACTTATATTTAACATCCAATCTTTAACATTTTGACAATGCATTATTAAATTCATGTTATGCAGAAACATTTTTTTTTGCAAATAATCCCGATGATCTTTTATTTCCTGTTATTTAGGTGACAAATGGAAAAAATAAAATATATAACTTATTTACCAAAGGATTCATAGTTATGATAGAGGAGCAAGGTAGTTGAGAAAATTTTGTTTATTTTGGAAATTTCAAATACTTTCTTTCAATCTTTAAAATAAGGTGAGTAATCCCTCAAAAATAGGAAAATTTGGTTAGAGATCTAAAATTACAACTTTTAGAACAGGGTTAAGACTTGCTTGAAATGATAAAACAAAATAACATTTCCATATTTGTACACATTTAATTAATAGAAAGAACACTTTTATAAGTAATGATTATATTATCAGTGCAAACAGATGTGGATTTTGTTACTCAAATTTATTAAAATTTTTGTTTTTTAAAATAAATTTATTTTGAACTGATTTTTATTAAAACATCCATTAGAAAGAAGCATGGGCTAATTTTTTTAATGAAAAATAATAGAAAAATTGTGTAGTGACTGCTTATTATGTCAAAAATTGATTGCATAAAATAATTCTTTCATTAATTTGCACTAATTTGTAGTAACATTATTCAGCTAAATCTTAACATAGCTAACTTTTGCAACAGTTGTAATGTATTATGCTTTCCAATTTTTAAATAAAACATAATTGGACAAGAAGAACTAAACTTTTACACAAATACATTTAAAAGGAGCTTATTTTTAACTGTAGGATAATGATGTATAAAATGCAGAAAGATCTGAAAAAATTCATAATAGTTGATGAAATCATGACACTATGACATTTTCGATGATAAAAACATGGATTTTAAGATTATTGCAAAATAGTTTTAATAACTTTTATACAATATAGTTTGATGTACTATTATTTTAAAGAGTAAATAGTTATTATAATTATTTTAATGTCACAACATGGTCTGCATAAATCTAAACAAAAATTATACAACTATAATTGGTGTTTTTTTTTACATGATAATTGTACAAAGTGAGTAGTAAGAAATATTAGCCTAAATAACTTAGAGGTGACTTGATATCATGTTGTATATAATATAAAAATAATTCAATGCATTAGTACGGTAGCATTAGTTAACCTGGAAATAAATACTACTGTGTTTGTTTATTTTTACCAGTTTTAGTGAATTTAGAGTAGTAACATTTTTAGTTGATAATAGTTGGTTATTGAAAAAAATATAATCAATTATATTTAGGTGTGCCTTTGACACAAATCACTTTCTTACAAATCACAAACATGCCTTTGACTTAAGTGACACAACCTTTGTGTAAAAGGATACATTGTGTTTAGTTTTAATTAAACACATTTTTTTTAGAATGGCACTATGACAACTTATCTCAGATTCTTATTTTTATTTTATAATAATCCACTAAATGTGCCAAGTGCTATTTCTGAAATAAATTAAAATGTTTGAGAATGTTGCTAAAGAATAAATGATTATTAATTATTTTTTTTTAAGGAATGGTGTCAAAATGCATATGATTTACATCACTTTATTTCATTTGCATTGAAAAATCAGAACAGGAGATATCACTATTATTATTGTTTTATACAACAACTGAATTCTTCATAAAACTAAAATGTAAGTTTTAAATATTTTGCTAGATATATAATAATAATGTTTTAAAATAGTTTTAAAAGTGACATACACTTAAAAATGTAATTAAAGAATTGAAATAATTACACACCAAACTGAGATTAATTACAACTTTCAATTCTCAATTATGGCTTGTATAAACCATGTACAGATAAAATGAAATAAATACTTTTTGAATTTTCATTTAGTTCACGTTGAATAGAGTAGTACCCTAAACCAATAAATCCCTAATTTAAAAGTTCTTGTACAAATCAAATATTTAACTCGATATATTATTAATATGAAGGTACATAAATTTATAATACACAATTATGTAAAATGTTAGTTCAAAAACGAGAGTTTCACAAAAAAGAAAGTCACACATTGATTTCAAGCATCTCTTTTTTGCAGAGAAGTAACATCAACATTCTCTCATCAATTACTTGAGGTACTACAATTACAAATAGCCACATTTTTTTCCATTTTATAACACACATTGTTATTTGAACAAATTGTAATATTTAAATCACAATGTAAATCTTTAATTCATGGAAGTAACTGCCAATAAATGTTTCTCAATAATTTATTAAATTGTATTTTTTTTTCCAGCTTTCATAACAAAGAATGCACCAGGGAAAAATTTGCTATTTTTATTGCAAGGTTTTCATCTCAGTTTATTTAAACAATTTATTATAATTTGTGCAAGTTCAAAATTGGATTTAGGAATTTTTTTTCCACATATGAATTGATCAGCTGTTTTACATAAATATTTCTATGACATTTTAGTCATTAAGAAATAATTTTAGACTATATTCTCCACATCAATAATTCTGCACTGGTGCATTTCATATTTATTTTTTAATTGGAGAGATGAAATATGGTACAGGTGAACACTCAGTGTAATATCAATGAAACAAGGAAACAAAGTTATTGCACATCATATGTAGACACTATCATCCTATAAAATTACATATTAACAAAAATAAAAGTAAATATAAAAACATTTATTACTCAAGTTTATCTAACATTCAGAAGAACTTTATCTACATAATTTAATTAAAATATCAATTAGAAGGTAAAAGTAATTCAAAGCAGTTTAGTTGTATGCCTGCATGAAGCATTCAACAACTGTTTATCAATAATTTCTTTTTAATAGTGCTACACACTTATGGGCGTTTAAAATTAAAAATGCATTTAACTTTATTGAAGAAATAAATTAATTTAGACCTACTTTCAAATAAGCAAATATTTTTAGTAAGGACAGAGTTTTACAAATTCAGCTAACTACTAACTACCAGTGAAAAGTAAATAAGTTTTTAACAAAATATTCAATTTCAACAATGAAATGAAATTAAATTGCTTTTCATTGTTCACTAAAATAAGTTATGAAGGGATTTAAAAAAACACACATTTTGATTAATTATTTTAAAAAATCTAAGATAGAATTAAATGTGTTGCTACAGGCAGATGGATAAACACACAAAAACTAAGAAATGGACTGGAAGTATAGATCGTATTATGCAATACATCATATCAACACAAAAAGATACTGATTGCAAATGAAAACTAGTATCAAAATAACGTGGAGGTAGCTGAATCAGCCTAGAGTAGATGTACAAAGATAAAAGAAATCTATTTTCAGTAATGTTTGCCTACTTTACCTTCCCTTCTTGAGCAGGATGATTAACTATGGTTTGTGGAACATTTTATAAAATATTTTAACTAAGATTTACACTTGGAGTTTTTTTTTGTCCTTTAAGAATGGTCCAGTGATTGAAATGCGCATATTTTAATTTACTAAAGAATAATCTTATTCTGAACTTTTCAATTTACGTCTAGTACAAAAAGAAATTTACATAAGGGAGTTAATCAAGCTTATATCCTATCTATTTAAGACCTCCATTTCCATGTGGATTTAAGTTCAATAGCTTCTTAAATCCCATGAGGTCCCATTAAATATATACATTCAGTTCAGCATCACAGCCAGCTGAAATGCCAATAATTTTTTGAGTTTTCTTTTGAAATAAGAACAAAGCAAAATATCAATAACTATGGCGTGTCATGCTGCTTAAATAAAAACAAGGAAGCTCTTAAAGATGAATGTTTAAATATATGAATCCACCTTTCTCGTTGTCAAGTAATTTTTTTAAAAACAAAAGGAAAAAACCTCCTAAATCTCGTTGTCAGTTATCATGATAAATGTTTTAACTCAGTCATCCAGAATGAATTTTGTTGTGTAAAGTTTGATGCCACCTAATCAAAACGTAAAGTAAGCATACATTACTTCAAAAGAAAGTTTTTTTTTAAAAGACAGTTTTCAAAAATGTATATTTAGTCATATATTTCATTTAATAATTTTGGCAGCAAAAGCATCAAAGCAATTCAAAAGTGTGTAAGTTTACAAATCCCCAATTTTTTATCTTTGTAAAATAAAAGATAACTATTCATCAATAGATCAAAACTTTTCAATACAATTTCTCTTACGTAAAAATATCTTTTGAAAACAATTTTTCAAAACTAATTTAAAAAATGAATTCCTCAGAGCTTATTGAAAAGTTTGATTACTCTTTTTTGACCCATAGGCTTTATGGTTTGGATGGAAGAGAAAGCATTAGTCAATGTTATTATAAAATAATTATACGCTACTTTGGGGATAATGCTGAGAAGTAAATAAGGATTTCCTTTACACATAGAAGTTTTATGCTCTGATCAGATAATCAAGTGACTATAATTTCTTTAGTCAAACATTTCTTATTAAAATTAAAGAATTATTCAACTTATTTTAAAGTAAACCATCAAATTGTCATGCTTTAATCTCCATTTCTTTACAATATACATTTTAACAAAAACTTCTATTCCAAAAGATATATTCTTGTTTAGATATATTGTATTTGCTTAAAAATTATCAGAAAGTTCTAAAATAAACAAAGAATAAACAGTGGTATGGCAGTTCTGATTAATTTTCTGCACAGCAGAAACATTATTAAAAAAATTTTTAAATTTGATTTGAGAGTTTAAAAATGGCCTGTTTATTTTGATGAATATTAAATTTAACTAGAAAGTTCAAGATGTTAATTTTTAAATAGCACACCAAGGATTAGATTCTGAGGAAAAATGATCAGGGAACAAAAAGTCCACTCACTGTAGTCCATTGATTATTACTAGGGGTGGAGAAATAAGGCTGTACTACAAAGTGTTGTATTTTACATCACATCATGCCCAGCATGACAAACCAAAATAGACATTTTTTTTTAATGCATATTATTTTAATGATGGAAACAAACTAAAAATTTGTTAGATAATAATTTCATAGTGCAAGTATTTTAAATGGTTAGAAAAGAGGCAAAAAAAAGACTGAGCAATGTCCAGATTAAAAAATTATGTTTAACATCTTTAAAAAATGTAAAAGTTCATGATGCCTATTCAAATTGTATGTAAAATTTGAAGAAAAAAAAATCACATAATTTTTAACTTATAGTATCACAAATTCATCCAAATGTTTTTGTTATCTGGATTTCTTTTATATTTATTTAATAATATCTATTTAGTATTCCTATATAACTTAACTAGATGAAATGAAGTGATCGAGCTGGATTCTAAATATGAATTTTAAAATATTTTTTAAGCCTATGTTGTCATACAGATGTTTCCCTGAACACACGTGTTGAACTCTCTCCTTGTCTTATGTGGATATAGCGTGTTGTATCCACCTCCGAGATCTTGACCTGTGTGCTGGGAATGATGATATCACTGGTGCCAGGGAGGGCAGATAGTTCAGCCTTTGGGGTAGGTGCTACAAGAAAAAGAAAAACAAAAGGTAAATAAAGAAAGATTTCAGATAATAAATACAAATTAAAAGAATATTCAATTACAATTTTACTTTACTGGTTTAAACAAACAGGAATGTACACTAATTTAAGTTTTAAAAGAAATAACTTATAGGCTTATTTTTAAAAAATCTCTTTCATTCACTATTATTATTACTTTTTGTTAAAAAAAAGAAAAGAATTAATGTATCTATTTATTATCAAAGAGAAAAAATACAAGACAATTCCTTTTGACAACGATCACACATATTTAAGTCAAAGGAAATAACACATCATATTTATATAAGCCAGATTATTTTAGCTCAGAGAGACCACTGTGTGACAAGCAAATAAAATTAAAATAAAATATTCTAACTAAATCATAAAATATGTGCAAACATGCAGCAAACATTCCCAGAAAGTACAAAATTGTGTGAATTCTATACTAGCCAGGCTGATCTCCCTTTTGCAGTGGTGGGCAAAATTTGCAGGGTGATGACCACATGAGTGAGTCTCGTCAAAAGATGTCAGCACAAATAAGTCGAATTTGACATAAATTTATTGATTTAAAAATTTTGTTTCAGGTAACTGTATGCCACTGTTTGCCAACCTATGTCCCATCGTAAATTTTGCACTGCATATATATCTAATCCAAGTTTTAAGAAAAGTATAGTGACTTTCAAAGCTGAGATGATAATTTTGTTAATTTATTGAGTTTCAAAAAATAAAACACACTTTTTTGATCAGTATGAATGTCTTTGAGATTAGTCTTAACTGTCAAGAACTTAATTTTTTTATCACTTTATTCTATCATTTGATCAGTATGAATGTCTTTGAGATTAGTCTTAACTGTGAAGAACTAAATTTTTTTATCACTTTATTCTATCATTGTAATCTTGAAGACCATCAAGTTTGAGAAGCTCTAATATAGTAAAGGAAAACCTTAATTTAAATACACTTTTACAAGGTAGAACCGATAAAAAGGGGTTGTGTTTTTTTAAACAAACACGGATTCAAAACAAATCTGAATGAATAATTTTCTTCCTAAACATAAGAATTCAAAGAATACTGAATGAAAGCAAAGAACTAAAAAATATTTAGCACACTAAATAAAAACAGGCAATAAAAAAAATAATAATAAACAAAGCAGTTAACACAAAATACTTTAGCCAGACATCCCTTGTTCTGTTTAAAAGGAAAAAGTAATTAGTTTTGCTAATTGTAAGTTGACTCATTCTTTTCCAATGACATCAAGTAATGATCAACAGCATGTTTTTATGTTTTTAAGTATGAAAAATGCCATATATTTATATTAGGAGGGTTGAAATAAAAAAGATAGCTCAGGCTGTATTGGAAAAAGCCTGAACAAAGTGAGCACTTTGGTAGTTGTGAGCAATATATCTGTTAAAATAGCAGGATATGTTTCATTCATTTGTATATGCAAGTTCAAAATAATTATTTTAACAGTTTAAAGTAATTATGTATGACTAGGCACAATGAGATAATATATGTAATAATTGATTATTCTGTTTTGTCATCACCATTATTTCATTAATAAAATTATTTTTGAAAAATACATAATATTAATATTATAGGTAACTTGCACAGTTAATGCTACTAAAAATAATCCAGATGAAATTTCGGATATCAAAGCTACATGTTTCTTAAAAATATCACAAGCACATTTGGTGAGTAATATTTCTTTTGTAAATTTAAATATAATAAATCTAAAGTGTAAAATGGTAGAGGCATTAACATGTTAACATAGTTCAGGGGCACAGAAAAAGTGATTGCATGTTTTTTCAAATAACTTCAATAGATTGGACTTCATGCATTGCGGGAAACATTGCTTAATTGGTTCTTTCTAGTCCCATTGTGAAGTGTGTGATTTAAAGTTATTGAAAATTTTCATAGAAGATTGAGTAAAGGTTAAATATTTTATCCAGTTTTTTTATTTGTCATGTATTGACTTAACTTAATTTATCTACCACTAAAAATTGTGATTTTTAAAAAAAATTTAAAAAATTTTCCACTTTAAATATTCAAAACTGAAGAAAACTTTTTAAATAAATGTAAAATAAAAAAAGACATCAAATTTGAAACATTTCTTTGATTTTTGTCATAACTTCACTTTCATTGTAAGATTGTTACATTACTTGAGGAAAAAAAATATTTTCTTTACCCTTTTTACACTCTTTACTACATGTATTACAATTGTGCCCTGTCAGCAAAAAACTTTGCTAAACATTCCAAAAAAAAAGTGCAACACACCGGTTTCTATAACTTACAAATGAAAATAAGGGCAACAGATGAAAGGAGGAACCAATTTTACAGCACAACACAGCTACAACATCCAAGAAAGGCAGACGATGAAGTTGGCTCTTCAGTCTTCACACCCTGCAGCTCTTTCCCACCAGACTGGCTGCTGGACTGAGGATTGGAGCTGGTAGGATGGGCCGGTGGGTCCACATGCACACGACCTTCATGCTGACTAAGCCCAACAAAACTTTTGGCTTCACTGCCATTATTGTTGCCACTTCCCGAGATCTGGGGGGATGCGGCGCCAACATTACTAGACAAATCTTTGCTTTTATCATCACTACCCACTACGGCTAGTTTTATTTCAGCACTGCTCAGGGACTTTTGATCATTATAATCTAGTTTTTCTTCTAGCTTCAGCAATTTTGAATCTCTATCAACATCAGCTGCATCATTTACTACTTCACTTTGGCCCACAATTACCTCTTTTCTACATAAAGCTGGGGTGTCTATAGACAGATTTAGACTGACAACTTCATTACTATGGGTGCTTTTACTTTCACTATCATCAGATGGATAGTCCTCGGATGAAGAGCTGTGGTGACGGCTTCGAGGCCTACCTGGCCACTGTAAGAGAACCTTTTCAATAGTTCTAACTTGCCTAGCAATATCTTGAAAAGATCTTTTCCTAGTAATGTTACCAACGGAGAGAAAATTATCCCCACCTGCATCTCCATCCATGTCTGGAGACCTTTTATTCTTAATACTTTCTCTGAACTCAGGAATTAGTTTGTGCTCTTTCTCAAAAACTGCAAAGTCGTGAATGTTAAGGGAGTTCAACTCATAGCCTGCAACCAGTTCCCCATTAATAGATAGTGTCTGGGAACGTTGACGAGGCAACCCTGACCCAGGCACGGTGGTGGCAATATCAGAAAATATTGTGTCTTGTTGCTCATGGTTACCTTTTCCTGGCTTCATGTGCACAAATAAATACACTGGCTGGAAATAAAGAAAAATACTTCATAAGCAAATAGAGAGCTGCAAGTATGGCTTTAATTCATTCTCCATTTCTTTGTAAACATTGAATTTTAATTGAACAACTCAAGAAAATAACCCCAATAAAATGGCAGAAGTTTATTTATAAGTTACGAAATGAATTTTTTAAATACCACCTTTTCATTATGTATTTTCATTGAATTTAAAGTGGCAACAAAAGACAGCAGTGTAAATAACAGCTTACAGTTCAGGTTTTCTCTTTAAAGGAATTTCATTATATGCTTTAGTTGATACTTCAAGAACTGGAATAATTCCCCTAAGACTTTTTTTAAAAAGCATTCATTAATTTAATTCTCCATTACTTTTCCTTGGTGGTCTACTTAAAACTTGATTTTCAGATATTTCCATTTAGTAAGGTAACAAAAGTTTGACATTATAATTATAACATTATACAAGAAAGATACAATGTAAGATTACTAACCTTGTGGTCACCCATACAAGTATCCTTGCCGATCAGATCATAAATGACAGGATGAGAGGGATCCTAATGGTGAAACCAATGCATCATTTGATTATCAATGAAATCACAAAGATCTACAAGAAATGTATTGTATCCAAATGCTTATATGTCAGAAGAGATGTGACTTGAATAAATGTTATAAAAAGTCTGCTGGTAATAAAATTGTGACAGCTATATGGTAATTGTCGTCAATATGGCTAATATAATATGGTAATATGGCTTACCTGTTTGAGTTTGTTTTACCTGTATAATTTTGTCTTACCTGTACGAGTTTGTTTAACCAGTATGATTTTGTCTTACCTGTATGAGTATGTCTTTTGTAGTGTGAGTAAGTAAAACCCTGTCACACCAAGAAGGGACTCTTGTCTTCATGTATGAGATTCCATCAGCCACATCTTCACAGAATGGGTAACTGTGTTTTTAAAAAATCATTAAATTAAAAAATTTTTTTACACCTATCGCTATAATGTGCAATGCATTTTGAAATCTAGAATTAAATCTTATTGCTCCTTTTAAAGAAAATTTAGTTATAAAATAATCCATTGGCACCAAATTTTTTCAAACTGTTATTATATTATTTTTTGAAGCCCTCACTAAAATAAAATTAATTAATTAAAAAAAAGATGTATGAACTTTTTAAAGCCAGTGATTAACTTTTTTAAAAGTATTTTAATTTCATGGAAGTTGTCACCTGGAATTAAGGGAAGTATGTTTTAAACTAATCAGAAAGTTACCTAGGTGGGAAGGTGATGTCAAATTCCATTAACCTGTCCCTAAAAGCCGAGAATTCTGTGTCATACTGGTGTAACTGTAATTAGGGAGTCATTAAACATTAATTTTGTCCCTGACCAGACCAGAATGTTAAATTTTGACGCATTAATTAAACAATAGTTTAAATATGTTAAAATTTGCAAATTAAAAAAAATAAATAATAAAGACAAGAGAATAATAGAGATTACAAGATAAAAAGTATCTTACCCATTTGTTCATGTTAGTGAAGAGATCTGAGTGTTTATCGTAATAGTCAAAGCTTTTACTTCCAACAGTGAGCACAACCTGTTGAGGATCAACATTTAACTTGAACAAACAACAACAGCGTGTGGGAATCAAAAATTCAAATAAGACTTCAAATTAAAGTGTCCTCTGTATGAGGTGTTACCTTTCCATTTCCTTCTTCTGTATATTCTATTTTGTTGACTTGGTCTTTTTTCCCCCTAAACTGCCGAGCAACCAACTTGCTTGTTAATTCCTAAACAAATTTTGAGAAAATAAATGAAAATAAATTTATGTATCTAATAAATATAGGTTAAAATAACTTGATAAATAGAATGAAATGAGAAAAAAAAATGAAAAATTAAAAAAAAACTGATCACAATTTATTACAATACACTTTATATCAATATTTACCTGAATTAATAAATTGGAATCCAATCTAAAATTAAAATCACCAAATACAAAAAGAGGGACTTTGCTGTACTTGTCATTTTCAAATCTGAAAACAAAAAAAAACACAAGGGTGGTTTAAATTAGGGCTGGTACTGATTAAAAAATTGTTTGTTCGATTAATCGGGAAAAATTTAATTGATTAATCCATTAATTATATTTTTATAACGCCTGTATAGATTCCATTAAGTTGCGATTCATTATTTTGCGAAATCGGTTAAGTCGCGGTAATTCCATGGCTCCCAAATTTATTGACGTAACACAGCAAATTCGTTCTGCTATGCAAGAAATAAGGAAGAAAAATATTTTTGTTTACGTATGCACGTCTAAATAAATAATAATAATACGAGGGAAAAGTATTTAAGTAACAAAAAATATAAATTATGAATAAATTGGACAAATAATTTATAAATATTTTCTTAAATATCAATCGATCAAATTAAATTTAATCCATTAAATTTTTAACGATTAATCGATTAATTAATCGTTAATTTCCGCAGCCCTAGTTTAAATATACCCACCAGGTATAAACAAGCCCTGAGTAAGCTCTAATGGAAACATTAGGGATCCCATACGACCATCGGTCATGGGACTTACTTTTTACTTTTATACAACGGTTGCCATGGAAACACCCAAAAACATTAATCTTTCTTGCCCGTTTTTGCATATGCTTTAAGCTGTCACCACAGCTACAATGCTCCTAAAATATTATTTTCTTTTTGCTTGCCATTCAATTTAAAGATATGTTAAAGGCTTTCTTTGTTTGACCGCGATAGGTTAGTGAACTTTAAGTGTGAAGAGGGGCAATAAAGTAATGTAGCATAATAAAGTGAACATGGCATAAATATGCAATAAAAGCATCATGTAATATCCAGGGCTCAGATAAATTCTCCACTCGAATGTTTATCAAGCTGTTCTCTTGGCCAGCGTTTTTCAACCTTTCAGCTGTACTGGATCTTTATGCATACATTGATACTCACTGAACTCTTTGCAATGATCCAAGTGTCTTTGTGTCTGCCCTACTTAGACAGAGTCTGAGAAATGGTAATCATCAAAGATTTGTGGGAAAACTGTCATCGTCTAAAGCAAAACTGGAAGTAGAAAACTTTTCTCATTTTCACTGCTTCAAAGAGTTTTGTGCTTCCATCGCCAAAGATTTCAGCCTCGATTTTCAGAATAAAAATTATTTGTGACTCTATAAGGAATTTTGGAGACATGTTTAAATCTTGACATCAATGACAGCAACATTCTTCTGTTACAGAATCTGTTTCATTGTAACCATAAGTTGATGATGTGGCAGTTTAACTACAGTTGGAAGTCATTGAGTAGCAAGGTAATGACTTATTTTGATAGAGAATCACAGAGCAGGAAAATGTGTTGAATTTGCTTAAACTAAAGAAATTTGTCACTTGTATGGCGTCATTGTTTGGTAAAACTTATGTCCAATGTTCCCTTTAAGCTCCCTTTAATATTACCAGCAAATTTGGTAATATATTGCATAAAAATTGGATGCCGTGCAACTTTGCACACATGTTTTTTCACTTTGCAAACGGACCAACTAACCTTAGAGGGACATTGCTTGTGTCCATGGGAAATTTTTTTAAAAATGAAGTACATGTATTTGCAGTCAATGCATCCAACAACATTTATTAATGAACATTGGAAAGCAACTCTCTGGATTGGATGCCAAAACAAACATTGATAATATGTTGAAAGCCAAATGTCAGTCTACATATCTCACTAGTGTTTTTTGTGCTAAGTTCGTGAGATTCAAATGGTTGCACAGTAGGTTATGTATGATGTAATCATGGGTATCTTTAAGCTAATGTCACCTTCTTTCATAACTTTTTTTTTCTTTGTGTCCCATAACCTTTTTTCGAGGTCGTAGGGGGTTCTAATGTTTCCATTAGAACATTCTCGGGCTTAGTAGACCTTGGCGGCACCCATCCCTCTCCAGGTCTTAGCGTTAGTCATTCATCAATATTTGATAGTGGCTTTAACGTGGGCTAGAACCCACATCCCTCAGCTTGTGAGGTGAGCGCATTATTGACTTCACTATCCAGCTGCCATAACTTTAGTAAATAAAATTTTGGTTGTCTTTCATTTTTGTTCATGGGACATCACTCAACCACAATTAAAATGGGATGGTGAACTTATTTTTATTCTTTTTTGTCCCCAGAGCTTTCGTTCTGATTTGCAAGTATTGTATAGATGATAATGTGGCCTTTGTTTGTCATTTAGTCAGTTATCTCCCCACTGTGAAAAATGTTTGGTGATCCCTGCTCTTTCACTTTGACCAGAGCTAGTAACAAAAACACATTTTAAATTTTATATTATTTCAAAGAAACTCAAAAGTCAATGGAAATTTTTTTTTGGCCATTAACAAAAACTTTAAGGAATATTTTAAACATTATTCTGTTCACAAATATATTCAATGTACTTTTAAATGTGTAGTTGAAAAACAAAAACCAAGGTATTAAATTTTTAAATACAAGAATTTCAAAAAGTGCAATATTATATATTAAACCTATTGCAAATGTGGTCTATGTTAATTGATCTTTCTCTTAATCTCGCTATTAAACCTATTGCAAATGTGGTCTATGTTAATTGATCTTTCTCTTAATCTCGCTATTAAACCTATTGCAAATGTGGTCTATGTTAATTGATCTTTCTCTTAATCTTGCTGTCTCTCAAACAAAATAGGCATATACAAAATTTCAGCTAATTAAAATTTTTTTACATCTTTTTTTTTCTATTCGCTGCTTCCTTCAGATTTATTGTTTGTGGATTCCTTTTTGTCACGATTACCAAACCTTGTCTTAGGGTGTTTTTTTTTACAAATGACAATATTGACAAACTAGCTGGAAAGAAGTCAATAATAATTCAGGCTACAACACAGGGAGTGACTTCTGTTTACCTTTGTAAAGTATGCAATAAGGCTCTCTGTCTGTTTCCTGCATAAACAGATGGGCTCTGTAAAATAATTATGGGTATATATGGACTGCAATATATGTTATCAATTACATTAACAAAATAAAAAAAGTGAAATCTTCTTCTCCAAATTTGACTATAGATACATTATTAACAATCAAAAAAATAAAACAACCAAAAAGTTAAAGTTTGTATGCCTTCGCAGATAAAATATTTGTTGCTTTCTTAAACCACTATAAATGATTTAAAAACAATAAATCATTAACCATTAGCTTCACTAACTAAAAAAAGCATACTAAGAAAAAAGCTTCTGATAATATTAACTAATATTGAATTACACACCGATTCCATAGCCAAAATATTCGATGCATCATGGAATAGATGAATGTTCACCAGATCAAAAATACTGCAAATAATAAAAAGGATTTTAAATTGCTATAAATAATCTTCAAAAAATAGATCCGAAAAAGAGTGAATCTTTTTTTTAAAGTATTAATCTAAGTGAATGTTGACTAGGAATGTCTAATATATGTTAACAGGACATAGGTACTTTAATCCCAGGATCTGTTAAATAAAATTGTATATGGCATCTGGGATTAACAGAAATGGGGTAGAAGAATCTAGTCACGATTGGCTTCCTGTTTGAACTTTATCAACTTTATTGAGGTAATTTTTTAAATTACAAAATATGTGGTATATTGTACAGTATTGTCTGCTATACAAGGGATCTAGCTAAAATATCTGCTCAATTATATTTTTATTTTCAAGCCTAAACATATCACGTTCAATCATTTATGGTAAAACTTAATGTGCACGAAGAGTTTCAATGATAGAAAAATAAACAATTTTATTTAAAACAATAAGACAACAGATTCCAAAATAAATTATTTTCTTGAATAAAGTGAAAGAAAACACAATATGAGACATGATATATATTTCAGTTAGGTAAATGATACAATTATTTCAATTGTTATAGCAATTTTGCTTATATTATTTAACTTCATGTTTGTTCACTGTAGCAAAGACATCAAGATCAAAGTATGTACAATGTACATGTATCTAGTGAGCCTAATCAAGTTCTTTGATCATTATAATATTTATAAAGACAATTGTAATGCAGTGAAGGAGTTGCAGTACTCAATATCAAGTGCAGTGTGAAAGCAACTGACGTATCTCTAAAAAGCTTTACTCACCAATTGTTGATGCTCCATCTGGTCCTAAGAAAGCCTTTACGTGACCATTTAAACTTTTTGTTCAAAGAAAAATAATACAACACATGTTACCTTTACCAAGATTATTTTTAACATTACTTGTTGTTGCAGTAATAAATGAGATAATAATACAATCAATGTTCCATCTAAGGTTCTTTGGTGTGCACGCAATCCATTTTTTGTGTGCAAATTTTACACTAAAAAAAAGAGATATTATATTATCATAATGAAAATTGGCTGCGCGGTTATTCTAAAATTAAAATGCTGTGCAGCGTCAGTCAGATTTATGCACAGCAGTGCAACTTAAAGGAAAAAATTGAATACAATGTGACATGTTGCTTTTAAAATTTAAAATGATATATTTATTTCTTTTTTAATATGATAGAAAACAAATTAGTAAAAAATAATTGGCTTTCAAATTCAACATAATAATCCTTTAAAGGGGACAAAAGTTGAAGAGTGTAAATAAATTACCTCTGGGAAGAAATATTGTGGAAATTTTGCCTTTTCTTTGATGGGAACATTCTCAATATTGCCTGACAGTACCTGTTTAGTTTGAATGTTTATAATTAGTGCAAAATTAATTTTTATCCCTTTCATTTTTTTAATGAGTTAGTAGTCAATGATGGAATTAACTTGTGTAATGCAAATCAAACCATCAAAATTAAATTGGTCGTGAAGTAATTAAATATAAATGAAAATTGAAATTTTAACTTGTTTATGAAATGTCTGCATTTTGTGGCATACAGAATACACTACATACTGAGTGAAAAAAAAATGTTCAGCAATATTTTTAGATTAAAAGGGTCTTCAAGGTGAGACAACAAATATATAATTGTACAATATAAACTGACTAACACAACAAACATGACAGAATGCCTTGAAGACTACAAACTTTTCCCAAGAAAAGTTTTCTCACGAATTACTTAAATGCTAATGGGTAGTTAAATTTATTTCCAGATATTTATGAGTGATATTTATGTGACTTAGCAAACACAAAAACAACAATAGTGTATGTTTATTTTTGGCTATGAATCACAAAATAGTCACCTCACGGCCTTCCACTTCAATGAACTTGCAATCTGAAAAAAGAGGGTTGAAAGGTATTTTAACAATTAAGAAATAAGTCATCTGAACTTAATCAAAGAGAGCTTGGTTTTATATTTCATAACATAAAATAATTATTTGATGCTGCAGTTTTGAAAGGTCAGATTTCATAATCTGAAAATGTTTTTGAACAGAGTAAGCATTAGGATTGATATAATAAAGTCTATGAGCAGGAGGAAAGGGACCTAGTTCAATGAGATTATAACCCCATAAGGTACTGCTACTCAGCAGCTCTCTACTTTTAAGTTTATTATTGGATAAATAATTATTAGATGTCTCAGTTTTATCTCCAAAACTCTCCTGCAATTTTCCCCGCCCTTTCAAGATTTCTTTTCACTACTTTCTGTACCCTCCCTCCTCAACCGAGTCCTTCCCACCCCTAATTGTTCCGTTTATTCCTCATTGCTTCCCACATTCCAGCCGATCTCTACATCTCAGACAATCTTTCGTTACTCTAAAAATAACTCTCACCGTTTCCGTGACTTTATTGCCTACAACACACGTAAGTCTTCCTTGGAAAGAGGAATGGAAAATTTCGGGTGCTCAGTATTGACCACAATCGACATCTGTGATTCTACCACAGGCCAGCCATGAAAGGTTTCTCCCTCGTAAAAAGTTTCCTGATGAGAATGTCTCGATAAACTGATCTAGACTTCATTTTAAAGAAAGAAATGCGCCGCCTATGCACGCTTTTCACACGTACGAAATAAACTGTCGTTAGCGTAGTTCAGGTATTGGCTGATTACTTTGCTACTTTTTTAAATAGTATTTTAACGCATCAATAAGTAAATTTTGCTTTCAGAGATAATTATTTTGGCTTATTTTTTTATAATGAGCTTTGATGTCGTGCTTCCTCTGTGGTTGTAGCATGTTTATGCTTTCAGAATCCCGTGAGCCTTCACATTTTCCCCCTCATGCGCACAGTAATGTTGGCTTTTCATATTCTGTCCCTGGAAAAACTGCTGCCATTGACAGATTTGATGTCCGGTCATTGGGATGTTGACTGTGGACATATTTTTTTAGCCCATTTCTTATTTGCTCTGTCTTGGATTGTTTCACGAATAGCTAATCGAAACTAGCCCATTTCTCTGAATATGCAGGGAATCGAGACTTTATTTTATTGATTTAATATACGGCACGTTGAAACGCTGACGAATAAAACGTTATTAAATTAGAAAGGTCAGATTTAATTATAAGGGTCCCGCCATAAATGACGTCACGCACCTAGGGGGGGGGGTCCCCACATTTGTGACGACGTGTGACGAGGGGAAAAGGGGTGGGGTTTTAAGAATAGTGACGTCACGTCAAAACACGCTACTCTCAATCAAAGTTCCTCTTAAATATTCGATTTCTTACTATTTATGACGTTTTGAATCGATTCACGCGTGTTACGATTTTAGAGTGCAGCCTTACACTAAAGACATACTAAACTAATACTGTAAGTGTTTTGAAACATGCTCATTTTCAAATAGACAATACCGCTTTTAGGGGGGGGGGAGTCCACAGCTTTGTGACGTCATATTGGAGGGGGGATCTAAGTTTTTGTGACGAAGTGTGATGAGGGGGAGGGAGTTTAAATCGGCGAAAATCGCGTGACGTCATTTATGGATGGCCCTTCCAGTAATGAACCGTCGACCGACTTGCCAAATAGTTCCACGATTAGAGTTTCTTATTTCTCAGCTTGGTGAAACTATATTGACTAACGAAAAGCTTATCCCGTTTAGATGTAAACTGTAATGTTCAACAATCTTCATAAAGAAATATGTGAGATTCAAACATCTAATGAATATCTTTAATAATATATAATTGACTCACAGGGCAAGTAAGCTTCTTATCAATGCGGCTTCTAGTTTGTGTATGCTCGTGTAATATAGCATTATTTTTTTTAGTTAGGAAGCTGACGCAAAAAACCAACGAAAAAGCTTAGAAAGTCGTGTCTACAATCAGGCACCATCGTCAATTAGTATACGAGAATGAGTCAATACAAACCTCATCTTTAATGCAACGAGACAAAGGCAGATCAACAAATAATGGCAGCATGACGACACAAGCACATTTTTGATGGGTTTCTTTTGATTTTTAGTTTTTTTATTTGTATTCTCGCAAGTAAAAAAAAAGTTATAACCAACAATATCTATAAAAGGACTAAACAGCAAACAATTAGAAAGTATTAACAAATAAATATTAATTATACTGTGAAATCCATCTAGATTACACACGAGTCTTAGACAAAAAGTATTGTTCACTAATACGGGTAGACGCAATTAAAATGAAATGACAATGTGATCAGTAAATAGTAAATACTCAAGAATGGGAACATTGTTAACGTGCCGTGACAAAGTCCGCACATCAAGTCAATCTTACTTCACTACCATCGATTGTCTGACCGCACTGGACCATGGAGAGATCGGAGGTGATTGTATGTCAAGCGCAATGGTCAATCGGGAGATGTTTGAGGGAAAACAGCCAACAAGAAAAAAAAATTAATCATTAAGAAAATCTGCAATAGTTAATGATGTATTGTTGTAAAACACAATAAAAGAGAGATGATGTGTTGAACATTTTTTTTGCATCTCTAGAGAGTTCATGCTTGCTCTACGTCGTGACAGCCTAGATCAGACTTTTCATTAGCCACTGTGGGGTCAATATGTCCCTGTTCGAAATTCCGGTCAGTCGTGATCTTCGGAAATCAATGCCTGTTATAATGCAATCCCTTTTGATCTCTCAGCACAGAGCTAATATCAACTTAAACACACGCATCAACAATTCATTGAACGGCCTTCCAAGAGAATGATATTATTAGAATCAATATCAACTGCAGCTCTTCTTAATTAATCGAGTTCTTGTTACATTATCATTATAAGTCTGCACAAGTTGATGATTTGTTTTAGCGGGTGGTGGTGCCCTGCTATATGGCCGCTTGCTGCATTGAGCATTAAAACCCAACTTCCATAAGATCTCAACAATTCAAATGCCTTTAATTTAGTTTCATGTAATTGATATAACCCATGCATCAAATCAACACCACTAGAATTAAACAAGAGATGGTTAAGAAGCTGTAGTCAACGCTTTTTTCCGTTTAACGAACAAAATGCGGTACATTTTGTTATCATCGAGGCAGGAAATACATTGTGCATAAATTGGGGGCGGGAAATGTGCTCTCGGAATCTTGCTGAATTCCCTTGGTTTGAACATCCACAGCTGAAAAAACATAAATACAAGAGCGTAGAGAATATATAGACAAATATATTCTGTATATCACCATCAGCGTGCAGCAACATACGCCTAACGAGAAAGACCTGGGTTACCTGGGGCACAGGTAGCGTCTGCGAAACCTACTTTTTTTTTACTTTAATGGTTTGGCCATTCATCAAAAGAAGTAAAAAATGTGGGACTAACTTGGATCAGGAATATAAGCTTGCAATAATCCCCACTTCTATTATCAATTCTATTTGAATTATGAAGCATTGAAAGAGAAGTAATTTTTATCATTACGTGCATTTCAAAACATTGTAAGCCGATAAATAATACATTAACTTTTCTTTTTTAAATATAATGTTGCCAATGCAACATGTACATTGTTATCAAGCCAAGTTCCGGCCAACGAAAATAATGATATAAACGATTAGAACTTGAAGGGCGTAATAACCAATAAAACCCTAGATTTAGATGTCTTGTTTATAGGCAGTTGGCAGAAGTTGCAATTAGTAGATAGAGCAAGTAAGATTAAAATGGGGAAATTAGGTAAGTCGTGCCTTGCTGAGATATTAATCACCTTTTAAAATAAAGGTGATAAAATGTTACAGGTTCCATGTCATGAGTTTTCGTGCCAGTCACTTTTCTAGCAGTAGTAAACACCGATATAAAGACTTACAGATAATTTAATTATTAATTAAGGTATGATGCTGTGGAATACCACTTCGTCTCGTGTATTACGTTCAACACACTTCCTTGCTTAGATCGTACGGAGCAAGAGTATAGAGTGCATGTTCTCTCTCCACCGATTGAACCACAGAATATGATTTAAAAAAAGAAAAGAAAAGATGTTTACCTTTGTGTTAGGACACCGATACCATATCGGAATAGACGGAAGAGTGTATTTGTTTACTGTAGCAACCGAGCCATCGACAGGAGCAATGGAAAGGTTCTATGAGCACGGGCCTTACATTAGGAATGATCGCTATGATGGGATCAATCTGTCGTATAAATAATAATATGTCTTCGGGGGAGTGTGATGCGGTCCTGACGGTATAAAACAAAATGGATGATTGAAAATATTTTGCACTTTAAAGTTGGTCGGCATTAATGGGATAAATTTATGGTTTTTGTTTAGGGAGCATTCGAGTTAGAAATAATGCTTGTATTCAATCTATAACAACAAAATGAAAGTTTTAAAAGAAAGAATATGAGTGAAGCTCCAATTTTAATCTCCTCCGACCATTTGTGTACATGTAACTAAATATATTTGAAGGTGAAACTGATCCTCTTTGTTTAGGCTACACCTCCATTTAAAATAACGGGTAGGAGTAAAATAAGAATTTAACAATTAAATGAATGGTTAGGTGTAAAAATAAGAATATAACACTTAAATGACAGGTAAGAGCAAAATACAACATTAAAAAATGAATAGAATCCTGCCACTTTACATCCAATCAAGAAATACATAATTCTCTAAGTAACATGTCGGTCAGCCATCCGGTCTAAAAGAAAACTAAAATAATAAATTAAAATTAATGGATAACTATATTCCCCATCGGCTGTTAGATTCTTTAATAATTATTTTTAATATATATATATATATGTATAAAGAAAAGAAATATAAAAAAGCTTGTCACTGACGACCTATCGAAGTAAAATTTATATTTCTCATTGTTGATTGTTAGCACGTAAGATTAAACATGTACAAGAAAACTCCGAAGGAAAAATCCAACGATCTTTTTACTTTTCGTTCTTTCAAGATCCGCAGCAAGGTACATGAAAGATGTTATTGTTAGCGGTGATAGGTGAGCGTACACAAATTCAGCTCTGTTGGACATCAGGGGAAGGTTTAAACTAAAATGCTAAAAGAAAATAGTTAAAAAGCGCGCTTGGTGGGCAATATTTTCTTACTTTTATCAAAATGGAAATATATTGAAGTAATAAAAATGCAGTGTTAAAGTAGGGAGTGTTAATATTTTAATATAGTTTATTGGCGTGAAAAAGATGTGTGGTTGCCTACCAATTGGGGGTGGGGGGAGTCAGTGCCAGAACTAATTGAGATCGTCTTGAAGACAAAATGCATGTTTAGCCAAGTAACAACAGTAAATGGAATGTTAACCATTGTCGACGCTATCGTATGGAGTGAGGGGCGGGCTGTTTCCAGCCGATGTATGCTGGTTATTTCGAGTAAACTATATGGAGGAACGTGTTTGATTTCTTTTTTTCCCTAGAGTTTGCCACTTCTGGAGGAAAATTAACCCTAAAGTTGATCTTATTTGTACCCAGCTCCAGGACTCTGTAGATCAACAGTAGGAAATCGCCTTCCTCCCCACACTCCCAAAATGGCGGAATAAGAAAATGTGGAAAGCTTACACTAATTTTTTAAAATGTATGTTTATATTATATATATATATATAATATAGTATAATATAACAAATAGAAGTTTCAAAAAATTGGAAAGGAAATTAATCAATAAACCGGAAATCCAATATATGCGTATAAGAAACCACAAAAGAACTATCAACGCACTCGGGAGATTGTACTTAACGAAAATGTCTGTCTTGAGGAAGAGGTACATGTCTGGAAAACCTCAACAAACCACACGCAGCTTGATCCCGTCGATAGTATTCGTGTGGATTTGGCCAGAAGGTTTGAGAGGGGGGGGTGGTGGTGGTAGCTTCAGCTGATCGTAGTGATTTTCGACCTCGGTATAGAAAATTTTCAGAGCTGTAATGGGCTTACAACAAAAGAGTTATCGGAGGTTACCAAAAACAAAAAAAACAAAAAAATTTTAATGGAAAGAGAATGAAGGGGAAAAACTGCTCGAGATGCATGATAAGGCAAGCTTCGCCCACAAACCAGGGGATTTATTTAATAAAAACCTTCAGTATACCGACATTTTCATCTTGTTTGTCGTAATTCATTTTGTCGACACAAATAATTCATTAATAGAGTAGGACTGCGATAAAGCTTTTAAATAAAATACAAGATACACAAACGAATTGTGTGACCAAAACAATAAATTAAAGCTTTATTAATAGAATAATACACAGTTAGATGTTTCGGCTACTATCGTCATCAGTACAAATAAATGAACACAAGTATTAAAATTAAAATTACATTATATAATAAATACTATACTATACTATGGAAAAATAATTTATTGAGATAAAATTAAGTGTTTTTTGTTGTTTTTTTTAACGAAAAGAAGAAATGTGGGCACAATCACTTAACAAAAATACAGGATATAAAAAGAGGAAGGAAGTATCAAAATTTACAGCTAAAATCAAAAATGGGAAAAAAGATTCTGCAGTTACGCAAAAATGTGTGCATTTGGTTAAATCAATATGGAGCCAACGTACCAAATCGTTTAATTTATCAATTTTCCTTGTATCCCATCATGGCTATTGCTCATATATAGAATGCCAGCAAGTGCAATATCTGAAATCCAGCTATGATTCGCACTGTTGAAGTGTTTAGAGGCAGGACATAGGGCCTGTTTATTTACAATTTACAGGTGTTATCTAAAGCGATCCCTCAGGCCACGACCTGTATCACCTACGTATATTTTATTACACTTTGCAAAGAATTGCATAAATCACATTGCGACTTGTGCAAGTGAAACCATCTTTTGTTTTATAATTCTCAGAGAGAAAGAAATGCTATATATTTTTGGAAGGATATGAGTTTTAAAAATACGATTGTAAGAAGTCACATTCCTACTATGAAAGCACACATTGGAACAAAAGGTTGCAACCGTAACTGTCGTCCATATGTGATCGAAATAGACAACTGATTAATCATTTAATGAAGCCAAAATATTTATTTATAGAAACAGTATAATAATAATGATAATGAAATAATAATTTTAAAATTCAAGCATCTTCATTTTGAAATGGAGCAGTTGACATTGATGTCTTCTAAATGGGGAAAAATAATATTTCGGGTTGACAAGATGGATTTTGACGAATCTTATGCCACCCATTCATATATCTTCAAAGAACAACATCACAATCTTAAAAATAAATACCACAGTTAATAGACTTATTGCACCTCCTCAGGTAATTCCATTTTAGGCTTAGTTATAACTTATAACATATTATTTTAACAAATAATTCAATTACTTTAAAATAGCATGCAATATAGTGAGAAATTAACTCCAGTGATAAACTCAAATTGTGTCGTGTGTTGTGCCGAGAAGGGGGTAATGGGGGGGGGGCGTTAATGTCGAGATATATGTAACAGATGTTTGCTAATGAAACAACCGACAGCGATAGCTTTTAATTATTGAACGAATCAACAGTCCTGCTGGGCGCCATTTGTCTTTAAGCTTTTATATTCAAGTAACACTTGCAGCCATGTTCAATCGTGTTTTGTGTCTTTAATAAGAAAAACCCGTAAAAAACCAAGTTTTTGACTATAAATCCTTTATGTACGAGAAGTAACTAAAAGAATGTTCATTATAATACGCAGCGCCAGACCATCCAGAAATACAAAATTGAAGTTGTGTCGTAAAACATGTTTAATATAATACGCACCGATCAGGAATATGTTTATAAAAAGAGCTGTCAATAAAATACGCACCTTATTGCGCGACAGAAAGGTTGTTCAATATAATACGCACCGCGACGCTCTATCTCAAAAAATAGCATGATACATAGGAATAAAAAAAATAATCTAAAAAATCAATAATTTAATTACGGTACATGCGATCGATCTGAAATTTTGATACATTGTTTTTATCATCGGTACGAAACTGCCTGCAAAATTTCAGCTCGCTATCTTGCGAGCAAGTGGGTTAAAAATCGATCAAAAGTTTTGGCGACAAGCAAGCAAGCAAGCAAGCAAGCAAGGTCCGCCGCAGACACCACGAGTTAATATAAAGGATTTAAAAATGACATTTGCAGCGAATAAATTAATACTTATTTAAGAAGTATCTTATCTGTTTACAGACGCTCCTTCTATACAGAAGATTATTGCGTCCAACGCTTATCTATGGTTTGTGTTTAGTCCTGCATTTTTATTAGAGATTTAAATGTTGATAAAGTGTTGGTTTTCCTGGATTCTTCAGGCAACCCATTCCACGCCCGAATTCCGGACGGGAAGAAGGAAAACTTGTATGTGTTTGTTCTTGCATACGGAATAAGAAAGTTTTTTTTTATCCTTATGTCTATCTGAGGGTTGTATTAAGTTATCTTTGTGTTGTATTTCTAAACTAGAATTAATTGCTTTATGTATGATTACTACTTTGCTTTTGGTTCTTCTATCCTCTAGTGTTTCAAGGTTTAATGATTTAACTAATGGTGTTATTCTTGTCAGTTTCGAATATTCTCCAGTAATGAATCTGGCAGCTCTTTTTTGAATTTGTTCTAGTTTATCAATGTTTTCTTTGGTGGATGGGTCCCATACAGAAGATGCATATTCTAGTACAGGTCTCACCAAAGTGAGGTAGCATTTTAGTTTTATATCTCTATTACATTTGTTGAAGTTTCTTTTTATAAAGCCTAAGGTTTTGTTTAATTTTTTAATAACTTCATTGACATGGGGATTCCATGATAGTTTCTCATTTATTAAGACTCCTAAGTATTTTGCATCTTTAGTTTGGGTCAGTTCTTTTCCATGAATGTAATATTTTGAATTTATTTGTTTCTTTTTCTTTGTTACTCTTAACAGTTGACACTTTTCTGGGTGGAAAGACATACTCCAGTTAGTTTCCCATTTTATCAATTCATCTAAGTCTTCTTGTAAAATTTTGCTGTCTTGTTCTGATTTAATAACTGATTGTATAACTGTAATGAAGAAGGGGTTTGTTTGATGTTTGCATATCTAAATAATAAATTTGTTTCGAATAAACATGAGAATGATGTGTTTACTTGACATAGTTATTTACAACATACCACCCCAATTTGTACTGGATCGGAAATGGTTTGATAAAATGTAAGTACATGTATATACGTATTACATGTATCCAAAAATATGTATTGTACGTAATCATTCTGAAATGTAAAGCTTATTAGCAAAACAAACACAATTTCCTTTTTATGTAATGATATAATTTAAAGCAATGCATTTGTTAAATAAACCCGTTTGGAAACTTTCTGTAGGACTTTGTTTGTTCAATACATCTGTTTGAGTGATATTATTTTAATGTTTTTTTTTGTAATGTACTTTAATTTATTTTCATACAACCTTAACTTTTATTTATTCTTAAGAAAATTATCAGATAAAATGTAAATGTTTCAATGGAAATAGGGGGTTGTTGTTGGCAAAAGCACGTGAAACGATGGACATAGAACAAAGGTTCAATTCTTATAGGTAACCCTTATTGTTCATAGCAACTGGCGCAACTCCTCTCGGACGGCAGGGCTGAATCGTTTTCCACCGAGTTGCACCTGCTTACGTCATTTCAATTATCTTCATCTTTTTTAATTTTAAAAAAAAATCAAATTTTAAGCTCCTAACTCATCTTATAATCAAATGACACAGATCTCCCCTTCCGTGTTGTTTCTAAGATGATCTATTTGCACACTCAGACACACAACATGCATAATTAAATAAAGTGCACTTACATTAACCCAAAGAGAAAGACGACTGAGAAGATAGAGTCTCGGTTAATATAAACCCGGTTTAAGATTTGCCACAGTTTACATCTGATGAGCTAAGCTACAATTTATGAATTCTTAATCTGTTTTTTGTTTTTTCTGTTTGCTAATGTAAAGCCTTGAGCATCAGGAAGACAGGAAGTAAACAATCATATGCGGAATCTAATTACTCAGAATATTCAAACTCTCCTCAAAGCTCTCATAAACGTGTGTGTGTGTTTTGGAAGTTTGCTTTGTGGACTGTATTGGCATCACTATTTTGTTTCTGGTACAGAATCAATAATTTATGTCTCTGAGTAATTGGAAGAGGAGTCACGAAGGGGATGGCTGGTATAAGGTGGTGCTGGTGATGGTGTACGATGAGATGGCTGGTAGTAATAGAATGGGATGGCTGGCAGTAATAGAATGGGATGGCTGGCAGTAAAAGAATGGGATGGCTGGCAGTAATAGAATGGGATGGCTGGCAGTAATAGAATGGTATGGCAGGCAGTAATAGAATGGGATGGCTGGCAGTAAAAGAATGAGATGGCTGGCAGTAATATAATGGGATAGCTGGCAGTAATAGAATGGTATGGCTGGCAGTAATAGAGTGGTATGGCTGGCAGTAATAGAATGGGATGGCTGGCAGTAAAAGAATGAGATGGCTGGCAGTAATAGAATGGGATGGCTGGCAGTAATAGAATGGTATGGCTGGCAATAATAGAATGGTATGGCTGGCAGTAATAGAGTGGTATGGCTGGCAGTAAAAGAATGAGATGCCTGGCAGTAATAGAATGGGATGGCTGGCAGTAATAGAATGGTATGGCTGGCAATAATAGAATCGTATGACTGGAGGTAATATGGTAATGTGTACTTAAGTGAAGTATACTGGTGGGATAGTTGGTGGTAACGGAAGGGAGAGGCTGGTGGTATAAGTGGGGTCGCTGGTGCTACTTGCGAATTGTGTCCCCTTTTTCCAACATTGTGTCCCCTTATCCACATTGTGTCCCATTATCCGGTTGATAACAGAGCACTAGGTCATATAAATAGGTCACCACTAGTGCATTCTATCTGCATAATAATAGTCTACTACCAGGGTATTGCTTCACATAATCGGGTGTCCCTTGGTGTATTATGTCACGTAAAAAGTTGTAGCCACTAGAACATTGTGTCAACAGAGTCAGATTGCTGTCAGAGCTTTGGATTAAATAACCAGGTTGTAAACAAACAGAGCTGTGTGCCACGATGTGTCACCAAAGTGGCCATTTGAGCAGTGTCATCACATCACTGATACTTTTTACACCAGTAAGCTGGTTAACACCATAACAGTGTAACATAAGAGGCAAGCACAATGCCCACCGTGCCACCAGAGCATTATGATACCAAATCAGGTTGATAATGGAGAACTGTGTTTTTATTAAGCAGGCTTTACAGAAGGGTGAGCTGGTGCTGTACGGTTGAGTGGTGGAAAATGTGGTCCTGGTAGGTTATATTTCTGATGAAGGTGTGCTATACCTCCAGTGCAGGTATGTTATATCTCTGGTACAGGTGTGCTATATCTCTGGTGCAGGTATGTTATATCTCTGGTACAGGTGTGCTATATCTCTGGTGCAGGTGTTATGTCTCTGGTGCAGGTATGTTATATCTCTGGTGCAGGTGTATTATATCTTTGGTACAGGTGTGCTATATCTCTGGTGCAGGTATGTTATATCTCTGGGGCTGGTGGGCTATATCTCCGGTGCAGGTATGTTATATCTCTGGTACATATATGATATATCTCTGGTACATGTATGTTATATCTCAGGAACAGGTATGTTATATCTCTGGTGCAGGTGTGCTATATCACTATATCTCCGGTGCAGGTATGTTATACCTCTGGTACATGTATGTTGTATCTCTGGTAAGGGTATGTTATATCTCTGGTACAGGTGTGCTATATCTCTGGTGCAGGTATGTTATATCTCTGGTACAGGTGTGCTATATCTCTGGTGCAGGTATGTTATGTCTCTGGTGCAGGTATGTTATATCTCTGGTGCAGGTGTATTATATCTTTCGTACAGGTGTGCTATATCTCTGGTGCAGGTATGTTATATCTCTGGGGCTGGTGGGCTATATCTCCGGTGCAGGTATGTTATATCTCTGGTACATATATGATATATCTCTGGTACAGATGTGTAATATCTCTGGTGCAGGTGTTTTATATCTCTTGGGGCTGGTTGGCTATATTAAAGGAGCCTCATGGCTGGCAATTAAAGGAGTATTTCAATTTGGCTCAAGATTAAACGGGTGTTAAAATGTCTAAAATTAGCAGTTCTTAAGTAGGTATTAATTACACTGTTGAAACGTGTCTGGCGTAAGAAATAAAACAATTATACCTCAACTCCAGAAACACACATAGACAGAAATACATAAAGCCAAATCTAAGTCACATGGCTATTCCATAAAAGCACCAATCAACGCAGAGTGCCGAAAAACAGTTTATAACTAATTTAAAAAAATAATCCTAATCCAGGAGCTTATATTTTATAAGGTTTCAAGATTTTCAAAAAGGAATGCATCCGGTATAAAATAACCTCAAAAGTTAGTTAAAAGTATACAAAGGAAAAATAAACCTAAATGTCAGCGAAGCGCTTGCAATTTATAATTATTGTCGACACAGAAACCAAGCAGGAACTACCGGGCTGTTGTAACAAATGCAAAACAAACCGTTCTTCTATGGAACGTCTGAGCATCATTTGAAAATGTATATACTAAATGAGAACCACTGCAAAAAACTTAATCAATGCTTTCCTAATTATATATACCTCATTTTAACAAGCAATATCATTTTGGGCCATTTAAAGCGTTCACCTTGACAGACATAACCATTTAAGAATGAAAAGAAAATAACTATAAGGGCAACGCAATGGTACTGAGCCTTTAAAAAATATACCTCAAAACAAGAATTCATATTCACACGCATGTTTCGGTCTAACGTGCACGAATGCTAACATATCACAGTAAAGCAAGGACAAACCTCGTGTCAGCACAAACAGACAAAAACTATTAACTTATTTTTAAAATCCATTGGAGTACGACCTTTCAAATGCATGGTGATTTTCTTGCATAGTGAATTAGTTTCATGTTAATGCCCATTGAATGTCCCTTCTCCCGCTAATAGCGTTTAATTTTGAGGACATTTACTTATAAGCCTCATGTATTTATATAGCCGTGGAAATGTCAAAACTGTGACTTACTATAGGGTGGACTCGCTGTTGAGTGTTAAAAAAACTTATTTTCCTTACCTACAAAATCCCAAATCAACACATCTTGAACTTCTTCATGGATGAAATATAAATTCCCTAAAGCCTGAAAGGAGAAAACGCACATCTTAATGGAGTTTAAAACACAAAAACAATTAATAGGTATGATCTTTAGGCTATCAGACGAGACAATGACCCTAAAAAAACTATACCCGGAGCAAAAGATTTATGGCAATAGGATTGAACTCAAAAAGAGAATTAATGAGTCAGTGGGAGTATAATATCATATATATATACTAGGTTGTGCTACGGCGCCGTGGCGCCCACTTTTTTTAGGGCGCCTACGGCGCCCACCTTTTTCAAAAGCCCAACTAACTTGTCCTTGTTTCATAAATCTGAAATATTAAACTTTCTAAAATGTACACAAAGTATTTTATGATAGGGGTTGTAGGGCGCCTACAGCGCCCACTTTGCTTTTTGTCAAAAGCCCAAGTAACTTATCCTTGTTTGATAAATACGAAATATTAAAATTCCTGGAATGTACACAAAGTATTTTATAATTAACCATCATCAAATACTCTTTTTACATTGTTCTCTTTTCCAAAATTAAAATATGAGCTAAAACAATGACGTCATATAAAAAAATGTCAGCGCATCTTTAATTTATAATCATTTTGCGCACCGATGCACACCTTGTATTTTAAAATATAGGATCAAACAATGACATCATATAAAACTTTTTTACAGTGCTAATCACCACACGATTTTTAACTGCTATAGACTGTTGTACATCGTTCCTCAGCGTTCCACATCCAAGAAGTGAGTGAGTGACTTGGACTATTATATTATTTATATGCATGCATACATACTAACATACATATATATATATATATATATATATATATAACCCCAACACAACAGACTCACAACAACAAAATATTACATATTTGATAACATGCAGGAAACAACTGATTTTGAAAGTATATTCACTTTCAATGTTTATTGTGAAGCATCGGCTCATGTCAGTCTTGATTCCATTGTGTGACTGGTGCAATTACGTGATGGCTGGAATTTAGCCTAATTTCTTACATGACGGATCTCCCTTCATTCCCCGCATTCATTAGACCACCCCCACCCTTAGAAAAATATCCTAGTGGCCAGTGGTACTCAAACGACACTTAAAAAGGTCTTCATGGAAAATGTCCTAACGGTCATAACGTACAATTAATTAGCTAGTTTGTAGGTTGTAACATCCCAATGGTTCTAAAAGTAAAGTAATATTAATTTATGTTTATATTGCGAGTACCGTACCCAGCAGGGCTCTTGGATCAAAAGTCGGGGGACTGTTGTTGAAGAGTGAAGACCGAAGGTCCCAGGCTGCATGTCACCGTGTGTCTCAGATGCCATAAATCAGCACCACAAGCTCTCATCTCGTGTAGGCAGACAACACCCAATAATCACTGGCAATAACAACGTATCACTGCTACGATCATATCGATCACAGCAGCATGTTGTTAGGATAGGGGACCTCGTAGAGGCCCTTTTTTAACGTGGTTATATGGTGATTTTTTTCATAAACCTATTACCAATTATTTTTTCTTTGCAAACTGATCTGCTGACAGGTCTACTTTTACCTTTCGGAAATAAGACTTGTTCTGTTAGGTACCAAATAAACACATCACGAGTACAGAAGCCAGCTGAATATTTGAACAGGATGGGGGCGGGTGGTGGTTGTTTCTTTTTTCCCTCATGATTTTTAATATCAAGGAATATATTATTTGACACCGTGTTGCCAAACACGTGACTTTTCCAGCTGATTTTAGAAGTGGGTAATCAGGCAAAATAAAAAATCAATTCCCCATGCGACAATTTTGTGTGGTTTGTAGACCGTTAATGAAATGGTGGCTTTTGTAGCTGTTTTTACACTAGAGAGATATTTCTTTTTGGGGGTGGTGCTTTTTGTTGTGTTTGTATCTCTTCTTTTTCTCTCAAACTACTGGTGTTGGTGAGCTTTCAATTAGCTGACAACTAAAATTTATAAGAGTGTTTTGTTCTCAATGTGGGCGGTACTAGGATGGCTTAGAAGAATTTTGGGGAGAGATTTGTGGGTGGGGGGGGGGTGCTGACGAATTTTATCAGGAAAAGCTTTGTGATCACGTGAACAATTTCTAAAATATACAAATATATGTTGCCTTGATTTTTAACATCCAATTTATTCCAATTAGAGTCAATGATTAACAGACTAAACACTACTGAAATTCAAAGAAAACAAGGCCACAAAAGACCACTGATTTTACACTCAAAGGGAACTAACTACCTGAGGCCTTTTACTTGTACAACTACCTAATTTATGTTTCGCCAGATGCCATGACTTAAACGTGTTAGTTTAAAATGGTCTTTGCAGCTGATGTGTAAACTTTCATGCATCGCTCCTTTGGTCTAATTAAAAACGCAGAAGTCTTGCATGTACCATATGATCAACCTTGCCACATCGGGAAAGTGGCCGACCATTAGTGAAGAAACCAACCATGCCGACGACATCTAGCGAGTTCATGAAGACTAGGTTAGCAAAACTAAAGATTGTTATGTATTTTTCTGTACAACACAGTTAATAGAGCTTGGATTTCAACTAGATAAGGTGATAGAATAAACGCAATGAAGGTCTACATCAAGGATCGGGATTATTTACAATGAGGCTGATTCGGGTGGGAGTGGATAGGGATGGGTGCTATTGTCATAGTCAACTATGTCATTCATTGCTAAAAATGTTCACAAAATAAAATCAGTGATTCTATTAAACTTCATAATTGAAATGACTTAAGAATAAATAATTTGATATTATAGCTGGTCCGTTTCAATTGTTGAAGTGAATAATTAAATTTTATAAGCTATTTGTGGGTCTCAGAATAATTTTAAAGACACAAAAACCTAATGCTAATGCTGAACGAAAATACACAAAGAACCGGATGATACCAAAAACTCATAGACTCCTAGAACCCAGAGCTCTGTGAAATCAAAGACCCCATATAATATATAAATAAAGCCACTTTCCAATCCATGACGGACTATGGGGCAAGTGAAGTAGCGTTCACAACTTTTAATTAGCCGTCACTATCGAGCAAGGGATTGTGTGGCCAACACAATGCCCCGGGGGCCATGCCAGCACCGAGAATGGAACCCGCGACACTCTTCTTCCTCGGTTCGGCACTAAAAACATCAAGAACTCAAAAGAAAAGAGATTTTTAACAAAAATTAAAATCTTAAAAAGACCCACGCTATCAAGGAATCAAATATATCAAAAACTTGAAGACAAGTACTCAAAGACATCAAACACCATACTTCTTATTTTTATTATACATAACTTTATTTTTTCAATGATTTTATTATAAAAGAACTCCATGCAACTATTTATTATCGGGGTCTTTAGTAACTAATATCCAAATATTTTTTTTAAGAAGTGAGAAAGGCAAGTTAAACTAAGTTTTGCTATCATTTTGATAAGCTACAGCCATGCAGAGAACGTTCAGTTTTAAAATGTGCAGTGAGTAACGACTACTTACAGTAAATTTATCTGATGCTATGAAATGTGCTGAGAATAACGACTACTTACAGTAAATTTATCCGGTGCTATGAAAAGTGCAGTGAATAACGACTACTTACAGTAAATTTATCTGATGCTGTGTAGTCCTCATCCAAGAATATCCTGGTTCTGTCGTACTTGTGAAGTTCCTCACATGCCAACAATGTCCTGTGGATACATATATTAAACAAAACAGTGAACAGACAAAACCAAGTAACAATGCTGTTCCCTTGGTGACACCGCTCGAAGCTCCCGGTAGTTATATCGACAAAAATCTTAGATTTCAACTGTTTAATTAGGTCAGCGTTCCCTGCAAAAGTTTTTCATCGTGTTTTGAGAGATCACGATGGAGAACGTACATTACTACCACTGCCACAACTTTAAAAAAAAATTTTTAAAACTATTGCAGCATCGTCAGCGAGCACTAATGAAGAAGAAACAATAAGTTGTAACAACTACCTTGATCTACAAATGTATGCAATTTTAAAAAAAGATGGGGCTGTTAACATAAACAAGAAAACAAAAATGATGTTTAATTTAGGTTATCAAATAAATTCTTACGAATATTATGGTATTTCAAAGGAAAAAAAATAGAACACATATTTCAGGCATTTTGTAAGAAATTATGGAGTGTTCAACTAGATATATTTTATTTTCGACCCAAAAACTATTACAAAAAATTATGTTGTCATTCCATCATTTGATTGCGTGGTTGTTGGTAATAAATTTTTAAAAATTAATTTTGTCTATACACTTCTACAATAAAAAACCATAAGCATCTACAATCTACAATCTACAATATACTGACTATTGGTCAAAGACGAGGCAATATTTAGCTATTAGCTTCTACTTCAACAGATGTAGTAAAAGACCGCCCACGTTAAGCTCTTAACAACATCGAACCACGTCAGAGAATGGGCGCCAACAAGGTGAAGAACCAATGATTGTAAATATTTACAGGACTTGCTTGCATCTTAAATTTGTGGGTTGGTGGGGGAGGGAAATGAATATATTTATATACAGAGGGAAGAATGTAAAGAAGAATTAAACAATATAATTTGCAATTGTCACGCAAGTAGTGTCTGTCAGTCAGTCCTGACACTACTAATTTTAGAAAGCAGGGAAAACCAAATTACTGCACCAAGGCATCAAAAGGTGTGCAAATTAAATATGCGCTGTAAAAAATATTATATGACGTCATTGTTTTCGCTCATATTTTAATTTTGGAAAAGGGAACATTGTAAAAAGAGAATTAGATGGTGGTTAATTATAAAAATCAAAAAACAAGGGGGCGCCGTAGGCGCCCTGCAACCCCTATTATAAAATACTTTGTGTGCATTTCAGAAAGTTTAATATTTCGTATTTATCAAACAAGGACAAGTTAGTTGGGCTTTTGAAAAAGGTCGGCGCCGTAGGCGCCCTAAAAAAATTGCATTTTTTATAAAATAAATAGATTTCAGCTGAAAACTTCCGTCATTTTTGACGGGTGTACACCAGTTTTAAAATATTTGTCTATCGTGTTATATTTTCTCTAACTATCCGATCATGTAATTAAAGTAAAAAACTATGAACTTATTGCAAGGGAATATCTGGTGATTACTTACACTATGAGAATTGTCTACAATCTAAATAGAAAATGATCCAAATAAATTGTAAATGTGGGTGGTCACTCCATTTTTTAAAAATATTTATACTTTATTTTTTTTATTTTTGTTTTTTGGGGGGTGGTGAGGGGCCTTAAGATTGGGTTCAACAATGCCATTAAAGATTTATTCTTAATTTTTTAAGGGTGTTCAGTGATAAATTAAAATGGAAACAATATAGGTATAAGCCAAATTGCAAAAACATATACTTATTGCCTATATTAAAAATATTTTACAAAATTATTTTTTTTTAAATAAAAAAATTCTTCACATTAAGAATCAAAAGTTTCTATCAATAAAGAGACATAAAATTTATTTCATTAAAAAAATCGTTATCATCATCCCGGCAATCGTCTTATGCTTGAAAATAATATATTTTGAAGTCAAGTTTCTATTTAAAAGCTGTGTGTTTTTAAATAAAATCCTAGCCAGAGTATTACCGATATATTAACGAACACACAACCCACTCATTGATAATTTACCCACCACCAGCTCATTTTATCTTATCTTAACTTATATATTATAGATGCTCCTTAAATACTGAACTTTTTGCGCCCTACTCTTATTCATGGTTTGCATTTTTTATTAAAGTTTTAAATGCTGATAGTGTGTTGGATTTTCCTGGTTTGTTTAGGCAACCCATTCAAGCCCGAATTCGAGAGGGGAAGAAAGAGAATTTGTGTTTGTTCTTGCATACGCTTGCTTAAGCAAGTAAAGTTTTTCCCCCTGTGTCTATCTGAATGTAATTTTTTTTTAAAATGTATGTTGTATTTCCAAATTATAATTTGATTGTCATATGTATTATTACTAACTATTTTACTTATTGTTCTTCTAAAATCTGGTGTTTCTCACCAAATATGTACAGCCCTTTGAATCACAGTTAATGTGCATATTATCAGATCACTGATATTTTCATACCACCATAAATGGTTAATTCCAGCCAATGATAGATTCCTCGAGACAACAAAAAGTTAGTAATATGCTATTCTATATGCATACGTTGTTTTAGTCATTGACATATAAGGCACGGCATAATTTAAAAGGACAATTATTACCGTATATACTCGTTCGCAAGCCGACCTTTTTTGGACAAAATCTAGGGGGAAAAGTCGGCTTATGAGCGGGTCATAGGTGATTTCTGCATGGATATTGAATATCGGTGTTGTTATTGTAGATTATCAATGTCCTTTTCTACATTCTACAAGATTCGACTGCTCTATCAGAAGCTATAAAATGTTATTAAAAATCAGCACTTACCTTATTTAATCATTTTATTTATTTTTGTGAACGTTTTAATAAATTGTTTTACAAATTTTGTTTTCAACCACGGATTTTAACGTACGCGCTTTCATCACTGTTTACCAAATAATTTTTTTTTAAATACCGGTAACTCTTGCTTAACAAAGAACATAAAGACAAAGATAGGCAGTACAAAGTAAACAGTCATAATGACCGATTTAGCTTGTAGTTTTAAAAAAATATGTACCATTTTTTTAAAGCTGTCCTATTATTTTTTTTGGGGGGGGGGTCGGCTTGCGATAGGGTTATACACTTTTAATACTTTTCCCTTCCAAAAGTGTGTGTGTGTGTCGGCTTATGAACGAGTATATAAGGTATTTTTAAAATACCCAATTCAGTAACGAGGTGCCGTGTAAATCCATCAAAATAATATAAATGTTTGTAGATTTGATTAAATAGTACTGCTGGGAAATATGTATATGATTCTTTGAAATTCATAGTAATTATTGGACATTTTCAACGCATTATAATTATAAATTTAGGATGCCTGAACTGTTTCCATATGTCATAAAGCAAATACTGTGCCATGCTCCGAGTTCAAACTTTCAGGATATAGTTTTTTTTCAGTCTACACAAACAGATTGATAAACCCCGATATTTTTTTTCATCACATCCTAAGGGTTTAATAAAAACACCCTTATAACGAATCATTTATTCCACTTGTAGGTACCAAGGCCGAACCCAGATTTTTTTTAAAGTTGCAAACTTGTCGCGAAGGCATTTCATGTTAAGTTAAAGCAAACCTCTCATAACGAGCACCTCTCATAACGAGCAATATTTTTATGGAAACAGTTGATCCCTGAACGAGCGAAGATTCGCATAACGAGTGACGCAGAAAGGGAAACTCCCTTTTTCCTGGAAATTCATTAGTGAGTCGGCACTTCCGCCCTGATGTATTATACTGTGTTAAGCAGTCCGTCTGTTAGCGTATTGTTTTCGTGTGTGATCAACCGATTTTACAAATTTTGTATTAGGACAGTATTTGTAATTTTTTAATGTACAAACTTTAATAAATTGATAAATTATCTTCGAAAAAAAAGACTAGAAGACAATCATAAGAGAGAGAAAAATAATATCTGTTGAAATAAAACGAAAAAACATTGATAAGTGAGAACAAGGTCGTGAATCTAGCGCGCAACTACAATCGGCCAACATCAACGATCTGCACTATTCTCACGAACAATTAATGATATGGATGCTTCAAATGGAGTGTCAAGAATGTCTACGAAATGGTTTCATCACATTTTCGTCAAATATTGAAGCGACTGCAAAAACACATGTCTTTAACAGTTTTCTAGTTAAAAAGCAATAATTATTTGTCATTAATTCATATTTTTGTTTACGTTTTTTGTTTCAAATCTAAAGTGTATTCTAGTTGTTTCACTCTTTAACAATTCATTAGTAATTTTATTAAATTAAATAATATATTGAATAAATTTTAATAAAATTTTGTGAAAATGAGTATTTTTCAGCGTGGAACGGATTATCGTATTTTACATTGATTTGTATGGGGGAAATTGTTTCGTATAACGAGTGTTTCGCTGAACGAGTAAGACTCTGGAACGAATTAATCTCGTTTTGAGATGTTTCACTGTAGCTACAATATATGGAGCTATGACTTCAAATTTGGATGAGAATGTTTAATCAATAATACTGTACCTATGAATTATTGAGGGCGTTGATTAAACTTCTTTTTTTTTACTCGTTTTAAAATTACAGTTCATACAGTGAACAAAATAGTAGGTTTTCATGCAATAAATAATTAACACAGCTTCCAAAATAGTATTATATTTAAAAATGCAAGTACTCGACCATTAATTTCTCTTCTTATTAATAATGAAATCTGCAAGCGCAAGCGTTAAAGAATTTGAATTACTTAGATTATAGTACAGAACTGACAAGGCGGAAGACCACGATGCTATGAGATTTATTTTAGAACATCTTCGATGTAAACCCTTCTTGGGTTTTTGTTAACCAATATCTGTAAAATACTGTTTTCGTTGAAGCGTAGTGATGCATCAATGCAAGCTCGAAGTCTTTCCTGCACCTTTGAACATCTCATGTAATTGTGCAAACATCGGAGTGCACTGAACCTTCGCTCACACGCGATGGAAGTCACAGGAATCACACACGCGATTTTCAGTAAGCAATAAATATTTGGATACATCGATTCATTGCAATGTTTCATAGCTTCCGTGCAATTTTTTTGGTAGCTTTGACTCTTCCCATTGGCTGAACCTCAATTTCAACCCGGTAAACTCTTCGGGCAGCATTTCTGGTGAAGGCAGATCTTGCTCATATAAATCCACATCGCCTTTCAGATCTTCATACATACAATTTCTAACAGCACTGGGCACAAGAGCTAACAGTTGTGAGGGTGTCCTGGTTTAGCCAGAGAACCGCATATCTAATTCAGGAATGATGTGCTCCAGAAATGGATTAATTAAGTTCGCATATAATGTTGCATTGGCGTTTATACGCACACATTGCTTCTGTATATTTGCTGCTTAGCTATTTTGGGCATTGAAGCTTCAACTCATACAGACTGCGCCATGATAATGATATGATCATAAGCGTTCTTGGAAATAAGAATCTACATTTGTTCTAATCTCTCTAAACTCTTGCTTGACGTTTTCGATAAGTGACATAGCCTGAATTATGTCAATCGCTCCTTTCTGAAATTCGACTGTTATTCCTTCCAGCCTAGATAACAGTTTGTACGTTACAACAAACGCCACAATAAATGTGAAGTTACACAAGGAATGAAGAAGTGACGTTGCTCGAGACTTACTGTTCGTGTCCCAATCACCATTTGTAGTCAAAATTGGATCAAATCCTTGGTCGTTGTGTTTTCATCGTGGCAGTGTAATTATCTCAAGAGTGTGAAAAATGTAAACATACGATTAATATCTTTATATTAAGTGTTTGTAGGCTTCATGGCGCTCAGCCAATCTTGTTTTGCACAAATCTAGAAGTGCCTGTCGTTTAGCACTGTCAAAGTCTTGTTTGCATGACGTTTTTTCAAAAAGGCTTTACGCTTTGGGCTGTTGCTAAACACATGCAGGTTTCTTTAAATTTGTCAATCATGTTACGCACATCGGGAAGCCTCAACGAATGCATGATCACTAGGTTTAAGGCGTGATTGCTGCAGTGTGTGTCTACCGCCAAAGGGGCCTCTCGCAGAATACGCGCTTGAACTCCTGAGACAGCGCCCGACATAGATGCAGCGCCATCATAACACTGGCCCCTCATATTCTGTAGTGGGATCCCCAAATCTCTCAATAATGTCAAGATCTATTTTTTTACAAAAAAGGGCACACATTCCCAAAAGGGGGTTCGTTCGAACGTACGAACCCCCCCCCCTGCGTACGGTCATGCCGGTACATAACGCTTCCGTATATGTCTGACAATATATCAATAAAAGGTAATCGAAGAACTCTACAATCAGGCAAGCAGTGCAGTTTTATTTAAAGGCTGCGTAGGGAACTTCTTCAAAATGACGATCGGAGTCCGCCAGGGCTGCATTCTCTCACCTGTCTTGTTCAATATCTTCCTTGAAAAAATCATGCAAGAAACTCTCAGTGATCACAACACATCCATCTCTATAAGCGGAAGACCCTTATGCAACCTAAGATTTGCTGATGACATAGATCTTTTGGCTGGGAGCAGTAAAGAACTACAGGAGCTCACTGACAAACTTGCAGACAGATCAGGTGCATATGTGATGGAAATTAGCTCCGAGAAAAGCAATATGTTGATTAATTCCTCAGCTGCCAGTATGGCCAACATCATAATGAACCAACAAAAGCTGGAGGAGGTACATAACTTTAAATATCTAGGAGCAATTATATCCAGAGATGGTACATGTGAAACTAAAATTCGAGCTAGAATTGGGTCACCAATGGCCGCAATGACGAAGTTGACCAAAATATGGAACAGCAAAAACATTAGCCTGCCAACAAACCTCAGGCTTTACAGAGCTCTCGTTAAAACCATTGTCCTTTACGGATGTGAGACCTGGACACTAATGGCAGCCACTGAAAGCAAGCTGCAGGCATTTGAAAACAAATGCATGAGGAAAATTCTCCAGATCTCCTATTTAGAACCTTAGACCAATGAATATGTCTGGGACAGAATAAACTCTATTGCGGGTCATCAAGAAACCATCATAACAATTAAGAGACGCAAGATGGTATGGTTCGGTCATGTACTGCGACATGATACCCTGACAAAAATTATCCTTCAAGGTACTGTAGAAGGGGGCCGGCGAAGACGTCGGCAACGGAAAAGCTGGCTGGACAACATAAAGGAATGGACAGGGATGAAATTGCACGAGTTATTGGCCGCCGCTCAAAAATGGCATATGTGGAGATCGTTATCTGTTGATGTGTCCATGCGCTCCCCCCAACGACAGCAACGGTCACGGGACTGATGATGATGATGATATCAACAAACAATAGATTCGCTTAATAGACTTCTGACACATTCCCAAACTATACCTTTACCAGGCTTCTCGTCTCTAAATCCCATCGAGGTACTTAACGAATCCCAGGTCGAGTGAAATGTTCTGCGCGAACAGATTACTATGTGTTAAGGGCAGGTGTTCCCAAAGTGGATTAACGTACACCGGAAGCTTCAAGCCAATGGTTCTGCATACAACTGTGACTTTTTACAAGTACTTTTCGGTATTCCTGAGAGCACGATTTCACCATAAGACTTGTGGCAGAGAATAAAATTATTGCCATTTAGTTTCAGTCAGAGATTGGCTTAAATTCCTAATTACGCCACTGTCCTTCGGGGCCATCCCATTGAAAGCCGTCAGTAGGTTCACGTTTCTACTCTTCAAGGATTTTTAGATCAAGGTTTGTTTTGGTCTTCCAGTTTAATCTGAGAGTTCAAATGAACGTTATATTTTGATCCTTGATGTATACTCAAGTCCTTAAGAAAAATGAAATCTTCATTAAGTGAAAGTGTTCAGGTACATTTATCATTGATAAAGATGCAAAAGAAAAGCTGCACACTTGGATTTATTCACTTATCCGTGATTTAAAATGAAAAAAAAGAAAGGGGGGAAAAAAGCTTACACCAGCTTTTCCAAAATTGGAATTTCATCTAGAGTTTGACATTACCAGTGAAGCGGCGGGGCAAGGGAAAGATAATTACGGTAGGAGTTTTTTTTTATTTTTAAAGTGCACCAAAAAACTTGACAAAATAATGCATGGCTCACACACTGGCTGGGGAAACTCGTGTAAACAAAAAGGAACCCCAGGGTGCCTGAAAAGTATATTGTGATAAATGTCTTTAAGAATTCACACATTTATTCATAAACTATATCAAGTTGGATTTATAAACTTAAATTTACTTCCATACGCCACTAAGTCAGTTGACTTCGGCTGCATTTTATATAAAGTACATATACCTCCCTTAAACTGCGACGTTCTGCAGTATAGATAATTTTTTAAAATGTTCATTATTTGTATTTGCTTGTGTACTTGTGGGAGTTTTTTTTAATTAAATTTCTTAATAAATTAAACGAAATGGGAACAAGAATCCAATAGTTGCGTTGAAAACTTTTTTGACAAGGAACAATTCATGATTTTAAATGAACCAGAGCAGATACAATTTTACCGAATCCTCACAGGGAATCGCCTCCCTGTGCCCAAAATCCACCTTTGCAACGGTTGTGTGGTTCCTGTAAACTGATTTTACGGCCACGTGTTTTGCCTGGCTCGGAGCCCCGCTTCCCCACATACATGGGACCACTCTATGTGGCGGTGCAAATCTGCCAGATGTGTTTCTGTACTAAGTAGTTTAAAACACGGAATACATCTTTAAAATATACGGGGATTCGGCAGGAAGTATGGATCATCGCTGATGTTGTGTGGGTCTTGGACATGTTATATGCTAAATAGAGATATTCGCGCTACAACTCTATGGAGATTTTTTTATGCAAGACCACGATTGTTGAATATAACTGATTGCTGTGGATACATTTATTTTGTGTACTTTAAAGTATTGACCTTTATAATTTTTTTCAGATTGTGGTAGTAGAGAACACTATGGATTTTCAAAACTTGAAAAGAAGTTTTAATCAAAATTAAAACTGATTCGTTCATTAATTTTTTTAACTCAATATCAGCTCCATTTTTTTATGGGTGTATCAAAAAATGAAAACGTTTTGTTTAAAAATAGCTTAGATATTCAACGTATTTAAGCTGGAAATACAGTTCTGGGTGCATTTAATGGAAAGTCTGTTAAAAGTATGAGGACCACTGACTAAGATTATTCTTGACTGAAACACAAAAACAAATGGCGTAGAGAACAGTAGGCGGCATTCATGACATGTGGCAGGCTATAAGGTAAAGTACGCAAAAGAAGAAGAAAAAAGTTTCACCTATTTACGGAGAAATCAAGCTTTTGGCTATCAGCTGACGTACGGTGGTTGGTTTTTATTGTTAATTGACAATTTTACACACGCAGTTGATTGCTTCAGGTGATAACATGGCAAATATTTTGTCGGAAAAGTTAGAACATATTTGTACAGCCAAGCAGTGGAGATGGAACATGCCAGGCATTTGTCAGGCTGATAAGAAGCTTTAAAAACAAAAACAAACAAAAAAAAACAACAACAACACGAAATCTTATACTAGCGTTGTTCAAAGGAGACAAAAAAATGTGAGCATCTGAAGCTGGAAGAATTTTTCTTTGGAAGAAAAAAAAGAATAACCTTAAGATACCAACATGCTCTTTTATACGAGTGTGTTACCTACGAGGAACCATCAAAATGAATGATGGTGTGAAGTACAGCTACATCCTGAGAGTTAATGTGGGGAAAACACACCAAGTCATTTAACTCCTAATTGTCTTCCCTTTGAGCAAAACGATTGCTTCTTTTCAAATACTGATAACTCAGAGCCAAAGAGCTGTCGATTGTCAACGGAACCAAAAATAGCCTTGTCCGTAAATACTTCAAGTATCGTAAATCGAGGACAATAAGAACAGAGAACGTATACGTTCAAATTCCAATTCATAATATAATTCTTATGTACATGTATTTGCAAATCTTTTATAAACATTGTAATTACTTCCATCAGTCACACATTTGTTTTCTAAGGACCACAGCAAAAGGTTGTGTAATTGAATTACCTTTTTTTAAATAAAAAAACTCATAACATCCAACCCTCTGTTAATACATATGTAATGTTTGAGAAGCCTTTTGCCTATGGTTAAATATAAACTTTTTAAAATAAATAAATGAATACGAAACGCCCCCATTGTCCCCTTCTCCCATCATTAACATTCATTTAATACTTCAATTAAGCTTATTTTGAATGTCTCAGCTGATAAAGATAATTGATCTCGCCTAGAGTATAGTTATCTCAAAAGAAGAACACGGTTAACATGTACGTTTGAAATGAAGCGTTTTCTTACAGATTATCTGTGTGCTCTAAGACTAGAGTAAATCTGTAACTACAGAACTTCCTTTTACACTCAGCACTTGAAAGTAGAATAAAGTAATGAAACGATGGGCTAGACAAGAAGACGATATAAAGCCGCCCAAAAATAAACACATTTAACACCCCCCCCCCAATCTCCTTGTTAAAAGTTCAATATTCCTAGAAATTTTAAGCCTTGTTTCCAAGTTCAGAAAATTGAGCTTAAAACAAAACGATGTGTTTTAGTTCTGTAATTGACATCAGCGAGTGAAGCAGTTGAAGGTATGTATGCTTGTATGCCACAGGTAATAGGAACAGGTGAGAGAAGTTCACTGCAGGAAGTATAGAATGTGTATGTTACCGGGCTGCAGAATCGTTATGTTAGAGAGAATAAAAGTGCTTGTTACAGGACTTATATATGGATGTGCGACAGAAATTATATTATCGTGTAGGAGTATGTTACTGAACAAACAGAATCGAATAATTATCACTTATCCCAGTCTTTCGTGTTAATTTAAACAGGGGTAAAATAATGACATAAGTATTATATTAGTCTATACAGAATTAAGGCGAAGCTCTGAAACATACCGTATATTCCGGCGTATAAGACGTCTTTTTAACCCCTAAAAATCTTCTCAAAAGTCCGGGGTCGTCTTATACGCCGGATATCGTCTTATCGTATTTGTACCTGTTCATACAGCACCTGTACCATAATAAAGTACAGTTTACAAATCGCTAACAGTAAAGACCCCATCATGTCTCCACCAGCAAGAAGAAAGAATTATGAAGCAAGTTACAAACTAAAAGTGTGTTGGACGAGGGGTTTTCTTATATGGCGAAAATAGCTTAGGGGGCCGTCCATAAATGACGTCACGCGATTTTTAACCCACCCTACCCCGTCACAAAAACGTAGACCCCACCCCCTTTTTTTTCTTTCTAATATGACGTCACACAGCTTTGACACCACCCCCTCCTAAAAAGCCGTATTTTCTAATTGAAAATTAGCATGTTGCAAATTATTTTTATTTTTTATATTTTTTTGTAATTTAAGTATGTATTTAGTGTAAGTCTTCCCTCTAATATCGTAATACATGTAAAGCCATTGAAAACGTCATTAAATAAATTGCAAGCAATCAAATATTTAAGTGGAACTTTTATTTAAAGTTGCGCATTTTTTTTATGTGACGTCACATTTCTTTAACACCCCCCCCAATCACAAATGCGTACCCCCCCCCCAACCACATGACGTCATTTTAGGAAGGCCCCTTAATACCTATATTTAAACAGGAAAAGTAGGGGGTCGTCTTATACGCCGAAATATACGCTACCCTACTAAATGCGAGGCAGTCTTGAGGAGTGAAGACCTCCAACAACTTATTTTTTTTTCATTCCGCCGCAGTGATGGAAAAAGGAGTGCAAAAATTATTCTTTTTTTTTCTTTTTCTTTTTTAAACCAAAACTGAAGCGCACTCTACCTTCATTATGCTTGCACACCGCTACCAGTTAGTATTGAGGAACGGTTGCAGGCGGTGGTGTGAGAGTGAACGGTACATTAACAAACACCCCACTCAATAACCAGTAAACTGGACCATTTTATGGTAGCGGGAGACTCATTCTCATAAGAGCCTTAAATAAAAAAAATTACACACCCTTTTACTAGCATGATTTTTTTTTAAATTATCAGCTGATTAAATTTTTTATTCAAACAATGCTATTCAATAAGTCCATTGAAATTTAACCTTCATCGGATACGCTGCTTAAAAATACAAGTAAGTGTATTGATTAACAGTAACCACAACACATGGCTAAAATTCAAACACGGCTCAGCATTCTAATCAGACTTTTAGATTCATATTTCACATACATATTAGTAATGGCCACGCCCTAGTCTTTGAACATCAATATTCATCCACCAATGAAGGACTCACATGAAACGTCAACGTACAGAGTTTACAATGGTTTACTATTAGGGAAAATCACTCTTGGGGTTTGTGTTGCGTAATGTTGGAGGAAAAGGGAAGGGATTTTATATTTTACTCCATTCATTCCCTACCTCAATCGCCTGAACTATATATATCCTCAAATCCCAGAGTTTACGCGTCACAAAGAAGTCATTCAGAAATGCGTAAACCCTCTTAACTTTCTTCCTTGAAATTCTTTTATTTTTGTCGTTGGTGAAATTTAGTCTGGTTTTTATTTAATCAATTTAAAAAAAAACATTTTTATCCAAATCAGTATTAAAAAAGGGAAAGTTTTAAAATAGAGATAATAATGTAATTTTTATAAAAAAACCAAAAACTATTACAAATTTAATGTCTGCTAAGCGAATGAAACAATTAATGAATTATTTTAACTTAAATGAATTAATAATGTTATGGGGGAAAAAAAGAAGAAAAAAGCCGTGTGTGTAGTTCAAACTTTCACTCCATTCATGTCCTGATTGTGAAACCACTACTTAAATCTCTATTAACTTTTTTTTTAAATGACATCAGTTAAAAATTAAACAACCCTAAAAACAAAGTTTTTGACTATAAATCCCTTATATATGAGACATAACTAAAATTACTGATTATGTGAGATATAATATGCACCGCGCAACAAACATTTATAGACTGAAACTGACTGAACTCTCCTTGCTGTAAAACACGAGGATGTGGTCATCAATGGCTGGAGTGAACTCCAGTGACACGTGGATGTCAACAATAGCAGAAAGCTACATAGTTACATAGAGATAAACTAAAAGTGCATTAATTCAATTACGGTACATTTGATCGATCTGAAATTTTGATACAATGCATTGTTAGGTGACACGAGTCAATGTGCAAAATTTCAGCTCGATAGCATCACGGAAAGTGGGTCATTTTTAATAAGCTTTGACACTTTAAAACTATGACACAAAATACTGAAAACTATTTCATGACTAAAATAGAGACTTCAGTTTAGAAACCTTTACTTGTGTCCAGCAACTCTTATGTAGTGGTATTTTTTTTGTCTTTCACTGTGACTATATTAGATTCTTTTATTTACTTGTAAATACTTGTAATTTTAACATAAGTTTTTTAAAGTTTATTAGTCATGTGATTTACATGAAAGACTAAGTTTTCTGGCATTAGGCCTAAACACACAAGCATAAGATGACATACAAATTTACAACAACAGGAAAAAATTATAAGTCGCCATGGGAAAATATATTTTTTTAAAAATCAAATCGACAATGTTTAGCTCCGTAAGTGAGAAATATGAACTTACTTGATGAAATGATTAACATGCTGCATAGATGCTTCATAGTTTTTTCCACCAACTTCTTGACAGTGTATAGCTACAAGACCAGGTTTGTGAGACTGTAGACTCTGGAGGACAAAATTAATAGTGTTTCTGTAAACAAGTGACCACACAAAGATCTTTCTCTTTATTTATATAATTAATTTTATGAAAATTCAAGTAGTTCCTGGCAAGTGTTTAGTTCTTAATGAGTCTTAAATTACACAAATTTGACATTAAAACTTTGAAACGATCTTTACACTCATAGCCCAGAGATGACTAACATTTCAGAAAAAATAAAATAACTATAAGTCATGCTCTACTTTTAAGGTTGTTATTAATATACTCAAGTACTTGGGAGCAAGAGAATAAAATGAAAATTAAAATACAATGTATACTCATTGGAAGGTTTTTAACAAAATGGAAATACTAATTAACCACTTAAAAATAAGATTAAAATACCTGGTAGAATGCCTTCAACCAGGATGGGAACATAGTTTCTGGCTGAAATATTAGAAAAAAATTTAGAATATTTAAATGTGTATATTTAATTTTTTAATTACTGTACATTAATCCAGTTTACTAAAAAGAAACTCGCCTAGAAAACAAAAGTGTGTAAAATGTGTATAATATTAGTGGAATTCCATTCACAGTTCAAGAAGCAGCTATAGAAAAAAGATCTTATTTAGAACCCAAAAATTTCACTACATGAACTTCATGTGACATGAGTGATTGTAGCATTTGTGTTCAAATCCATTCCTGGGGAGCAACTCTTTCCTCTTAGAGTTTAGAGGGTGGCCAATATGTCACATCTCATCGTTTATTCTAAATTTTGATATAATATAATGGTTGCAAATTGAAAGACTAAGAGTAATTCCTATATTCACAACAATTTAATCTTATATACAAGTATGTTTCATATTTATTTTTTATAATTTATAATTATTGAATTTAATTTTTTATTTTCCTCCTTTTTTATCTAACATTTTGAGACAACAAGGGTCAGCTAAGATGCAAAAAAATATATAATGTTTGGGAATTGCTGATAAATCAAAGAAATAAGAAGCTTTTTTACTAAAAGCTTTAACATAAAATATTCCTGTATTGCAATTTTAAATAAATGATTAGGTGAGAAATCTTTCTTTTAAAAATTGCAGAAAAAAAGAGGAAGAGGAACTTCCTAAATTGAGTTCTGATAAAATGTAAAAGTACATATGTGCTATAGGCTAATGTTATTAGATGTTTGCTGGATTTTGACTGCAAATGTAAAATGTGTTCCTTTGAAAATGTTAAATGTTTAAATTCACAATTTATGAAATTGCCGACAAGTTTAATTATAAAAATCACATTTTTTGGGCAGATTCTATGCATGGGACACTCCTCCCACGTTATGGATGCAATGTGCCCCGTGTAGCGCAGAGGGGGTTGTGGTCAACACCCTGCCTATGATGTGCCACATAAGTGTCTAACTGCTCTGATATGCCGTTGCAGGCCTCAGTGAAGCCAACATGCTACTATGAAGTTGGGAACAATCTCATTTGTTGAATCTATTTTCTATAAATAGTCCTCTGAACTAACAGTACTTAAACTTAAAGTCTCTGACTCTAAAATAGTGGATGCATTTTATGTTAGACTTCACATTGTCAAACGTAAGCCATTAATAGAGTGCAGAGAAATGTCTTCTCCAACACACTCTTTAACAGCTTTCTTCTAACATGTGCCATGTTTCCATTTTTCCTCCCATCATCAATGGCACTTACATCAGTTTTTGTTATTCCTGTAAAATTTCATCCACAGTAAGCTGGCACCCACAAAATCATTACACATCTTGTGGAACATCTCAAGAGCAGTGGTCTTGCCATGCATTAGGATTACTGTGTGCTACGCATCCATCACTTCAAAACTGTCTTCAACATCATAAATATATATTGTGTGTTGGGGAGTGTCAGTAAAATATGTGCTCTCATCCAGATCAACTGAATATGTTTAACTTTGCTACATATTGTGTTTGCTGAAAGACTTATGTTGCCTAACTGAACCTTCTTGTCTAGACATACAAAACATGTTATGGGTCAGTAATCTCATGATCTTAAATACATTGTGTGACAAGATATATTTTGTGTCCACTTTTGGAATAAAGATAACTTGGCTTGTATGGAGATTTAAAATCTTCTAACACCATAGACATGATAATTAAAAATAATGAAGCAATACTAATTATGGTTATGGGAATGAGATAATAAAGGTGCAGTTACATTAACACTAGCTACAGGCCTCAGTGTTAGTATTACTAAGACTTAACTTTTCTCGCAAGTAACAAACTATAAAATATCTTCTTGTATGGCACAAGTTTGAGACACCTAGCCTAATGCATACATTTGGCATTTAATCTTGATTATTAATACATGGAACTGTGTATGAAAGTACAGTAAATAAAAGGAAATTCACTCTCCCCTCAACAAATATAAGGTGGGATAATGGCAAGTTACAGAATGTAAATGCTTACCGAGGTACCACAATGACCACATATTCAAATTTTAACCAAAATGATACTAACTTGACTTTAGTGAACTTTAGTCTCCGACTCTTTGCAAAAGCCTTGGCCTAGGAAAATTGCCTAATTTATATTAGTTAATTTTTAAGCTAATTTAGAAGCTGGCATAGTATTAGATTTATATTAAATAGGGCTGCGGCAATTAACGATAAAATAATTGTTTAATCGTTAAAAAATTTAATAGATTAAAATTAATTTAATCTATTAAAATTCAATTATAATTTAAGCAAATTTTTCTAATTTTTTTCTCTTCAATTTATTAATTATGTTACATTTTTTGTTACTTACACACTTTTCCCTCGTATTATTATTTATTTAGACGTGCATGCGTAAACAAAAGGTTTTTCTTCCTTATTTCTTGCATAGCAGAGCGAATTTGCTGTGTTACGTCACAAAATTTGGGAGCCATGGAATTACTGCAACCTAACCCATTTCGCGAAATAAAGAATCACGACTTAACAGGATCTATATATGCGTTATATAAAATATAGTTAATCGAAAATATATATATTAATTTTTAAAGATAAGTCGCACAAAAATTTTTTTAATCAGTACCAGCCTTAATATTAAATAATATAGATTTTAATTTTAAGTCATGGTCTATAAATTATCATTAACTTAGCCTAGCCTAGGCGAGGCTTCAACTATCAACTAGGCTTATTAATAGTAATTTAGTAATAATCAATTAAATGAATGTCAATGTGATCAATGTCAGTTTAAAGGCCACTGGTACTGTGAAGTTATAGACTCTATACTCTATAGACGTAACAGTACTAAGACGTACCAGTGGCCTTTACACTTGACATACCTAGTATTAGTATAGTTATATTATAGTTTGTTAAACACTGTATATTACTCATTTACTGTATAATTACTATAATGTATAACTGTAGTATAGACACTGGACAGTATAGTATAGTTATATAGTTAGTATACTAATTATATTATATAGTATAGTGAATCTGAATAGTGTTACGTTACAGTTAACTGTACTTGTACTGTAGACTGTAGTGTTACTGAGCAAGCAGTCCTGTAGTCTGTAGTGTTAATTAAAATTAAATTACCTCTTCAAAAATAGACCCAACATTTGCTGTGACCAGCATTACTTTAGTACAATCTCCCTCCATCGTTTTGGTACTCAGTCTCAGAAATGGAAAAGATTTTATTGAATTGTAATAATTAAGGGATTGAAGTGAGTAACTCAATGTTCTGTTTTTTGTTATTTGAAATCCAACACTTAAACTAGAAGTAGACGTTGAAGCACAGAAAAAACGAATAAAATGTTTTGGCACTGTTGCATTCAGTTTTGCAAATGGTAAAAACAAACGAGTGGGAACATTTATCCAGTTCCTAAATCCACACTTTTGTACATGAAATGCAAGTCTAATAACACATCCATGGTGAATGCATTTGTTCATTTAGTGCAACAACAGTAACTCTACACCGTAAGAATAAGATACTAGCTACATTTGTTATCATTAGAATCGTCCACTTCCCGTCCAATAACTAATGTTAACTCCCAATAGCATTAGCTCCCTTTCGGAAATATATTACGTCATGAATGCCAGCGCCACTCATTCATGGGAGTATACTGTTTTATATTTGAACAAACTAAAATTCTCCTTGTTATATCCCTTAGTGCAGTGTTTCCAAAAAGTTTGCGAATCTTATATTGCAGTTTTGCAAATCTTGAGAGGAATTCAAGAGGGAAACAAAAAAATAATACTTTCTTAAAAACGCACCAAACATGGAATTACCGTTCAGAATTTTTTTCCCATTTTTTAATTTTTAAATCAAGTTGAGCCTGGATTTTCAATGCGTTATATTTTTCAATAAATTTTAATTATGCTCTTATTTTTATTGGATTTTATCTCATTCTTTGCAATGGAAGTCTAAGTCTACCTTTTTTTTAAAATTATTACAATATACTTTTTTTTTATTTTCAAACGTTGTATATTTACGGTATTTAAAATTCATCTTAGCCCAAGAAATTACTCAGAAAAACAAAAAATAACTCATGTCCAGTTGGACAATGGCAAGCAATGTAAGGGCCTAACCAAAATACAAATACACAACAGGCTGCCCGAAATCTCTTTCTAAATGTTTGTCGTCATGTCGTCATGCATTTTTAATCTTATCTCATCTGCTACAGATGCTCCTTCTATACAGAAGATTATTGCATCCTAAGCTTTTCAAAGGTTAATGTCTAGTCTTGCATTTTTGTTAGAGTTTTAAATTTTGATTGAGTGTTGGTTTTCCTGGTTTCCTCAGGCAACCCATTCCACATCCGAATTCCGGACGGGAAGAACTAGAATTTGTATGTGTTTGTTCTTGCATACGGAATTTAAGAACAGCTATTTTATCCCTATTGTCTATATAAGGGTTGTATTAGTATTAGGTTATCTTTGTGTATTCCAAATAACAATTAAAAGCCTTATGTATTATTACTAAATATAAAATTTATTAAATAAATGTAAAATTATTTTCAACGTATTAGTGCGTTAACGATAAAATACTATTTTTAAAAACCATTTTGTTTTTAAACGTTGAAATCTTCGCTCATCTCTTAAAATTTACAACTCCCTACCCCCACCCATTTTCTTACACAACCTGCCCTCCTCAAAGATGAAACCGTCAGCGCCAAGAGAAATGGCGAAATCTCAATACAAATGTTTTACTGTGACTCCCCCCCCCCACACACACACACACCTCGAAAAATAAACACATAGGAAGTACAACCCAAATGAAAATCTTTAGTTTAAAATTTTAAAGGTTTAAATTTTAAAATATTGTGAAATACATCGAAATGGTTAATTTTGTTCTCTCGTATGGCTTATGGTAAATGAAAACATATTTTATAACAAGAAAACCTTACTTTTTCAGTTTTTTTTTAAAGTATTTTTTTATATTGAAATTAAACTTAAATCTAGCAAGTGTGCAATCCTAAATTTACTCATCAGTCCGCTTATAATGAAGTATTAGAAACGTGACTATATTGCATTTTTTAATTCATTAAAACTATAGACTTGCTCAATATGGGTTTCACTTTCTTGGGGTCATATTAATCTAAAATTTGTTTACTCTGCTTTATTTGAAACTGACAATGTATTTAATTTATATTTGTTTTATACCATACACTTAACTTGAGCGTGGTGGCTTATATTTAAGTGCTAGCCTTGTGTCCAAGAGACCCGAGGTTTACCCTGGTTGTCAAACACGAACAAAATTCATTTTTTCCCCTTATAATTTTCTGTCAATGAAACTTAAGTATAGTTATTTGAAAAATCCTAACAAATATAGAAAGAAAAAAATTATTAGGCATACACAATTTTCCAAAGACTAAAAATACTATTTTTTAATGTTTTAAATCACAAACTTTTGTTCGCACGAGAACAGAAAAGAAAAGAGAATTTTTTTCTCACTTTCAGAGCAATTATTACGTACTTTATTTTCCTTCAATGTCCTTTACGGCTTACGTCACGTTTTCTGTCATCATCTCATGGCTGTATCATACCGCCTGTATGGACGGATAAGCGCCTAAGTACTTGAAGGAATTAATATCGGATCATATAGACTACATTATGTACCCAGAGCCGTCTTTACACCAGTTTGGGCCCCCGGGCAAAGAAATAGTGTTGGGTCCCTCCCCCGCAGGAATAAAAAATAAATATACATAATATATATAAATAAACATATTCCCATGGGGCCCCTATGCTCGTGGGCCACCGGGCAAATGCCCAACGGGCCTATGCGTTAAGAATACCCTGTATGTACCTCTTAAGGGGCTGCGTTCCCGGAATGGATTGACACAGGAGAAAGCCCCTTCGCGTGCGTTCCTTTGAATCGGCGACACCAAAATTGTGGAGCAGTCTTCCTAAATTTTTGAAAGAGTGTGACAATAAAGACAAATTGCCGCTATGTTAAAAATGGAAAGTGAAAAAGTAAATAACAAAAGGTAACACAAAGTTCAAAATAGTCAGTTTACAGTAACGCAAATGTAAAAAAAATAATAAAACAGTTAATGGATGTTTTATATCCCAGAGAACAGTAGGGGAAGAGAGGGGGGCAAAAGCCCCAGGCGGCACTTTTTAGGGGGGATAAATTCCTCGTCGTTAAATGGCTTCTAGGAGTGAAAATTTAAAAAGAGTATGGAGCTTTTTATAAAAATAAAAATAAAAAAAAATTATAAGTTCTTTTTTTTAAATAAAAGAACTGTCTTAAAATATGTTTAAAATATGCCCGAAACTTCACTCCATATTGAATATACATTCTTCGGAAACTAATGCTACTGAACTGAAAAACCAAGAGAGTGGTATGAGAATGTATGAACTGATCTGTTGGCAACTTAAATTATTCTTCAAATGTACCATATCAATTTCAAACATGAGCCAATCGAATGTCCTGGGCAGCACTTTGTCGGGGCGGCAAATTCTTTGTTAATTAACTTCTAAAAATTAAAAACGGTAAAATAAAGTTAAATTAAATAAAGGAAACCCCAATTTAAAATATTAAAAGGAATGAAGGAACTATCTTAATATATGTGAATGTTTCCGACGTCATAACTTCAAACGGCACATTGTATGTAAATTCTTCTGATACAAATGAGTTTTCAAATCAAAGCATCTCCCATGAACTTGTCAAGCGAGGACTATTTACTACCTCACTGGTAAAAAAAAATTTGAATTAATGAATTCAAGCGCACTTGAGTTCTGTGGCGGATTGAGGGGGTGGGGGGCTGAACGGGCTAAAGCCAGGGGCCCATGATGATTTAGGGGCCCCCAAATTTAGTAAGTTTTAAAATAAAGGTGGAGAAATCTTTGCATGAATTCCTGAAAATATCATAAATTAAATAAATTAATAAAATCATCTATTAATCTGATCGCTATTCGGACCTGATTTTATAAAAAACCTGATTTTATAGGCTCAATAAGAGAAAATATTGAAGAATATTGTTTATATATTTTAAATTTACATTTTTAATCACGTTCGTGTGGTCTTGTGGCAGAAACTCGGCTTGCGATGCAAGCGGACACGCGATCGATTCACCTGGGGGAATACTTTTTAAAAATACTTTTCATTTGTCTTTTAAAATTGTCTTTTTACACTCAATTTTAGGAAACAGGCAAACAGTTATTTTTTCGTATTCGTTTATTTTCATGAATAATCGTTTTGGCTGGGAAGGCCAATCCCGTAGTACAGACAAAGTATGAGAACTATTTAGTTACAAGTTACAGTCTTATATTAGCTGCTAGCAATCATTTTATTTAAGGGGACGCTGGCTGGATAGGGCCCCAGTTTGAATTGCAGCCAGGGGCCCAGTGCAGTCTTAATCCGCCCCTGCTTGAGTTATCCAAGTTTATTAAGATATTTAGGCTCGGATATCCCTTGCCTACTATTTTATTAATTCAAACATTTTGTACAACTGTCTTAAGTAATGTTAGCTGTGAAAGAATCCACTCGAAAATTAAGTTAATGAAAAATAAATTACGATCAATAATGAATACTCCAAGATTGACTAATACATAACCATTGCCACCATTACGCATGGAATGGCTGACAACATTGATAGATCACTGAGTGTACCATGAGGAAAAGCAGAAAAATTCAATTTTAATCATGAAATGAAAGCTTTTATACAAGTATTTATTTCTAACATTAACATAAGCATGAACAGTGTCCTTATTATAACTATCTAATAAAAATTATATTTTCTTCATTTCATCAGCATATTTTTCCGTCGGCAAACCAGGGATCTGCCCCGGGTGGCACCACCCACGCTACGCCACTGAGGGGGAAGGTAATTGGACATTATTTGGTCAGGGATTAAAATTGTAGGTAAGGAAGAGGGAGAAAGTAAGTCCAGACTCTTGATTGTCAAAAGAGAGTGGGCTGAGAATAGATTTAAAAGTGGAGGAGAACAAGAAACTCTTGCCCTTACACGTGAATAAGTCCGTTCTCTACGTTAATCCTGGCGGACGGGTTATGAGGTTTAGTCGCTGGAGCCCTTGTCATCGCTTTGATATATGGGACGTTGTTTTAGATCTTTGCATGCACAAGTCTTAACCAAGAGCCTACAACTATTTTGACGATGAATTTGTGTATAGTTTTGTCATTCGTGTTTCACAAACATTTGATTTTAACGTCATTGCAAAGCCTTACGTCTCCAATAATTGTTCCTAATATTTAAAATTTAATTAAATAATTAATAGTAAAGGCGTGGAATGGTAGGACTAGCCCTTTCAAGATTTAAAATATCAATAGTTATGATTTTTCACGATTGTTGTCAGACGCTATATAGCTAGCTACCCACAGGATTATAATTGAAGATACACGAAACTTTAACATACATGGTCACGGGTTCGAATCCATGTGAAGGCAAGGATTTTCCCCCCGGGCCTAGTGCGTCCCTGAGTCACCCAGCTCTGAATGGGTACCTAGTACCTAACACTAGTTAGGCGGCTGGGTAATGCGTGGAACCCACAAAGCCGTGGCTTGTGAACGCTGCATCACTTGCCAACAGATCATCTGCCATGATCTGTGGACGCAATTATCTTCTGCCTAGAAGGATCGTCTGTATAGATAAGATAAGATAAGATTTCCTGCACAGACATTTTGGTTGCTACATTAAACATTTTAATACCACAGAAACAACGCTAACCCTCTCAACATGCAGATTATTATTTCATTGATCACTGGACCCTGATATAAAGTAGAAGAAAAGTTTTTTTTTAAATTTCTTCTTTGTTTGGTACCGGTATATTGTAACTATGTATTTTATGTTTATGGATTTTTCACTTTTCTTTTTTTTTAAATTTTATTTTATTCTAATTAATATTTGGATACGTGTATTAAGAATGATTAAAATGTGTCTCTTCCTTAGATTTAGATTTAAATAGTGAATGTTTATTACAATACTGCCCATTTTGTTGAAGTAGGAGGTAAATAGATGGTATTAGTTAATTCTGTCGGAGTTTAAGTTTTCTTAACATCTATCTATTTTGACCGCTCGTGTAACACAATGAGGTGAATGTGCTGAAATGACAGATTTGGGAGCGTAATCGGTGGCTTGGTGTGAGACATTGGCCAACTGCATAGTTGTTTGTTTGTTTTGTTGTTATTTTACTTGAAATGGAAGCAACAAAAATCTTGGCACTAAGCCTCGATACGCCATTGGTTGTAGTGTTATATCACTAACGCCTCACGCACTGCTAATCGCGTTACTATAGACGTATGAATGTATCACAAAGGTTAGTTTCCATTAAGCTGTTCTTTGATTTATACTTTTAAAAAAATATTAGTTACGAGTTAAATAAAAACCCGTTTTAACGATTTCATGCTGGGCTTCGTAACGGATGTGGAACAGGGATTTGTCCCGTTTAATGAAATTTGCTATATATTAAAATTTAAAAAATCATTTTAAATTCTGAATGATGATGCACTCACTGTTATTTATTTTATACTTATACGAATCCATTAGCTTCAGAAACTACGTGTTCATCTCATACATTACAGACGTTTATTCTATACAGAAGATTATTGCGTCCTACCCTTACCGATGGTTTATGTATTTATGCTTATAAAATAACTACATATTACACTCATGCAATCTTATCTATTACTTAAAGACACACCTTTTAAACAGAAGTTTATTGCGTCCTACGCTTATCCATGGTTTATGTCTTGTGACTTATGTTTATAATATAAAATAATTAAATATTACACTCATGAAGTCATGTTTACAGATTATCATGTTTGTGTGTGTGTGTTGTTTGGATTCTGTGTGGCGAAATTCCTCAATTTTTAATTATGTAGACAGGGTACTCTCACTATATATATAATATCACTTTTGAACGACTAAACTTAAACGACTCAGTGAGGGGACATTACTACACTATTAACATCCAACAACTATGCAGCCCCCTTCACTATTTACCCGAACCACTAGAGTACCATTTACGATTAACATTTAACCACCATATAGCCATTTACTGTGAACTTTCAACTAGTTACTACACAAGCCGTTATCATTAGCGTCCAACCCCTACATAGAGCGTCTCTATTAAGATCCAACGATCATAACAACAACAGTGGACTGATATAAAACTCAGATAGCAACCATCTCAAATATTTCAATTACCGGATATTTGTATTCTTTTAAAGCAATGCACACTCCTTTAATTTAAAATCGGTACGTTTAAAGGATGCCAAAAAGTAAATTATTTATAACCAATCTTTTTATAACTATAACTATAATATGTCCGTGTGTGACAAACTTGTGACAAGTCCATGTCTAAACATTGCACATCAATGTTACATTGTGCTAAAATCTACTTTTTAAACAACTATCAATAAGCCGCTCCATTTACTTAGAATTAACAATATAATATTTCATAAATGACGGTTGTGCACAGTCATTTACAACCACTTCTGCTATGTGAAAAGAACACCTTTGTTTAGATGATTCGGTCCTATTCTCTTGTGTATTTCCACATTTACTATTATATTTGTTGTGTTCAAAGGGAAGTGCGTGTTTAGGGACCAAATGATTTTAAAACTTCATCTCACTATTCAATAAATTTGTACTCTGGTGACGACTTTTGGGTTATGCGATGCACAGAGAGATATATAGAACATCATATATATACATACATTTCTTCATAATAACCCACTTTTTCTTTCTTATTCATTATTGGGCGCATATAAGTTTGACATTCGAATGTAAAAAACAATAAGACTTCTCTATTACACTAATAATTAATTTTAAATAACCACTTAAGATATATTTTTTTAATACTTATATTTTTCCAAACGTGTCCTGGTGGGGGCGGCTTGGTGTGATATAGAAAACCTAAAATAGCTCTCACTCACACGCCCCATAGCACGCGCGCGCGCACACACACACAAACACACATACACACACAGTGAACTTGGGGTGATTATGAATCTGATGGCCAGTACGTTGACCTCTTGCGCCTACAGTTTATTGTTAACAGCCGACGTATGTGTCAAAACTTAACGCGTCTAATCACTAGTAATGTGAATGTGTGTTTAGTGTACTCTGTAGATACACTGCCGGCTCGTTGCCAAACATATGGGTCTACTGTCTACTATGTGGTCATGCATTGGTTCTATGTGGTCATACACTTGGTCTATAAGGCCATACATTTAGTATATGTGGCCATACATTTGGTGTATGTGCCCAAACACTGGGTCTATGTTCTCATACACTGGGTCTATGTGGCCATACATTAGGTCCATGTGGCAATACATTGGGTGTATGTGGTCATACACTGGGTCTATGTGATCATACACTGGCTCTATGTGACCATACATTTGGTGTATGTGGTCATACACTGGGTCTATGTGATCATACACTGGCTCTATGTGACCATACATTGGGTGTATGTGGTCATACACTGGGTCTATGTGATCATACACTGGCTCTATGTGACCATACATTTGGTGTATGTGCCCAAACACTGTGTCTATGGGGTCACACATTGGGTCTATGTGGTCATGCATTGGTTCTATGTGGTCATACATTGGGTCTATGTGGTCATACACTGGGTCTATGTGGCCATACATTTAGTATATGTGTCCATACATTGGGTCTATGCGACAAAACATAAAAAAGTCATTATCTACTGTACATGGGGTCGCGATTCGCCACAAATGTGTTGGGAATCAAGTCAATTATTATTTTATTATTTTTTTAAACACACTCAAACAGTTTAAAATATAATTTTTTAACTCTCTAATGAAGACACACTATCGGCGCAAAGACAATGGGAGGAAAAGATGAATGGCCGGTCTGTCGGCCCAATTATTAAAACTTTGAGATAGCCTGGCTGGTCGCTGCACAGCTAATCATTTATTTCTTGCATTACTTTATCAACTGGCCATTGTAATGGCAGCCTCCCTCGATAGTTTCTAGCAACAACAAAAGTTCATTCTTTCTTCTTTGTTTTAAAAATATCTGACCTTTTGATATCCCGTGAATTTCCACCAGGTAAATATTTTATACAGTACTTCGCATTCATGATTATTGTGATTTATTTTTATGGCGCATTTGTCTATGATAGTCTGGTACACTCTGATGTTCAAGACTGTAAACTTTAAACTTAAACGTTACTTAAACGTTTGTCATCGTTACTTCTAATCACCATTACTATATTTGTGGTCTGTATGCGTTGAGATAGATAAAAAGCAGCATATCGCTCAGGTGACGTAATCACACCCCGCAATTTAAAAAAAATTAATCATGCCTCCAAATGCTTTTAAATTGTTTTATTTCTTACATAAGTGTTGTTAATTTTTTTTTAAATTCAACTTTTGATGATTTTCAAGGGGGATGACTCTTAAACAATTTCTAGCCCGATACAAATAATTTAAAACTCGATTACATTTTTATTTCCAATGCAATAATTAGAATAAAAGAACATGCGAGGTTCCCTCGTGAATTACATTTGTTAAGTTTTTAAAACGCAAATTTATTCAAATTTCCCCACATATTGTAAATACAATGATTTTCTGTTTCTTTCGTACTTTTGCTCTCCTCCTTGCTTCCCATTTCCTTCGCTTTCCCCTCTATTTCGTAAATATAAGTTTATTTTTGTATGAATATCACTATCAATGATTCAAAATGTAGCACTTGCATAGACTACATCATTTTTTATCCCAATTATTTTTATCCTTTTATTGATTTATTGATCTTGAACTTAAGTGTGCATTTGTCTATTTAGGCCACTAAAAAAAAGACTACTATAATTTTGCAATGCATCAGTGACGGGCTGATGGAGAAATATTTGATAGTAGAAGAGTCTAAAACTGTGGGGATATGAAAGAAAATTAAGCTATATCTTTAAATTTAAATAAAGGGAAAATAAAAAATACAAAGTGGAAGCGGCTCTTCAAGTCACGCACAGTCTCTGATCCTACCACTAGATGTAGATCGATACTAGACATAATCGTATTTTGATACCCATACTGTTTGTTTATATTCCGTCACTATCGCCTTGCATCATCATTCTTGCCGATGACTGCCGCTAAGCATGGAGTGTTCTTCGACTTGTAGCGGTGAACTTTGGACTCCTTTGACGAAGCGTGATCTCCGTATCTGCAATACAATTACATAACAGTTAATCATAACTTTGAACAAATTGAAATGAAAAAGTTAACATAAAATTAAGTAATCAGTAATGGGTAATCCTGCAGATTTTACACGTATATTATAATTTATTATTTCAAAGCGAAATTTAATTTTCTCAGTGAGAACTTACATTTTTAATTTATTAAATGCATTATTATGTGTCGTATTTCAGATATTACAGCGCTAATTTGTGAGTCTTTTTAATTTCAAATGCATTTTTTCGGCTCTATATAATACATAATGTGGTCACGATTCGTCCATTTTGTTTACCTAGCGAACTGCTGCCAGATGTTTTTTTACCTGGCTCGACCCATGCTAAAATAAATTTACTGACTGAAGATATTTTTTTAAAAGTATTATTCATCTATTTTAATGTTCTTAGAAGATAAATAAATATTTTAAAGACAATTTCTTTTTTCTTATTTCGTTACTAGATGTTTGATTCTTATTTTCTTTGTTTGTAAGTGAGAAATTTCCATTTGGCATCTTATCGGACAATCCGGCATGTAGTTTGATAATTAAAAAAATGGTTGCATCATCATCAGACTATTTACTGTTGAGAGCCGAAAAAATGGCTTAGAAATTAGAAAGACTTACAAATTAGCGCTGTAATAGCTGAAATACAACATATAATTATGCATTTAATAAATTAAAAACGAAAGTTCTCAAGAGAAAATTAAATTTCGCTGTGAAATAATAAATTATAATATACGTGTAAAATCTGCAGGATTACCCAGTAATGTCTTATAGTTGTAAACTGTTAAAACACCGTGTTATTACTGTTATTCAAAGACAAAGGGCAACTTAGTCGACAGTAGACAACTTAGACGACTTAGTACAAATCTGTAATTATTAGTTTAGTCACTAAAGTTTAGTTAGACTAACTTTGAAAGTCTTAGTACTTAGTAAGTACTAAGACTTAGTCTAACTCTAAACTAATAATTTTAACTTAGTCTTACTTTTACTTATTAAGTCAACTAAGTGAAAGTGCTTTATCACTTTACCTTACTCTTACACTTACTAACTTTATACTATACTGACTATGGACCATTGTCTTACTAGTCTTAGTTTTTAGTTAGGCTACATTACTTATTGTAATTTACAGTGTAATCATTACTAAAAATTAGTAATTTTATTATATTATATTAATATTTTAGTAAATTTAAATGTATCAACCAAAAATATATTTTTTAGAGACTTAACTTAACTACCTCCCCCAATTATTATGCGGTTTATGCAGTCTTCCGTGCCACTGAACTGCTCTTACGAGATGGGGTTGTAATTCAAAACAATTGAGAAGATATTGTTTACTGAATAATACTTTTATAATTCTTATTCAAAATAACCATTCATTATGATTCATCAATTATTGTTTTATTATAACTTATTTTATTCACAGATTCTACTGTCTTAAAGCTTTAAGACATTTTGAGATTTGCGGCAGCCCAAATTTAAGATTAAGATGTCAGAATATGAGAATGTTCTACAAAAGATCCGACCATTCGGACCATATCAAATACGAACTTTTATTTTGGTTTCCTTGTTTGAAACTCCACTGGCATGGGCAATGCTAGTGCCAATATTTTCTGCTGCCAATCCAAGGGATTTAATAGGAATTTTTTTTGTTCTTGCATCAGATTGGAATATTTATCTGCAGTCTCTGTGATAGTTATTTTGGCAGTGCGTCATTATTTTACATATTCCTTCAAGTTGGTACTTACTTGCGGGACTGAGGGTTGTGTCGAGGGTTCGTTTTTTATAGTGTGGGGAGGTGGGGGGGCTGGTGGGGTGGGTGGGTGGTGTGGTGGTGTGGGGGGGTGATTTGTACTTGGGGGTTTGGAATGTATGTTGAGTTCAAGGCCCTGAACTAAAGTGAAGGAAATTAATGTGGGGAGGAGTGGGGAATTAAATGTGCGTTTTTGTAGGCTAGAAATTGAAGGAGCGCTTTTTTTTTGGTGGTGTGTTTTGTAATTTACACATTCTGGGGATAATATTTATATGTGGGGGTGGTCTTTGTATGGGGGGAAGAGAGGGGGAGGGGTTAAACTGGTATGGACTGAGGGGTTGGGGGTCATAACGCGGCGGTTTTTTAACATACAGGTATAGTCGCTTAGATTATTGAGGGGGAGTCAGGGGGTTGGTAATATATTGGATTCTAGGTTCGTTAGGCTAGTTTCATGGGGGGGGCAAGCGGCGGGTGTCTGGACAATCAGCGAGCATATTCTAGGGATGCGACCACCATTATATAAGTATTGGTGGACAACCCAGCCGTGGGGGCTTGAACTCAGGCGAGCGGTGGGGTATCCGTAGAGCGAGGGAGGGGGGGGTTTAAGTGTGGTGTGGTTGGTGATCTGTTTTCTGAGGGGGGGGGCTATGGGGGATGCTGGGGGATAGAGGTGGTGTGAATGAATTGGTAATTTGTGGGTGCGTGTTATTGATGGGATATTTTTTATTTATTGGGTGGTGGGGGGGGTGGGACGTGAGAGGGGCTAGGGGCTTAGAATGATGTGTGCGTCGGGGTATGACCTACATAAAGGTCGTGTTTTTTGTATAGGCTCGTCGACTGTCTTTTTTTGGTTCAGCACGGGATTTGCTCCTAGTTGGGAAATTTATGCAGCCTTAAGATTTGTGGTTGGAGGACTTATTGGTGGTAAGCTAGACATTTTTTTATCAACTTTATTTTAAACTGAACATCAGTTTTTTCTCAGCCATAGCCTATATTGTTAAGTAAATTTTTTAAATATTTTTTCTTTGACAATTAAAACAAAATTTTCTTAAATATTATTTACAGGTTGTCTAGTTGTTAACTTTGTGCTTCCATTGGAGTTTGTGACACCAGAATGGCGAACATTTTGTGGCTGCATAGGTTTTTGGGCTGTGGGTCTCATGACCTTAGCGCCCTGGGCTTACTTTCTGAGAAACTGGAGACATTTAGATATTGCCATGTCTGCAACTAGCACCACGCTGTTACCCTTATGGTGGTGAGTGTATGTGCTTGTATTGGCTACTGCCGTTTAAGAATCTGTGTGCCTATTCTTAATTATCTGCCAAATAACTTAACAGACCCCCTAGAAGTCTCTTAGCAATTTACTGAATCATAATCACTAAAGGGAATTTTAACTAAATGCACATTGATTTATTATTGAAGGCCTACTAAACTATTAATAATTATAATGTTTAATGTGTGCATTGTTTTCCTTTGTAGGCTGATTGATGAGAGTCCCAGGTGGCTATTAAGTCGAGGTCACCTTAAGGAAGCTAGTGACATACTGATAAAAGCAGCAAAATTTAACAAACGTCAAGTTCCTGATCTGAGTGGATTAGACCTATTTGTAAAGGTCAGAAATATCTCTTAGAAGTCTTTAATATTTGCCCCTATTATTTAAAGGCATAAACTCGTGAACCAGTATTTTCTGTTGAGGATAATCTACTCCAACACTCCACATTAAGTATGTTGTGGCATAATTCAGTACTATGCTACATACTTCTTACCTTTATTCCAATCAAAGAATGAAAAACTCATAAATTTATAAAAATTTGTCAAAGTGAAAAGTGATTTTCTATATATCAAGCTTATCAATCATTGGAAGCCAACTAGCTGCTAATCTGTGTTTTTAAATTTCGAGATTCATTGGTCATATTCAACCATCTTGATGTTTTTTGACATCATGGATTTGTAAATTTAATTATTAGTAATAATAATTTATTAAGAAAATGAAGAAATTCATAACACGGATTTTAAAATACTGTCTGATCTATTGGTGAACACGCTTAAATATTGGAAACTAATTCATGTTGTTTTACTTTATAAAAATTCATATTTGAAAAGATGGTACAGTAGAACCCACTTAACTTGAGCCCGGTTAACTCACCAACTCTATTAAGTCGACGTTTTTTATTGGAACCGCCAAATTCTCTCTTTGTCTTAGCATTTTCTCATCGGTTAATTCGATTCTTTTAAGTCGCCAAACCCTAATACCTCAAGCACAAAAGAGGGGCAAATTTCCAATTTAATGTTGGTTAGCTCGATCCCCGTCTGTTCGCCTTGCAACGCACTCGCATTTTTAGTTAAAATGTTCGACTTAGCGGGGTCCAACTGTATTTGATTTCAATTTTAAGAAAGAACAATAGCATCCAAATCTCGCTTTCCTAGAGACTTCCGGCTATTGTGTGATTTTACGAGATTTCAATTAAAATTACCGGATGTTTTTATCTTGTTTCACTTTTATCCGTGTGTGAATAAGTTTGACGAGTTTAATCCTCATTATTTCGCAGTGCATGTTATATTATTATTAAACTTAATTCATTTCCTGATGCATTAATCATTTTATTTTTTAAGATAAACAAATATTTTTAGAAAAGAAAATAAAGGTTTGTATCGAGAATTGACGGTGGTTTTTATTTTATACTGGCCGTGCGTAGAAGAACTGGGTCATGCAGCGTGTGTCGAGAATGAAGACGCGCAGAGGGAAGCGGGGGCTTGTTTTGAATGACATCACGGGTAAAAAGCAACTAAGAGAGTGTGTATCAATGATGAAATTTTCGCCTCGCGCCGTCTGATGGTAACTTCAAAGAACATGTGACGTCACAGCCCGTTGTTTTCAGCTCTCTTGCGCTGAATAGTAACATTTTAACATCGCCGCACTGTGAGTTAGTTCTCGTACTATGCGTCCTCAACTAAGAGAGTTTAAATTTTTTTAACACCGTTCACTAGCCATACGCATTTTTTAAAGCAAATATCAGTTTTGATATTAATGTGGTAATCTTACGTCAAATGCCTTTAACTTGCAGGAAAACTGTCACTAAAAGACTGATTAATCACCCGATATCTTTGCTACGTCTTTCTAATGACTCGTAATATAGATAGAAACAATAACAGTCACGGCCTTGACTTTGACCATTGCTCATAACATACGCTCACTGTGTGTTAGTATTAGCTCTCGTACAGTGCCTTGACAACTAAGCAAAGTAAAATTTAAAAAAAAATCTTTCCTCAGCCGCAGGCGAACAAACTTATAGTGATGACGTGTATATTATTTCTAGACCGGAATAGTAAGAAAACGCTTTGATGTCACGGTCGCTTGCGTATTGGTTCTGTTATTCTGCCGTAACACAACAAAATATTAACTCCGCGTAATAAGTTTATACTGAAGTTGCAACTAGCCGGTTAACCGTTAACAACCTTATCATGTACATAAAGAAATTTCAAGCACATGTTAATATTTTGCGCCATATTTGTTTTCGTTTAACTCGATCATCGGTTAGCTCGACTCCTTTTGGCATACCCCTAGGCCGTTGACTTAACCAGGTTCTACTGTATGTGGAAACAATAGTAAACCATTTTTATATACCGTATATACTCTTTCTATAGCCGAACTTTTTTGGACACAATCTAGGGGGAAAAGTTGGGGGGTTGGCTTTCGAGCGGGTCATAGGTGATTTCTGCATGTACATTGAATATTGGTGTTGTTATTGTAGATCATCAAGGTCCTTTTCTACATTCTACAAGATTCGACCGCTTTACCTGAAGCTATAAAATATTATTTAACATCTGCACTTACCTTATTTAATCATTTTATTTTTGTGAATGTTTTAACAAATTGTATTACAAATTTTGTTTTCAACAACAAATTTTAATGTACTCGCTTTCGCCACTGTTAACCAAAGAAACAAAATACAGAAGAGCACAAAGACAAAGAAAGGTAGTTCAAAGCAACATAATGACCGATTTAGCTTGTAGTTTATAACAAATGTGAACCATTTTGTTTACACTGTCCTATTATTTTTGGGGGGTCGGCCTACGAACGGGTAACACACTTTTAATACTATTCTCTTCCAAAAGAGGGGGGGGGTCGGCTTATGAATGAAGGGGCTATAGTACGAGTATATACGGTAATTATATTAAAATTGTATTATGCAACGGAAATCTGAGAAAAGACAGAGGAATCAAACAGAAAATTATTTGTTAATTCCAGCTTCAAAATATAATATACTTCTTCCATATTGCTTTAAAATGTTTTGCGTTAATGTAAACCTTTTAAAAACTTCAACATCAATAACAAAATTTGCTTTAAAGGTAAAAAAAAAGTTACACTTTATTTTTCTTTGTTGAAATTAACATTTTTTAAAGTGCTTTTTTAAGTGCCTGTCTCCTTTTCTCACCAAAGATTCCATAAGTAAAATAAATTTGTAGAATGTTTGTATTTTCTTTAGAGAGAAAGGATCAGAAAGGATGAAGAAAAGAAATATTCATATTGGCATCTCTGCAATTCATTAACTCTAACCAAAGGCTCTCTCATTTGTATGTTTGGATGGTAAGACATTGCCTATTATATTATAATATCTTATTTATAGTGAAACATTTTTCTTTTAAAATCTGCACAAGATGTGAAATTTCAGATTGGTATTTAATTTAATGTAAATACAGTCGGACCTCCCTAAGTCGAAAACTTCCCTATATGGAATTGTTAGGTCCTTGGCCAAATTCTGCGCCTATTACGCCATTTTCCCTAACTCGAAAACTCCATAAGTTGATATTTTTTTCACAGTCCCTTTGAGTTCAACTTAGCGAGGTCTGACTGTATTTGAATTTAATTTTATTTTAAGGAAGAAAAATAATAATTCAAATGTGTAAAACAAATGCTAGTAGCTCTGTTTTGAAACATGACAATATTTTATGCATTGTTTTGATATTCAAGGGTAAAAAATTACTAATGCAAACTAGGTTTAGCATTTAAGGAATTTGTTTATTACCAGTTAACATTTATTACTAATGCCTAAGCAACCAAGTCTTCAAGGCCCATTCATATTCAGAGACACCAATAATATAAGTAATGCACATTAGAAAGCATTTAGCATAATTATTAGAACAAGATTAATACATTGCATTACATTGAAACATCAAATTTTAGCATAGTGGGGGAGGTTTCAAACACAAAGGCAGGTGTTTGGGTTTGAAGTATATGTGTATTATCTTTACCTGCTTGGATTTTACCTGTTGAAATTTTGTATATTAATGTTTTAATTGCTCAAAATCTCTACAGGTTTGTGTCAAGCTCAGTTTATTATGGCCACAACTTCAACAGTAAAAACCTGGTTGGTGACAGGTACATCAATGTTTTCATATCAGGAATTGTGGAGATACCAGCACTTTTCTTTGTACTTTTCAGCAACAACTATTTTGGTAGACGCAAAACGGTTTTCTTCCTAATGCTTAGTTCAGGACTGGCATGTTTCTCCATTCTCATTATTGCATTAAGTGGTAAGATCTGGCTTGACTGTTGTTATTTACATAATATAAATATGCAGTCTTTGAAGAATAGTGAGAGAGGAAAATGATTGTGTAGCCTATTGGTGTGTAAATTCACTCAGTATTTTTTTTCTTTTGGATATCAGTACCATATGGTTAAGTATATTATTAATGAAATATTTTAGCCAATCAAAATTGTTTCCTCATTAAAGGTAACCTAGTAACTCTATCAGCTTTAACTCTGACTATGGCCATGATTGGAAAGTCTTGTATTGCTGGAGCCTGGGCAGCAGTGCAGATTTTCTCGGCAGAAACTTTTCCAACTGTTATAAGGTAAGTCAATATACATCCTTTGAAATAAAATATATCGTCATTTGGGGTCATCTATAAATGATTTCACACAACTGGTGGTGAGAGGAACATTTATATTTTTGTAATGAGAGTGGCCAAGGTTTTAGCTATCTGATTTCTCATTCTAAAAAAAGTAGAGATAATAATACCAAAAATATTGCACAGAATAATGTTGCATTACAGATATACAGCAATGATAAGTTTTTCATTTATTTTATTTGCTATTAGCACAGTGTAAACAAGAGGTAAGCCAGGTTTGAAAATGGTTCCTATCAAGTTACAAGACATCACAGAATAAGATAATCAGGGCACTGATCCTGATAATTTATTTAGAAATGTGGAAAAGAGAAACAAAGGGACCACTTGAAGTGAAATTAAATGAGCAAATATATTTCGCTGAGATTTTACACATTTTTTATTGTTGTTTTATCTCTTTAATTAACTTTATTGAAATATGAAAAAACATTCAAAAACCATAGTTAAAAATTTTCAACTGCTAATCAATTTGCTTAAAAAATGTGTTTACAGAAATATTGGAATAGGTGCATGTTCCATGGCAGCTAGAGTTGGTGGAATTGTGGCGCCCCAGTTTGGATTTTTGGTGAGTCTCAGATTTGTTGATGGATTTTTATATGAATTAAAGGGACCAGTCTGTCCCACATTACATAAGTGCTAAATTCTGTTTGAGAAGTAAGGAAATAATAGTATTTTTGGCTGTTTTTTCCTAAAAATATTGCTGAAACAGCTATGGATAAGTTAGCATCTTAAATAGGAACAACAGCCCCAGTTAAATATTTTCATTGAAGCATAGACTTGTGGAGGTGGCAAATACTATAAAAGAAATAGATATGAATTACCATCGTTATCAGCACAGTTTTGTTCTTAGCAAATAGTCTGTCTTATGAGTTTTGCACTATATTATATCTACTAATTAGCATAAAAAGATTTTTAAAAAGTTTGGAAAATTCGGCAATATAAATTCAATTTTTGAAAATGATGCCATTAAGTTATTAAAAGCTTAATATTTGACTAAATTTTTATAAAAATTTACACAGGGTCAGACAACAATTCACGTCCCATTTACCATCTTTGCCATTTTGGCTGTGGTCTGCAGCTTCCTGATGCTGTTCTTGAAAGAGACAAAGGGAGTTCCACTCCCAGACAGATTGCACCTTCATTTGAAAGAGGATGAAAACTTTAGCCCAATTAATATGTTGAACAAAAAAGGTTTAGCCACAGAGCAGGGTGGGGGAGATGTGTTTGAAACTAGCCTGTTGCAGATACCTAATGGTGATACTCCACTAGAAACATCTGAAGTGGACGCTCCCAATCAACATCAAAATGCTGTTTAGATCTTCATGAAGACAACTGATTTAAAATTCAGCTTCAGAAAAATAATTTGTTTTTTTTTAGAAACCTGTAACATATTAATAAAAAAAAACTAAAATAATGTTAATTACAAAACATGTGTAAAGTAACTTGGAAAAGTTATTGTATCCTTAAAGAAACATCTGTAAAAATGACTAAAATAATAATAATATAATTTAAAAGACAGTAAATAGTAAAACAAAACTGATTTCTTTTTTTAAAAAATCTAGTGCTATATAATCAAGAGATCTTGCTGCTTACCATATATAATCAAATATTAGTCGATCTCGAGTATAAGTCGATGCTCTGATTTGTCACTTGAAAAGTCAAATCTTACATCTCTTCAATGATCACTTTGATAAACTCATGGCGTTTATAGAATGAGTTACACTGTATAAGTCAACCCCCTGATTTTTTCCTTGAAATTTAGTTTAGAAGAAGAAAAAACTCGACTTATACTTGAGTTTATATGGTATATGTTTTAATCTATAACATTTTACTGTGGAAAAAAGTCACAAATTTGTTTACCTTTATTTTATATTTATGTATAAAATTTTGATATTTCTATTTAATTACAATTATAAACCTTACGAGTGTCTAGAAGCTACAGGTTGTTATTATTAAATGATAAGGCGACAAGAAGATTTTAATCTGAAAATCTGTATGTCGTTTTCACAAAAGAATAAATTTTCAATTTAAGTCTAGTTCATCAACAATCTCTGTTACATATTTGTATATATATTTTAGTATTTTTATTTGTTTCTCCAAGTTGGTTAGGCATAATTTGAATTACAAAGTAATTTTATTTGCCAAAAAATGTTATTTATTTAAAATTGATTTTAATTGTTTTTAAAATTTCTTCGGGATTTGTTTTCCTTAATACTTTTTGTATCATTTCTGTTTCATCCCCATTCCATTACTTTTTTGGTACACTGTTCAGTTTTGTTTTGCAAATAAATTATTTTTTACATTTAATTAACATCATTTTTTCTAAAAAAAACTAATGCTGCAATTCACTTGGATTAGACTAAGATTTTTTTTCTTGGGTTTTAATTTTGTTAGCATTAGTTACAACAGTTATAATAATATCTTAAGTGCCTCTCTTTAAATGCTTTATACATTATTTTGTATCAAAAGTCATTGTTCGATTTGCATGATAAATATATTTTGTAACAGTTATTAAAAACATTTTTTTAGTCCCAATTCCATACAGTTTATTTTTAAAGCTTTTTTTCAATTCTGTTTGAAAATGGGCTGTTGAATTATTTTTTTTCATAGTTGAATCTCAGTTTTTACCTTGAAGCAAAAACATTGGCTGACAAATACTCCTTATTTGTATTTTTTCTCTCTTCCAACCATGACTTTTTATTTCTAAAGCTGTGAAAAATCTCAATATTATGAGACGAGAAAGGAAAGATTTATTATTAACTGCCCCTCTCTCGATTCATACTAATTAGAGCAGATGTATTTTTCAATTTTATTAACAACACATTTCTGTAATTATTCAAAACCTTTGTACAAGTCATGACAAGTCTGTTGATTTAGTACATTGAAGCATACCTATATACCATAACATGTTCGTTATGATTAAACTGAATTAAATCTGTTGATTTAGTACATTGAAGCATACCTATATACCATAACATGTTCGTTATGATTAAACTGAATTAAATCTGTTGATTTAGTACATTGAAGCATACCTATATACCATAACATGTTCGTTATGATTAAACTGAATTAAATCCTTCTTAGCTTGGATTCACACAGTATTTTTCATAGGCAAAAATTACATAGTTTTAAATGCTTTTATTGCTTAAACAGCTAATTAATAGTTGCCATAACAATTTCGTGAAATAAGTTAAACAACCAAAATACCTTTCGAATAAATCACTTTTTCAAATTCAGTTTTGATACAGTTTTAAACAAAATGTACTGTCAGTTCTCTACTTAATCTCTAGAATGCTGTGAAATAAAAGTTGAATTGTTCACAGATAATATTTTATTAGTAATTATTGTTAATAAGCCAATACACTCAGTACATGTATATGAATATTTTTTTAGGGTTACATTTGAGTCATATCAAAGTTGAAATAATTATAGGTCCATGTCATTTGAACTTTTGAATAATCAAAACTATTACATATCATTATTGCTTATCTGCCATATAGAATTTGAGGCAGGACTTTTAATTACCTTATAGTTTTAACAGTATTGTTTTTTATTAAATTTTTATTTACAAAACTTTTAACTAAGCGATTACATTAAAATTTGTTTAATTTAACCATATGAAGACCTAAATGGACATAACTGCTATGTGATATTTTTGTAGCTTTGAGATATCGAAGTTTAAAAGTTAAAAATATACAGATTTATCATTAATTAACTAAATACATTTCAATTTTTGATAGGGTCAGATACAATATTGTTTCATAAAACCTTATTCATAGCATTCTATTTTTGATACTCTATCTCAATGGTCCCCAACCCCCAGCCTACGATACAATAGACAAATGAGAAATCATTACATAAAAAAGCCAAAGTTTGTAAATCATTTATTTTTTCCTATTATAAATATGTCTTTTATATTGTATACCTAAAGTTGTTTGTTTTTTTATGTTTCATTATTCCACAGAGAAATCATTTAACAAATCCAGGTACTAATGGGCATTTTATGAAATATTGAACAATAATACATTTGAAATGCTATTACAACATGTGTCAAGATGAAACTCAGGGACTTTGTCAAATCTTCAAACATGTTATTTATTAAACTTAAGTTTCAAATCTAGCATTTTCTCATCACCATTGAACGCTGTTAAATCATTTGTACAATTACAATGTTTGTATAGTTCAGGAGAACTGATATTTAATTTTTTATGCAGTTGTAATATGACCTTTGTACCCATTGGAGTTATTACTTTAGCTTCATCTCATTTACTATGTTCAAATCTATTGGGTTAATTTTTATTATGTATGTTATACAATATATTATGCCAATATACATATATATTTTTAAAATCACTTGTAAACCATTTGTGACTGTTTCACTACACATACCGCAAGTTTTAAAGGCAACAATAAAAACTGATCACTAGTATGAATGCCTATTCTTTAAAGCTTTTTTTTTAAAAATGGGTTTAATAGTGTTGATAACACACAAAAAAATAGATAGGTTTAATTCTCATCTTTTTTGCAATTTAAATCTCATTTTTTGAAAATTATTTCTGAAATACGTTTTATATTTGTGTTTAAATGTAATATAGAGATGTTAACTTAATTATGCCACTGATTAAAGAAATTGAAAATATTTTCAGATTTACATTGATTTTTGAAGTACATGTATTTTGAAAAGTTTTTGTTTTTGTTTCTCTTTTTATTCTTTCTTTAGATATTTTACTGGGGGTGTACTTTCACCCCTTACGTCACAAACATTCTCTTGAAAACAGATAGTCTTTTTGTAATACATTTGGCATAATTAGCATTTTTCTGCTACATGTAATTTGAATATAATATTATGTATATTAAGTGATTGTATTTACTCTCCCTTTAAAATTTGAATATTATCTCAACACAGCGGGAGAGTATTTTTATTATTATTATTTTTTAAAGGCTTTCTCCCGTGATTGAAAACCTGATCTTATTATTGTCTTATTTTATTACTGATAGCGGTTGAATTATATTTTTCCACTTTTCCTTTACTCTCCTTACTCCTTAGTTAACTGAATATAACGTTACAGTATTGAGAATAACCAAGTATTATCGAATATAACCGTAAATTAAAAAAATTTAATATTTGTTAAATACGATTTCAGTCATAACTATATTTTTCATGATTTATATCTTCATTTTCTGTATTGATAACTTTTTAGTGTAACACCCACAGGCTGCCATTTAGTTTTTAACTTACAGCTTTGATGTTACATTATAGTAGCCCCCCTTTAAGCCTTCAAATCAAAACTTAAACTAGCAACATAGTTACAATTGCATTGACAGAATTCCAGCCATTCCATTTAATTCTATCCCAAAGAAATGTGAACAAAAATAATACAACAAATTTAATGCTGTCTATTAAAAGAGACTATATTGTGGTATACATTATTTGTTTTGGATACTGTTATTTTTAAGTATGAGTTAATATTAATATATTGCTGTTTGCTGTAAAGATTTGACTGTTTTTGAACAAGAGAAACCTGAACATCAGATGTTTGAAACTGTGTGAGTATGAAATAAAAGATACTAAAGGTACATTTCAAAGTAAAAAATAATAATTTTACATTAAATATATTTATTTTGTTATAATAAATTTGTTGAAAATTGTCTTTTTAACCATATTGGTTATGGTTGTAGAAATAAGAAGATTTTGATCAAATTTGGTTCCTTGGGATGAGAGATTAATGGTTAAGTTAAAAGTAAATAATTTGTTGCAATACAATAGCTCCATATCAAAGCATTGAATTGAATGTTATTTCAACATGTTAAATAGAGGCTTAAGTGCGTGTTTGGTAGTAAAGGTAGTACAGGGAATGCACAAGATGAACAGATGATTTAAGAGAAGTGTTACTAGAGTGGCATATATTTCTACATCCTTTCTGCCATTGCTGATGATCAATGTTATAATCATGGTGTGTTCATGGGCGTCCGAAAGGGGGGGGGGATGCTCCCCAACCCTGGATTTTGCTGACAATCAACGAAATACTACATGTATTGCTAAATTTATTTATTTTGCTTTGAAACTTTTTAATTTCATTTGCAGTCTTTTAATTTTTTACACGCTTTTATTTAAGTCACAATGTTTGTATGTTGTATCCATCCACCCTTCCTTCCATCCTTCCTTCAAAACTTGAAACGTAAAATTATACCACTTCTGATTGTCCTAGAGATCTAAAAATTTTACCACAGATAGATCTTGGATGACAATGCATTGTATCAAAATTTCAGATCGATCGAATGTACCGTATTGAAATTATTGCACTTTTAGTTTTTAGTTTTTGTCTATATAAAATATTATCACTTGCGTCAATGAACCATGCCTCAATTCGCCCTAGAGGGATACAATTATTATAACTTTAAAAAGTACTATCAACATCAAGTCTTGCTGGCCGAAATATAAGCGTGATCGATTGCCGACATGGGGGTACGAGGTTCAATTTTCAGTTAGGGGAAAATGTTTTTTTTTGTATTATACATATTTAGTGCAATTTCTATATGTAAATAAAAGCGTGTCCTTTTTTAAAAAATATTTTTTTTACATTTAACTTATTTTAAATTACAAACATTCATAGATAGTAAAAAATTATGGGAGTTAAACACTCCATGCATGAACCATATCAATGATATAATTCCAAATACTACCCGAAGGACAGGTGGACAGGTTAAACAATCCTTGCATGTACCATATCATTGATATAATTCCAAATATTACCCAAAGGACATCTTAAACAATCCTTGCAATTACTCAATGTTTTAAGCAGATATGGTTTTCCTCAAACCCTTCTTTCAGACAATGGCAGCCAATTCAAGGGACAGATGACACAAGCTATTATGAAAATGCTAAATATTACACAATTTATCCTCCACAATTAAATGGAGTGATTGAAAGACTAAACAAACCATCAAGAATATGCTATTAAAGGTTACATTAGACCATGAAGACAAACGGCATGAATATTTACCTTCAGCACCACATGTATTTGCATACAACAGCAGCAAGCATGAAAGCACCGGTTTTAGTCCATTTGAATTAATGTTTGGTCAAAACCCTGCAAGTCCTTTGAAGAATTTCAAAGAAAGGCTTATAAGCAAACAAGATGCCATACAGGACAGATATCAGCTGATGTCAGAAACTAGAGATAAAATACTCTGCAGTATTGAAACAGCTTGATTAGTCTTTGTTTTGCTGTACAAGACATAAAGAAATCAAAAATAAACACTGACAATTAAGAACATTTGAGCCAGAATAACAAGTCTTAGTATTGTTGACAAACGCAAAAAATGAAATCACATGGGAAGGTCCATACAACATGAAGAGAAACTAGTGATGTCACATAGTGCAATATAAAAGGGCATGTAAAAAAAATTACACATTGATAAACTAAGAGCATATGGTGACAATAAAGAAGAAAAACAAACAGTAAATATCATCAGCAAAGAAAATGATGAAAATGACAGTACGATGAAAAAGAAAAGCCCCGACATTGACAACATATCATCTGACATACCAGATAGTATGAAAGATAGAGTGATGAAAATTTTTTCAAAAATATAAAGGTGTCATCACAAAAGAAACAGGAAACACAAAAACTGTGACTCATAAGATACAACTATTAGAACATGAACCTTTCAAGACTAAAGTATACCCTATTCCAATGGCATATAGAGACACAGTAAAACAAGAAATTGATTACCTACTCAAAGAAAACAAAATAAGAAAAGCAGTTGAAGCTAACTATACCTCACCAACTGTCATAGTCAAAAAGAAGAATGGAAAGATTCGACTATGCTGTGATTACAGACAGTTGAATAATATATAACAAAATTGGACCATGAACCTATTGGAGACCCAAGAGACATTGTTGACAGAATTGGTAATTCCAAAATATTCACTACATTTGACTTGAACATAGGTTTTTGGCAGATAAACATGGATCATGATTCTGTTAAATATACTGCATTTGTGGCTATGGACGAAGTATATGAATGGTTAGTGATGCCATTTGGATTAGTCAACAGTACAGCCACTTTTAGCAGATTTATGAAAGTGATGTTACAAGGCATTCCAAATGTGGTACATTACGTAGACGACATATGTATCCACACTAAAGATTGGGAAACACATATCCATACACTTGAAGCTGTACTGGATAGACTCAAGAAACATAATGTGACAATCTCACCTGAAAAGATTAACATTGGAAAAAAATATATTGATTTTCTGGGATGCAGAATAGGAGGAGGTAAAGTCTCTCCTACTGCAGAAAATGAAAACAAGATCTTTAACTTGTCAGTCCCAAACATCAAATAAACAAGGTCAAGCTCCACTGGGACTATGTAACTTTTACAGACCTTTCATTGCAAACTATGCAGAAATTGTTCACCCACTTACAGAAATTACAAAGCACAGATCTTCGAAAATTTCAGTTTTCAGGAGATTGCCTCAACGCATTGGACAACATTAAGCAAGCATTTAGGAAGAAACCCATCTTGGTTACACCTCAATGGGACAAACCTTTCATTGTTGCTACTGATGCATCGTCTATTGCATTGGGAGCGTGTCTCATGCAAGAACATGAAGGTATTCTCAATCCCATACAATATCTGAGCAGAAATTTGACAAAAACAGAATGTAACTACAGCACCATAGAGAGAAAATGTTTGGCCATAGTGTGGGCTCTACAAAAACTACAAAAATACCTTCTAAGTAGAACATTCACTCTTACTAACAGATCACAAACCACTTGTGGCATTCAACAAGAAGAAAATAAGCAACGCAAAAGTAAATCGTTGGGCTATGCTATTAGCCGACTACAAATTTGACATTAGACCTGTTAAAGGAAAAGACAATGTGGTTGCAGACATATTAAGTAGAATGACAATAAATAAAGACATATTAAGTAGAATGACAACAAATACAGACATATTAAGTAGAATGACAATAAATAAAGACATATTAAGTAGAATGACAATAACTACAGACATTCTGTAAATTCATAAACAATAACACCAGAGACTGTTTTATTATTAGTACTATTATCTACAGAACAAAGGAAAAGAAGCAATGTGTGAATTCCATTGGATAATATACTAAATTTTATGAATATTGATTGTTAAAAGTAAAATGTTGTTTTAATTACAGAAATGAATATTGATTGTTAAAAGTTAAATGTTGTTTTAATTACCCAAAATTACAGATGTGTTTAAGTTTCAGTTTCATTTTCTCAGTACATGTAGACGAAGTCCTACATATTTCTTTCTTTTTGATTTTCATGTCTAGACATTGTGTGTAAAGTAGTGAGTGTCCAATGATGATGAATATATGAATATAATTGAATTTTATTGTATTAAGACCAAAAATGTTTTATTTCATAAACATTTTTTTTGAAGGATGGGAGTGAATGTCACGTGTGAATCACGAGTTGGATGACAGAGAGGTCACGTGAGTGAAAGCGCGGGAAGAAGGTTCGAGAGTATTATTCAAGATTGCTAGAATGTAGTGATAATGTTTCCACGAAGTGTAACCTCAATTTGATATTCGTGTACATAGAGTTCATATTAAAATTATTTTGTTGACAATAGTATTTCAAGGATTTATTGCACGAAAGTTTGTGATATGTGAGAACGCCTACAATACACATATTAATTTAATGACAGTACTATACACATAAGCTACGTTAGACATTAAAAAGAAATGTTGAAATGTTAATTAAACAAAGCATGTAATGACATAATGTCGTTTCATTTTTGCTGAAAAAATATACATTAAAAATTTAGAAATGTATATGTATATACTTCACCTAAACGAGTATGTGCAACCGAGCATGACGATTGACCCTCGCTGGGGTCAACTAATCACAGTTAACGGTTGGCAAGCGAAGGTAGTGGAAGGGTGGGGCATGTCTTGAGACCAGCAATGCTTTTTGGATTCATGTTTCGTTGTTCATTCACAGAGTACATGTATTTCATAGTGTATTGGTTAATACATCCCCCCTGACATGCGGCAAGTTTAGGGTTCAAGACCCAGCGGGCAACATTTTTTTTTAATTTTAAAAATGTTTATGTTTATGTCCGTTCTTTTCCCCCTTTCTAGAGAAAATAAACACCGCATCGCATGTATTTCACGAAAAAAGCTTCTTTCAATGTCATACCAATTCCTTCATCAGGTAACTGTTTCTATCGGTCGCATATTTCTGGGAAAAGATCATAGACGAAGGCGTTGCTCTCCAACTTGGCAACATGGCTGTACTATTTGTTTCTCAATATTGGCTACGGCGGATTAAAAGGGGGGGGGGAGGGGCTGAACGGGCTAAAGCCAAGGGGCCCCCGATCATTTAGGGGCCCCCAAACGTATTATTTTCTATAATAAAAGTGGGCGTATGTTTGCATGACGCATTGAAAATATAAATACATTAATAAAATTGCATCTACTTATCAAGAGAAAATGTCGAAGAGTGTGAAACACCAGAAGTCGTCATCATTTGTAATAATATCTAGGAAAACCTAGCTTTAGAAAAACAATAGAATTCTTATTAGTTTGGAAAACTTACGACAAAAAAAAACTTTGACATAGTATAGCATAATTCAATAATCGAATTTTTAACCAACTATTAGTAGTGCATTGTACACGAGTTAGGACGCTTCGACCTTCAGGCAGACTGAAATAAGAAGTAAATATTTGAATAAATATGTAATTAAATACTAGTACCGTATATAAAGCCGACTTTTTGGGGGACAAAATCTATAGGAAAATGTTGGGCGAGTGAGGGGGCGGGGTCGGCTTAAGAGCGGGTCATAGGGGATTTCTGTATGTACATTGAATGTCGGTGTCCTTAATTAACCAGAATTACATGTTGCGTTCCGTTATTAATATTCTGAATTCTATATAGAAGGAGCAGATAAGATTAGCTAAATACCATTCATTCCTGTTGAGCATTCATCAAGTTTACACCAATGTATTCCCACGCTGGATCAGGAATTGCACAAATTATTTTAAATATTTTGGCAGAAAATGACACTCAAAATCAAGATTGCCGCGGACAGTCACAAGACAATACTGAAAATATGAGTGGGAAGTATAACGGAGTCCAGGCTATCCTTCGTGAGAAGTGCAGTGTTGCTCATTATGTGCCGTCCACAGCTCATTCCCTTAATTTTGTTGGGAAAAGTGCAGCAGAAGGTGGTCCTGCTGCAACCAGATTTTAAAAAAATAAATTATTTACTTATTTTTTCATTCTGCAAAATTTTTATACCTGGCTTGTTGCATCTAGTCATCGTTAGCAGGGTCTTCAAAAAAAAACAATTGAAAATGTTACTTTTTAACAAAGCCTTGTCTGACACAAGATGGTCAGCCCGGCATGTTGTTGTAAGATCTGTTAATAAATAATACCATGAGAATATTGCAGCACTGGAAGAATTGGCAACTGACGGAAATCAGCCGCCTGACGGTCGACTTGAAGTAGAATAATTTCGGAAGGAACTTGATCAACTGAAACTCGCAATTTTACTTGAAATTTGGGACTGAATTTTGTAAAAGATTTCAGAAAATGAATGCATCTCTTCAAGATACATTTGTTGAATTATCTTTTTGAGTTTGTTAAAAGACAGCGTTCTGAATTTCATTTCTATGAAGAAAAAAGAAAGGATAAGTCCGTGGAGAAAGAGTATAAACAATCTTATAAACATGCAATTAAAAAAAGAGAAAGTGTCATCTTGATGAAGGGACATCAGCCGAAACAGTATTTTCTCTGAAACAAAAATTCAAGGTTGAGGTATTTCTTTAAATCATTGAAACTTTCTTCAGCCCTACAACATCGTTTAGACGCAAGTGTATCCATGACAAATTTGGCTTTCTTAGAAACCTAACTGAGCTCAGCAATGATGCCATCCGATGTGGAGCACCCAAGTTAATGGAAGAATATTCAAGTGATTTCGATAACTGCTTTTCTTCAGAATTAGTCCAATTTTCAGAACTTTTCAAAAAGTGTATGCCTAGGCCTAGGCTCAGGGTCAGGAAAAGGAAGTAGCACAATGCGAAAATCAAAATACATGCCCAGAGCTAAAAATGTTACTTAATCCTTTCCGAATGTCCACATCGCACTTCACATGTATCTCAATGATGACATTAAAGTGCAGCTAAGAGCGATCATTTTCAAAGTTGAATAAAAATGAAATAATAATAAGAATTTGCATAGGACAACAAAGACTGAGTCAGCACTCTCTCTAATGAGCATTGAAAGGGAAATCGTAAGCTCACTAGTTTTACTGGCTTGATTAAAAATATCGCCATTAGAAAAGTTCGCAAACGAAGGTTCTATAGATTGAAATAAATACTAATAAATATTTTAATGAAGTGTGGATTCGTGTAACTCTATATTAATTTAATTGACTTCTATTTAATTAATGACGTCACGCACCTAGGGGGGGAGGGGGGTCACACTTTTGTGACGATGTGTGACGAGGGGGAGGGAGGGGGGTTGAAGAAATGTGACGTCACATCAAAAGGGTAACTTTAAATAAAACTTCCACTGAAATATTTGGTGGCTTACAATTTATTTAATGACTTTTTTTTTCTTCTTTTTTTTTAAAAAATCAGTGCTTCTCAATGTGCCGGTCGGTAGGCCATCAGACGCTGGTTGGCGTAAGGTATCAAGACACGAAAGTTAAATCTAATTATAATCCTTAAGTTTGAGAACCCTAGATATCGTATGAAATTGTTACCCTGCTTCGTTTGATGTTGACATCAAAGCATTTGTGATGTAACCACAGCTCCACTTGGTTCTCTCACGGCAGGCGACTTTTTTGCCCGTTGCCCCAAAATATACAAGTTTATGTGTGCGTTATGCCCCCCCCTCCAACCCCCAGACTCTAGGTCCTGCTCACATGAATCGGAGATTTGGGGGAGCGTCGCTAGCCCCCTCCCCTGAAAATGCTACTGGTGAGTTTTACAAGCATAACCAGTGTCTAAAAATGATCTGAATAGGATTATGTGTAGATATTTTAAGTCAAAACGACACGGAATATCATTTTTATTTAAAAGGGGGGGGATCATATTTGATAGAATTATAAACGTTTTAAGTTTGATATAATTGTTCTATTGGTTTGTGGTCAAACACCCATGGCTATTCTAGATATAATGATAAAAGAGCCCATTTAAAATTATTCAAGTATTCATTAACTTTATTTAATGCATAAATTCTTGACATCGCAATTCGAGAGGAGCACAAAACAACATTTTAAGGCATTAATTTTAAATATCACAGAAAGGATACTTGATACAGTCAAGTCATGTGGATTAAGATTAGGCCTCTTGTCACTCGTGTCAATATAAATGAAAGTAGGGTGGATTTAGGTGTCTTCGTATAGTACGTAGGTAAGAAATCTACATAGTTGTCAAATTTTAAAAAAATGCATTTTCTGGAAGGAACCGGTTCAATAATGGGCATATGTTCCAAGCGTACACGTACACATGACGTATTTTAATATATCAAGTGGATTGTAGTGGATGTTATTTGTCCCAAATGAGTCTGCATGACCCCCAAGAATTCCCTTTTGACCCCAGATTAGGTTATTTACCCCTGTTCGCCGACCTCTTTCTTACGGGATGCCCGTCAGTCAATTTAGGGATTTAAAAAAAATTACATTTTAAAAATATTATATTTAAATTTAAAAAAATTGAAGCAAAGACGTAAACCGTGATGATTAATAGTCAATGTTTAATTTGTATGCATAAAATATAATCTAAGGATGTTAACACAGTTCGTTTTCTGGAGGCCGGTTAAACGTTTTAAATATAAAAAAAAACGTTTTTGACTATAAATCCTTTATGTATGAGACGTAACTAAAAGAATGTTCATTATAATACGCAGCGCAAGACCATCCAAAAATACAAATTTGTAGTTGTGTCGTAAAACATGTTTAATATAATGCGCACCGATCAGGAATATGTTTATAAAAAGTGTTGTCAATAAAATACGAACCTAATTGAGCGACAGAAAGGATGTTCAATATAATGCGCACCCTTACACTCTATCTCAAAAAATAGCATGATACATAGGAATAAATAAAATAATCTAAAAAAATCAATAATTCAATTAAGGTCTGAAATTTTGATACATAGTTTTTATCATCGCCACCAAACTGCCTGCTAAATTTCAGCTCGCTAGCTTACGAGGAAGTGGGTTAAAAATCGATCCAAAGTTTTGGCGACCGACAAGCAATCAAGCAACCAGACACCACGAGTTAATATAAAGGATTTAAAAACGCGGGTTACAATATTATAATGTAGACCTTCACTAAATAAATAATAAATGCTTAAATGACAATAAAAGTGATTTGAAACTAATGTTTTTTTTTGGTTGGTTTTTTTGTGTTTTTTTTTGGGGGGGGAGGGGTCAAAGCTTTGTGACGTATTTTTAGAGGGGGGGTTAACTTTTTGTGACGACGCGTGAAGAGGGGGGGGAGGGGGTCAAGAATCCGCCAAAATCGCGTGACGTCATTTGTGGACGGCCCCTTATGACACCCTGCATTACAAGTTACACAGTCTTATATTAGCTGCTAGCAATCATTTTATTTAAATAAACGCTGCCTGGACAGGGCCCCAGTTTGAATTGCAGCCAGTGGCCCCGAGTAGTCTTAGTCCGCCCCTGAATATTGGTATAACTTTGGCGACGTGCTCTCCTTTGTCCTCAGTGACGGAAACGTAATCAAACACTCTCCTCAATAATACGCTCAGTAAAAAGAAACTTTAACAAATGTAATAGAGATATTAAACTAAAATGCTACCTCACGTTGGTGAGACCTGTACTAGAATATGCATCTTCTGTATGGGACCCATCCACCAAAGAAAACATTGATAAACTAGAACAAATTCAAAAAAAGAGCTGCCAGATTCATTACTGGAGAATATTCAAAACTGACAAGAATAACACCATTAGTTAAATCATTAAACCTTGAAACACTAGAGCAGCGGTTTTCAAACTGTGGTACGCGTACCACTGGTGGTACGCCAGGCCTCTCTAGGTGGTACGCGAAAAATTTTGAAAACAATTTAAATTGTGACCATATTTCTTTGATTGTATCTATTGCTACAATTTTATTTTTTAAAACTTTTTATTAGTTAACTAGTAAGTATTAATTACAAAAATATTTTAATTGGAACAAATTTAGGCAATAGTTTGAAGCAAAATAATTCCCAAACGCAACAGATTTCTAAAAATCAAATGCAGATGTGCCAAGTAGTGCATTAACATGGCGGCGATGGCCAATTCATAGGCCTACGACCCTACGTAACCTATTATTCTAATTGGCTTTTTTTGTAAAACTTTTAATTCTCTTCCATAAATACTTATTATTTATACTCAAAAATATCTATCTTCCAACACAATTGCATACGAATATCTCCTATTATAGTGTTGATTCTACAATTAAATAATCTATGGTTGTAAACGCGCCAACTGGCAACTGTGCGAAGGAATTCTGTTTTCTGGTAGAGGTAGCACAGACGTAAATAGTATACTGTGGACTGTGGAGGTAGTCTTGGCAGTTTGACTTTAGATTTGGCACTTTTATGCGGTGTTCGTAGTTTATTTAAATTTTAATGTGGAAATGTATAATTAATAAGTTTGTGAATATACATTCTAGGTTCCGTGGCAAAATTTTTGAATATTGGCCTAGCCACTGGCTATATGTTTGAAATACCAAATACCAATTCTTAATCTTTAAACCCATCAATGGATAAATGGTTAAAAAATCAACCGCTTAAAAGAAAGTTAGAACCGGCCAATGCTAAGGTTAGTAATGAATCCACCAAGGCTAGCACTCGAGAACAAAGCTTGAATTTTAACCAGAATGAAGATGATGGCACTCGTAAGCAGCGAAAGATTATTAGACGGTATGACGAAAGCTATTTATACTTTGGATTTACTTGGTGTGGTGACAAAAATGAACCCCAGCCTCAATGTGTCATTTGCAGTGAAAAACTTTCAAATCATTCAATGAAACCCTCTCTGCTTCAGCGCCATTTCAATACAAAACATATCCTTTATAAAGATAAACCACTTGAATTTTTTAAAAGAAAAAAAATTGAAATGCAACTAAGTAAGACAAGTTTAAAGTCATTTACCAATATTAACTTACAAGCATTGGAAGCGTCTTATTTGGTCAGTTTGCGAATTGCTCAAACAGGGAAACCACACACTATTGGGGAGAGCCTAATATTACCTGCTGCTAAAGATATTGTAACTTGTTTGTTAGGACAGAATGCTGCCAAAAAACTTGATAATGTTCCTTTGTCGGATAACACTGTTTCCAGACGCATTCAAGATTTAGCTTGTGAAGTAAAGAAAATCCTCATTCAAAGGATACAGAAAAGCAGATACTTTGCAATTCAGTTAGATGAGAGTACTGATATTACAAACTTTGCTCAATTGATGACGTATGTTAGGTATGAACATGAACAGGCAGTTGAGGAAGAATTTTTGTTCTGCGAATCTTTAGCTGAGCGGACAACTGCTAATGAAATATTTTAAAAAATTAATGATTTTGTTGTTGCCAATGAAATAAATTGGTAAAACTGTGTTGGGGTTTGTTCTGATGGGGCAGCTGCTATGACAGGCAAACATGGTGGAGTGGTTACTCAAATTAAGCAAGTTGCACCGAGAGCCAACTTCACACACTGCAGCATCCACCGTGAAGCATTGGCATCCAAAGCCATGCCCGACACTTTAAAAACAGTTTTAGACCAGGCTGTTAAAATAGTTAACTTCATAAAAGCTCGAGCTCTAAACTCACGCATGTTTACAATAATTTGCAATGAAATGGGAAGTGAACACAATAACCTTCTTTTGCACACGGAAGTACGCTGGCTATCTCGAGGGAAAGTTTTAACTCGGCTTTTTGAACTACGCTCAGAAGTACAAATGTTTCTGTTGAACAGCAAATTTGAAACATCGCATTTACTTTTGGACGAATTGTGGTTAATGCGTTTGGCATATTTGGCGGATATTTTTGGGAAACTAAACGAACTGAATACGAGTTTGCAAGGAAGAAATATCACTCCATTTACTGTTGTGGATAAGATAAATGCAATAGTAAAAAAGCTTCAGTTCATTTTGTCAGATCTTGAGAAATCTTGTGTAGCTTCATTTTCTTCTCTTGAGTCTTTTGTGATGGAGAATAAGCTGCAACTTCATGCTAATTTGATTGAAGACATTAAGAAGCATTGCTCTCAACTGATACTGAATTTTCAATCATATTTTCCTGAACAGTTGGATAATAAGGAATGGATTCGAAATCCATTTTCGGATGTGGTGTTGCCGGCTGATTATTCAGTTTTTGAAAGAGACCAGTTTGTTGAGATTTCATGTGATCGTGAATTGAAGAACGAATTTAAAAAAGACATGCTGTGCGATTTCTGGTTGAAGCGAAGGAATGAATATGGATTAATTTCTGATCGAGCTTTAAAGTTTCTGATTCCTTTCAACACGTCATATTTGTGTGAAACTGGGTTTTCAGCTATGCTTGCAATAAAAAATAAATACAGAACAAAGCTTGAACTTGAACCAGATTTGCGATTAAAATTAACAAACATAAAACCTGACATTGCAAATCTGTGTGCGTCTAAACAAGCTCACAGCTCACATTAACATTTCTATTTTCATTTTTTATTGATACTCAGAATGAGCTCCATAAAATAAAATATTAACTTTTCTATGTCTAAGTTTACCTTTATAGGCCTAGTTAGTACCCATACCTATAACGTACTGTATGTCTGTATGATGTTTTCTTTAATTGCAAGGGGACTTCGTGCCCACCTGCTGCTTTTTTTTTATCGGACTTTAGCTGCATGTGGTACGCCAAAATTTGATTTTTTTACCAAGTGGTACAATAAAAATAAAGTTTGAAAACCGCTGCACTAGAGGATAGAAGAACCAAGAGCAAAGTAGTAATCATACATAAAGCAATTAATTCTAATTTGGAAATACAACACAAAGATAACTTAATAGAACCCTCAAATAGACATAAGGGATAAAAACACCTTTCTTATTCCGTATGCAAGAACAAACACATACAAGTTTTCATTCTTCCCGTCCGGAATTCGGGCGTGGCATGGGTTGCCTGAAGAATCCAGGAAAACCAACACTTTATCAACATTTAAATCTCTAATAAAAATGCAGGACTAAACACAAACCATAGATAAGCGTAGGACGCAATAATCTTCTGTATAGAAGGAGCGTCTGTAAAGAGATAAGATAAGATAAGATAAGTACATGTATACTTCAGGAATGTATAGTGGCGAGGCAGAAATTGTGGCGATGTCCGAAATACTTCCCAAAAATGCTTCGGCGGTCCCCCCAACGTTCACTCGCGTTGTCTCCATTTGTTCGTGCTAAAGTTTGTGTTCGTTCCCCCCCCCCGCCCTTTTCTTTGCACTATTTATGAGTAAGTCTGCGGCGTATGTACGCCACATGTAGTATCTAGTATTAATTATTTTACGTCATTCGCACTGTCAAAAAATGAAATTGGATCATACGCTAAATTCATACAAACTTGTTTTAAGCTAAAAATACTAAGAACGAACAAATAACTTGATCATTTGACAGACGTGAGTGTAATTATTATTAAAAAAATAATCAATATACATAATTTGCAATGTATGTCACGCCTGTCTGCCCTTGACACTACTAATTTAAAAAAGCAGCGCACCAAATTACTGCACCAAAAATAATTCTTTTCGAACGTTCCGCATAAAATTGTGCAATATGAAAAAAAATGAATAAAATAAAAGTAAATAAAATAAATGAAAGTTCTGTATTACATTATTTTTATTCTGATGTGTATTTTTTCAAAATAAATAGATTTCAACTGAAATGTATTTATTTTGAAAACTTCCGACATTTTTGACGGGCAATACACTAGTAAATAAATAAAACAGAACAAAAATTATTACATTTAATCTACATTTGTGAACAATATATAGAAACTTCAAAGCTAATAATAAAAAGAACATAGCTAATAAACTTTAGGCAGCATTTACAACTAAAGGATAATTGTTTAAAAGAGTTCTTACAAATATGTAAATCAATGATGGAATTATATAAACCCATAAGTGAGACAACTTAAATCAAATTTTAAAGATATGTCCTTTTAAATTCACGATGAAAATGATTACTTCTTCCTATGACTGGTGTTGGGGCAGTATGAGTCAATATGTAAATGTAGGTATATTGAGACTTGAGAAGAATGTATCTTATCAGCTATTTGTTAATTCTTCGTTAATTTAAGACAGCTTATTGGACTTGAAAAAGGAAAAACAGTTTCGTAATTTTACTATGCTAACAATTTTGAATACATACACTTTTTCTTATTCTCTAATTCTCACATTGACAACTCAACTCTCCATCTGAGTCAGCTGAATTCTCTTGTTTTATGCTTGGCGGCCGTTCGTAAAGGACGACACTCACTTAGGGAGGGGGGTGGTCTCCCACTTTGGTGACGATGCGTGACGAGGGGGGGGGACCTTAAGAATTGGGACATCACGTCAAAACACAAAAAAATCAAATTCCACTTAAATATTCGATTTCTTACTATTTATTTTATAACGTTTTACATGGATTCACGCGTGTTACGATATTAGAGTGCAGCCATACACTAAATACATACTTAAATGACAAAAAAGTGACTTGAAACATGCTCATTTCCAAATAGAAAAGACCGCTTTTAGGAGGGGGGGGTGTCACAGCTTTGTGACGTCATATTGGAAAGGGGGGGTCTAAGTTTTTGTGACGAAGTGTGACGGAAGGGGTTGGGTTAAAAATCGGCCAAAATCGCGGTACGTCATTTATGGACGACCCCTATATTGGATATGTTTTTAAAGCTAATTTTGTATTACTGCTCGCTAGAGTTTAATTATTAAGCGAAGATTTTCATTTCATAACTTATAACGCAGACAGCGATCGTAAATTATACTCTACACTTGGTCAGGAATGGAAAGGTTCGGTATTCAGGGGAGAGCTGCTACTCAAATTAATTCACCTAAAAATGTATTTCCCAAAATTGCATGACTTAATTTAGTTTAACGCCTAAAAATTTTTAACCCTTGATACATTTAATTGTTTTAAAAAATCTTCAATAATCTTAGTAGGTACGAGAATCAGTGTATGAAGCAGAGGCGTTCCCCCAGGATTGGTGTCCCCCAGTGTGGCAGTTCATGATGTTACCCCCTCTCACGACTAACCCCATAGATCTGCTCCGAGTCTGCCAGTGCCAAGTAACATGAGCTTAGAACCAATTTTACATTTTGGTGTAACTCCTTGTCATGGTGCGGTCAGCACCACACGCATCTCCCCCTAGTGACGCCTCTGGTATGAAGGCCACCATTTCAATAAACCGAGTTTTCAGTCAGGGGCGTCTGTAAAGGACGTCACGCTCCAGAGGGGGGAGGGAGTGTAAGAAAGTGTGACAGTTTAAGAAAGGGGGAGGGGGGTGTCCGGCCATGTGAGACGTCAAGGTGATTTCTATTAAAGTTTAATTATTTTGTTAATAAAAATAACAACATTTTTAGAAATCGTGACTACTTTAAGTCCTGAGGTTTGTGACAGGGGGGGAGGGGGGAGTTAAAAATGGTAAAAAAAATAGTGTGACGTACTTTATGGACGGCCCCTCACGCGCTGGACAGTTAAAACCCCTTTGTTAACACTCGTCCCACTTCGATGGCCATGGAATGGACTTTCGTGCTGACCTGCTTAACTAAAGATACTTCCATGAAACAGTGGCGTAGCTAGAAGGGGGCGGTGGGGGCGGTCCGTCCCGGGCGGCACACATTTAGGGGCGGCATTTTGGGCTTTAGAAAAGTGCAACCTATTCCGACAACCACCCTGTTTTCTTTTAAAGGGGGAAAACGAAGGTGAAACAAAAATTTTCGTAATTTCTAGTCCTAATTAACGGATTCACACAACATTTTGTTTGATTACATAGTAGATGTGTGGATGTTATAAGTAACGCAATCCGTTTAAAAATTTTAAATCACCCAAAAAAGGTATCGATTTGTTTGGAAAAGTAAGCGGTATACGGTACGACCAGATGACGCTTTCACTTTTGGATGAGAACTAAAAAAAATATATATAAAAAATTTAAAAAATAAAAATAAAAATATCGCCGCTGGGCCCAATAATGTGCTATTAATATCGCCACGATAGTTTTTGCGTGGAATTTCGACATTCGCAGAATGATGCGCGAACAAATACCTACAATTAATGGTGGTTCAAATATTGTGTTTAACTTGCAAGTATTGATTTATATAAAATATGGGTAATTTAAATTACTGTTTGAGTTTTCAGAAAATTATTGATATTGTAAGGTACGTTATTAAAAATTAAATTTAGTTGTTTTTTTATTGCATTAAAGTAGCACAAATAATTTGTGTTTTTCATTAAAATACGTTTTATTCATTAAAAATGTTACGCCTATCCAATTAAAGCAGGGGTGCGCAACCTGCGGCCGTGACACGAAAATGTGCGACCGTGGCAATCTGTTTAAATTTAAATAACCTGCGGCCGTCAAATATTTGCAATTGGGCAATATATTATGTAAAGTTGTAAATGTAATATTGAATATTCATTTACACCCTTAAGCACTAGTTATTGTGAAACAAATTACGACTCCGGCAGCTGTAGCGTTAGCTGCAGTGTTTAGCGCTCATTGACATTGAAGTGGCTCTTGCCGCTCTGGTGTTAGGCTGCAGCTTTAGCTAATGAGGGCAGGCAGAAAAGTTTAGCAGCCTAATATTGAAGCACGCCGAAACCTGTGATGCGCTCATTCGCGGTATTGTGCTTGCACTGTGTAACCGTGTACCCCTTCGGTCAACTTCAGTAGCTGCTACAGTACACGCAAATACCCAGAGGTCTGTGTTCAAGTATCACTCTTAGCTGGCAGCTGCACCAGAAATCCAGACATATTCTGGACATAGCAGTGAATAAACATAACAGTATAAAAGCTTTTAACGCCTCACTACGTTTCTCATTGTGCTGTGCATTCGACTGAAGTTCTCCCCCCCTGTTGGAAGTTGCTTGGCGCGTACTTTACTTGAGATCCGTGGCTCATGAAGTTAAATTATGTCTTCAGGCTGTTTCTGCTGTCACGGAACATAGACCCCGCCGAGGCGGCAACAGCTGGCCTAGATGTATTTAGATGTTATATTAGATGTTATATTTCTAACGTGCTTCGGTTGTCACAAGTACATAAACTAACAACAGATCCGGTTAAAACTATTGTTCACGAGATATCATCTTTAGATGGGATTGGAAGGAGACAATGCTACTTATAAAATATAAAAATATATTTAAAAGTACGATGCAGATGGTAATTGCATGTTCTGTATCAAATTAGATGTAAATTTTTTGTGAACTTACTTAGAACTTGGGAACGCTAAATAACACCAACAAGAATAGCACTGAAGGCAAGAAGCAACAGGCATTTAGTCGTCAATTTACTCTGTATTCTAGATAGAGAACAAATATCGGATTACCGGGGAAACCTTGTTGGGCACAGGTAAATGTATAACTGAAGTTATTATCTTGTGTTTAATTCATTTCTCTGTTTTCCCAATCATATTAATGGCATAATGTTTTTTAATACGTTAGGCACAGTAAGGGAATGAACTTTTTATGGGTTACGAAAGTCAGAAAATAATATATTGAATGAGTGTTTACCTTTTAAAAAAATGATATGAAAAGTAGTCAGGGCAGGTCTTAGCAATTGCGGGGCCCTATGCGGATTAGAACTTAGTAAACGAACCGGATGGCGCGGGGCCCAGTTTCGGTAGGGATAAGGAATTAATAATTGTAAGGATAATAAGAGAAAAATTAAGATAGGCGGGGTCTATGAAAGCGTGGGGCCCACTGCGGCCGCATAGGTTGCAGAAGCCAAAGACCAGCCCTGAATAAATTGTATTACATTTATAACTCCAGCGGAGTAAAAATTGAGAATTTGAGTTCTACGTTTACTTTACGGTTCATTACATAATCAAAGTTATTAATGACGTTCTCAAATGACATTTACCGCATCAAATTGTTTATAACTGAAATAAATCCCATTTTATTTCGTATTTTTTGTCTTTATAATATAGATGTACGAAGAAAAGTCTTTATTGGCTTAAAAAAATCAAACGCTTAGGGGCCGTCCATAAATGACGTCACGCGATTTTTGTCGATTTTTTACCCCCTCCCCCCCCCTCGTCATGCGTCGTCACAAAAACTTAGACCCCCCCCCCTCTAAAAATACGTCACAAATCTTTGAAACAAAAAAAAACCCAACAAAAAAAAACGCACTTTATTTTCTATTTCAAAATAAATAACTTTTATTGAAATTTAAGTATTTCTTATTTATTTAGTGAAGATCTACATTGTAATATCGTAACCCGCGTGAATCATTTTTAAAGAAAACGTTAACCGGCCTTCAGAACACGAACTGTGTTAACATCCTTAGATTATATTTTATTTTAATGCATAAAAATTAAACATTTGACTATTAATCATAACGGTTAACATCTTTGTTTTTAAAAAAAAATATTTAAAAATAACATTTTTAAAAACTATTTTTTTTAAATCCTTCAATTGACTGACGGACATCCCGTAAGAAAGAGGTCGGCGAACAGGGGTAAATAACCTCATCTGGGGTCAAAAAAGGGAATTCTTGGGGGTAATGCATACTCATTTGGGACATATAACATCCACTACAATCCACTAGATATATTAAAATACGTCATGTGTACGCTTGGAACATATATGCCCATTATTGAACCGGTTCCTTCCAGAAAATGCATTTTTTTAAAATTTGACAACTATGTAGATTTCTTACCTACGTACTATACGAAGACACCTAAATCTACCCTGCTTTCATTTATATTGACACGAGTGAAAATAATCTTAATCCACATGACTTGTCTGTATCAGGTATCCTTTCTGTGATATTTAAAATTAATGCCTTAAAAACTGAGCTAAGAAGAAAAAAATTTTTGTGCTCCTCTCGTATTGCGATGTCAAGAATTTGATGCATTCAATAAAGTTAATGAATACTTGACTAATTTTAAATGGGCTCATTTACCATTATATCTAGAACTGTGCTTCTTAAACTTTTTAGTATGGCGGACCGGCAGGAATTTTTTCCATTGCACCAGGGACCAGTGCACTATTTTCCCTGCACTGACAATTTTTGCGGACCGGCACCGGTCCGCGGACCACCACTTTGAGAAGCACTGATCTAGAAGACTAGAATGGCCGAGGCGTTTGACCAAAAACCAATCGAACAATTATATCAAACTTAAAACGTTTTTAATTCTATCAGATAGATTCCCCCCCCCCTCTTTCCCCTTTTAAAGAAAAAAGGATATTCCGTGTCGTTTTGACTTAAAATATCTACACATAATCCTATTCAGATCATTTTTAGACACTTTTTATGCTTGTAAAACTCACCAGTGGCATTTTCGGCTAACGACACTCCCCCAAATCCCCGAGTCATGTGAGCAGGACCTAGAGTCTGGGGGATTTGGGGGGGGGTAACGCACACATAAACTTGTATATTTTGGGGTAACGGGCAAAAAAGTTCGATGACTCCTGCCGTGAGAGAACCTAACAGAGCTGCAATTACATAACAAATGCTTTGATGTCAACATCAAACAACGCAGTGTAACAATTTCGTATGTTATCTTGTGGATTCTCAAACTTAAGGATTATAATTAGATTTAATTTTCGTTTCTTGATAGCTTACGCCAACCAGCGTCTGATGGCCTACCGATCGGCACATCGAGAAACACTGATTTTAGAAAAAATAATAAAAAGTCATTAAATAAATTGTAAGCGACCAAATATTTCATTTGAAATTTTATTTAAAGTTACCCTTTTGATGTGACGTCACATTTCTTCAACCCCCCTCCCTCCCCCTCGTCACGCATCATCACAAAAGTTTGACCTCCCCCTCTCTAGGTGCGTGACGTCATTTATGGACGGCCCCTTCCTTATCTTCAGAATGTATTCCAATCATTAAAAGACAGATTCAAAGAGAAGTAATAACTTGTTGTTACTATTGACCGATGCATGCTCTTTTTGCGTCACAGTTTTGTTGTCCTTCAAAACTATCGTGACAACAAAAGAAACTCATCAGTAAATGCTTCTTCCGAATCTGACTTCTTATGCGTGACTTGGCGTTAAGAGCAATTTCAGGGGTAAAAAGTGTAAGTATGTAGAGAATTAAAATGTCATTTAATTTTCAGGAATCTGCTCAGAGTTATTCCAGCTCATTAATACGTGTGTCCTTGGTCAAATAGATTTTTTTTTAAACGAGTCGTCCCTGTTGACCCGTATCAGTATTATCAACAACTTCATCAGGGCCGCCCTCACTTGCGTTGTGTACATACATACTTGTCAACATGTATTATGGGAGCTTAAATAGACTGTCTTACAAAGTGATGATGGCATTCAACTCATTTCCAAGTTATAAATCATTGACAAGTTATAGAAAACACGTGTGGAGTGTGGATTCTTTTCTAAATCATTTTAAAACACGAAGTTGGAAATAAACGGTTAAGGATATATTTTTGGTGGTTCCTTAATTATTAGATAAGGTTGAGATGGGTCTAAAACAACGAGAGTACATGGGGCTTTTACGAAGACCTTTAAGCAGGGCCGTCTTAACGCATAGGCCCGTTGGGCATTTGCCCGGGGGCCCACGAGCATAGGGGCCCCATGGGAATATGTTTATTTATATATATTATGTATATTTATTTTTTTATTCCTGTGGGGGAGGGGGGCACTCTTTCTTTGCCCAGGGGCCCAACACTATTTCTTTGCCCGGTGGCCCAAATGGTGTAAAGACGGCTCTGCCTTTAAGCACCACAGAGTCTACCATTATGATCTCAGAGTTGTACGACTTTCTTACCGAACTGTTTAAACCTCAATCAAAAAAACTGAGAAAAGCTGAGGATCTTCATTCCTTGGAAAATATTGTTTGACGTCAGTCATGCCCTATGTAAGATATAATTCTAAAAGTTGTATTTAAACAAGAATATTATGCTTACGGCTTACAGAGCCAAACTGTTACAAGTGCTACAGGATGCGTTCGTTTAAACAAATACACATTAATGGTAGCATTTTTTATTAAATAGTGAATTATTGATAAGGACGAGTCTTTCCAATTACATCGAACTTTGTCAGCAGATGGTTTTAGCTGCCAATACATTCCCAGAAACCAAGACAGTCTCAGCTGTCATTACAGTCCCAGATCTCATTACAGTCCCAGATCTCATTACATTCTCAGCTGTCGTTACAGTCTCAGCTGTCATTACAGTCTCAGCTCTCATTACAGTCTCAGCTTTCATTACAGTCTCAGCTGTCAATACAGTCTCAGCTGTCATTACAGTCCCAGATCTCATTACAGTCTCAGCTGTCATTACAGTCCCAGATCTCATTACAGGCTCAGTTGTCATTACAGTCTGAGCTGTCATTACAGTCCCAGTGCTACAGTCTCAGCTGTCATTACAGTCTCAGCTGTCATTACAGTCTCAGCTGTCATTACAGTCCCAGATCTCATTACAGTCTCAGCTGTCATTACTGTCTCAGCTGTCTATACCAAAGTCCGGCTCGCAGGCCAAAAACGGTCCACGGCTAAATTTTAAGTGGCCCGCGGCCTCATCTTAAATAAACAACAAAATTCACAAAAATGTGTGTAATTAAAACTTTATTATTTATTAAGTTGAGCTTTATTATTAAACTAATGCGACAGTGCACGTTTCGCTTAAGGCCTACATCAGTACAATTAACATTACGAACGTACTTACGTAAGTAATACAATTATATTTAAATTCTTACGACATACTATATCATAAAATAGTTATGTAAAATAAAAAGAAAGGAAAAACGACATCAAACAAACATCTTAAATACATAATCTACAGACGTATTATTTCTGTAACAGCATTATATTTATATATAAGAAAACTCGAAATTTTGTAGTTTTTGAGTACGTCAAATAATGGTGAAATTCGAAGACGTTTCATTGTTAACAAATTACTTGACCTTCAGAGTCTGAAAGACCAAACAATGGGAAAATATTATTTGCTTCAGTTTGTTCTGTCAATAACATTAAATTACAATGGAAAAAATCTCTGTAATTATTACTGATATTGCCCCTGCCATGACTGGTAAGCAAAGTGGACTAGTAACACTTATCTGTAACAAAGTCATCGAAGAGGGTGGCAAAGCTTTTAAACTTCTCTGAATCATTCACAAACAAGTTCTTTGTGCCAAAAGTCTTAGATGTGATCATCATGTCATTAAGCCAGTGATAAAAGCTATAAACTCTATTGGCTCTAAACTCTAAAGCCCCGTTTAATCGCCAGTTTCAGCAGTATCTTCTTGACATCCAGTGAGATTACGAAGATGCTGTATATCACAATGATGTACGATGGCTCATTCGGGTGACAGCAATTAAGCGCCCGTACACAAAAAGAAATGGGCGATTCGTGGGTAAAATGAAACTATCTATTCCAGGACTACGTGATCATGCTTGACTGGCATATCTTGCATTTTTAGTTGATGTGACAAGACATCTAAACCTTCTTAACACATGTCTTCGAGGACACAATGCTGTGGTAAGCCAATTAAATTCATAAATATATCAAGACCTTTGGGAACAAGCTGCAACTTTTTCGAAGGCGACTGTCTCAAATGCAGCCTAATACCACACATTTCCCCCTCACTACAGGAAATCATGACAAGTTTGCCAGAAAGAAATTCAATGAGCAGATGCAGAGCGGTATATTGCAGATATCGCATCCCTGGCTGATGAATTTCAAATCGCTTTCAGTACTTTGCACCTATTGAAAAGGAAATCCTTTTTTTACTTCACTTAACTCTGTGGACCCTGATGATGCTCTAGGCCATTTTCAACTGGAACTCATTTAGTTTCAAAGTGATGCTGTATGTCGCAGCAGACAACAACAGCTTTCCCTCTTTTAATTTTACCGTCAGTTGGATAAAGACAGATTCCAAGAAATATGAACATTAGCTATGAAAATGCTCAGCTTTTTTGGCTCGACATACTAGTGTGAGAAGACATTCTCCGTTTAAGAACCATGTGAGAACGAGACTGACTCTCACCTGCGTGATATCACACGTATCAAACAAGTGGCATTTACCCTGAGCTCGCTTATTTACTACAGCCAAAAGCTCAGTTTCACCCTTAAAATTAAAATTTTGTAATACAACTTTTTAACACATGTCATTTTTGTTTATTATCTTAATCCGGCCCCCGCATATCTTTACTTCATGGAGTATGGCCCTCAATGCAAAAAAATTGGACACCTCTGGTCTTTACTGTCCATACTATCCAGTGGTTTAGAAAATCGGAAGGGGTTGGGTAGTACAGTCTGCATGGCACTTTTTATATTAACGGCTTATTTTAGAAAGGGTATACACAATAATGGTCCGCCCTAATAGACCCCAGATTTGCTTTTGAAAACCAACACTTTATCAACATTTAAATCTCTAATAAAAATGCAGGACTAAACACAAACCATAGATAAGCGTAGGACGCAATAATCTTCTGTATAGAAGGCGCGTCTGTAAACAGATAATGTAAGAATACTGTGTTGGCTTTCATTACATACAGTTTTTAATAACTTGTCATCCTCAAATTCCATTTCAACTTTCAATATATGCAATCTCATTGGACAGACCTGTTCATCTATCAACACAGTTTTCCATAAGTCTCATTCTTAAATACCTTCTTATCATTCAATACAGCCCTAGCTTCATGTAGTCTCATTTATCGATATCGTCCCATTTCTCAGTGTCATTCGTCTATGCCAATGATGGCGAACCTCTTGTACGCGTGCCAAAGTCGGCCTCATCAGCCGGCACGCGACAAAAATATTACTTCCTTTATCAAACCAGCTAAGCCAAACCCCCATTTTCGAGTTTCATTGGAGTGTTGGCACTTTGCTATAAATTAGTGGGTTTTGGTTGAATTTTGGGCGCGTAGCCCCAAAAAGGTTCACCACCACTGGTCTATACCACCCCATCTATCAATACCTTTTCAGCTCTCTATATGCCAATACCTCCTCAATCCTCATCTATGAAAATCGTCCCAGATTTCAATAATCTCATTTGTCAATAAATTCTCACTTATTATAATCAATACATTCAATAAAGTCTCGGCTGTCATTGGTGTGCCGGGTGTTTCTTTAAATCACTCAGATAAAATGTATTTAAAAATCCGGTGAGGTAAACTGTTATAATCTAATAATCTCAACGCTGACGCGTCACGTGACAAGGTCATTTTAAAAAACTCGTGCGTCCCACGTGTTGCTTTAAACCAACTATTTGTTTGCGCAATTTGACAGTACATTATAAAACACAGGCATTAACACTTAATTTATGCTAATTTCACTCAAGATTATTAAAACGCTACAGGTCTGAGGTGCTATAGCTATGTGATATTAAACTATGGTTTTATTAAGGTACATCAGAAAATACTCTACTTTTATCGTTGAACAGCTTGATTCAAGAAATTTATTTTCTTATCAGTATAATTAAATAGTTGTGAAATATTTGGACTTTACTTTGGTCAACATTTGAGTTTGGTGGTGAAATTTTCACTGAGGCTCTCCCTTACCGATACGCCTAACGTACGGAGGAGGTATTCGTGTAGGAAACAATTAAAAAGCAATAATACAAATAACAATACTTCATGAAAAATGAATATAAAGCATCAAATTTCCAAAAACTTTTTATAAAAAGTTTTAACCATTCGCCCTCTGTCGTCATAGCATTACATCTTTGTAGTCCAGATCGCGGCTACTTAAAACCATACAAGTATAAGATGAATGATGAACCCCCTTTCCAGTCCATGACGGACTATGGGGCAAGTGATGTAGCGTTCACAAGTTTTACCCACCACTAACGAGCAGTGGAATGTGTGGCCAGCACAATGCCCCAGGGGCCTTGCCAGTACCTGGGCTCGAACCCGCGACACGAGATCTGCCTCGGATCGATAGTCCAGTGCGCTACCACAAGAGGCAGAGGTGTTAGCATTATAAAAGGACGAATTGAACATGTCTTAATGTGAGTGGTAATTATTTCAGTAATATTCAATACACATGTGCGTAGGGTCGAGGCATCCATTTGATGACAGACGGCATACCTCAGCCTTGGAGTATATACAGAAGGAAAAAAAACAACACGATTGTTCTTTCCGTTTCACACTTGTGACCGACACAGTAAGATCTATTATTGTTACCTTTACATATTGTATCATAAACATTTCTAGCCATTAGCCAAACAAGGAGGCCTAATATGTGCAACACGCATGAATCATTTATGAACTCTATCTGGGACACATCTTAATAATAATGAGCCTCATCGGCGTGGAGTGTTGTTTATACGAGAGCATTACTGTAATGTACAGTCTTAAGTCTCACGGGTTAAAACTTATCCCCCGTTATTGCCAATACTTATGTCATCTCATCTTGATGTATAATTTCAACGTTTTTATAGTGTCTGTCTGTCTTGTAAGATCTAAATGCGCCCCTATATGATACATCAAGTCATTGGTGCTTTATTTCAGGTATAGGAGAAAAATTGAAAAATCAACGGCGTACGTGTATGACAGAGAGCTTTGGATTTGTAGATCTGGATCGTTAGATAAAAGTTTACAGACATAACGGTGATTCGACATGGCTTTAAATGTGCTATTCTGGGGTCGAGACAAATCTGAAGATAAAGGTAGTCTCACATGCTGTCGCAGGTCAAAACGTATTTTAGAAGGCTGTTTAACACGAATGTAATGGTCACATTTTTTACGTTTTAACACACATACACACACATTCACACAATACATAAATACAAACAAATATATTTCCATTAATGAATCAATAGTTCCCTAAGTCAAATGTCTATCTTAGTCATACTTTTATTAAAAATCCAGATAAAATGAATAAATATGTGGTGCAAAAGAAGAAAGATGAAGCATTAATTACAGTTGGAAACGTGAAAATGTATGTTGTTGTATGTTGTTGTATGACAGTACTCATTGAGTTTCTGATAGGTATTTATGAACTGCAAGTTTTTCTTTTACTTACTACACAAATAAAATCTTTAAAATAAATTTTTGACTGGCCCGCAATTTAAGAAAAATTAACGGTTGATTGTTTCAAGTGCCTATATTCACTGACTTCTGTCTCTTACCTTTCAACGAAAAAGTGATTATAAGAATAAAAAATGAACGTGGTGGTAGTTAAAGCTTTGGGTTAAAGTCAATGGGATGGTAGAAGTTGGGGACGCCCCAAATTGTTCCTTCAAACTTTCTGACCCCGACATACAAAAACAACGAAATAAACAGAATAATAATAAAGCAAGTTTTACGACGAACTAACCACGCCACCTCTCCCTCCCCACCAGATACTCCACCCATAGGTAGGATGATGACCTTTTTTCAACAATGGATCAGATTTTAAAAGGAGATGTGTCAGTAAGTGTCGGGGCTAAAATGTGTGACGTCCTTTTGGCACCCCAAAGTGACGTGAAACAAAATCGCCCGCCCCCAGGGTTATTGACAGCAAAGACGCATAAAGTTCTGACGTATATCATGTCAATAGGCGGGAAGTGTTCTGTCGACAGCAGGGATTTTAACAATTAGACGTATGTGTGATGTGAGGATATTCAACATTTAGACGTGTGTGTGATGTGAGGATATTTAACATTTAGACGTGTGTGTGATGTGAGGATATTTAACATTTAGACGTATGTGTGATGTGAGGATATTTAACATTTAGACGTGTGTGTGATGTGAGGATATGTAACATTTAGACGTGTGTGTGATGTGAGGATATGTAACATTAGACGTGTGTGTGATGTGAGGATATTTAACATTTAGACGTGTGTGTGATGTGAGGATATGTAACATTTAGACGTGTGTGTGATGTGAGGATATGTAACATTTAGACGTGTGTGTGATGTGAGGATATGTAACATTTAGACGTGTGTGTGATGTGAGGATATGTAACATTTAGACGTGTGTGTGATGTGAGGATATGTAACATTTAGACGTGTGTGTGATGTGAGGATATTTAACATTTAGACGTGTGTGTGATGTGAGGATATTTAACATTTAGACGTATGTGTGATGTGAGGATATTTAACAATTAAACATCTGTGGTTTGTAAAGATATTTAACATTTAAACATATATAAACATTTTTTACATTTATTTTGATTGTCACATTTGAAATTTTCACAGGCTTCCGTGATTGTCAGCATAGATCAATTTATCCCAGCATGTCATCACACCTTTAATCACAGTATGTCATCACACATTTAATATCATTATATGTCATCACACCTTTAATCCCATTCTATAATGTCATCACACTTTTAATCCCAGTATGTCATCACACACCTTTAATCCCAGTATGTTTTAACCCTTTTAATCACAGTATGACATCAAACCTTTAATCCCAGTATGTCATCCCACCTTTAGTCCCATTATATGTCATCGCACCTTTAATCCCAGAATGTCATCACACTTTTAATCTCCCGTTTATTACACCTTTAATCGCAGCATGTCTTCACCCCTTTAATCCCAGTATGTCATCACCCCTTTAATCCCTATATGAGTCTTCACCCCTTTAATCCCAGGACGTCATCACACCTTTAATCCCTGTATGCTTCAACCTTTTAATCCCATTATATGTCATCACACCTTTAATCACAGAATGTCATCACCCCTTTAATCCCAGTATGTCATCACACATTTTAATCACTGTATGTCTTCACCCCTTTAGGCCCAGTATGTCATCACACCTTTAATCCCTGTATGTAATCATCCCATTAATCCCAGTATCACTTCACCCCTTTAATCCCATTATATGTCCTCACACCCTTAATCCCGGAATGTCATCACACCTTTGACTCGTACACGTTCCCCTACTAAAAAAGTATTTCATCACGTCATCCCGAATGCTTACACTCACTGCGTGCACGTATTGCCAAGTAATCGATAATAATACGTCAAACAGCCCCGCCCTTCACCTCATGGTCCACAAAGAGACAATGCCCTGTGCCCCTAAGGCACTAATCACTACGCTCAACTATCCGTTATTTTTCTTTCCTCATCGCAATTTTACCGATGTGATTAACGGATTACTGTATAATCTTGCTCATATAATTGCGGAATCGAATTAACATACAGAAAAATCAACAAATGATCCTATTATTGTTTTCCTGTGAGAAAATTTAAGGCCAATCTAAAACTTCTGAAGCTAACTGGCAAGCCATTCATTGACCTCTAATCGAGGACCCACATTGATGTATCTGTAGTTGGCGGTGGGCCAAGCACCACCAAAATACAGTGTTTATATATATATATATATATATATATATATATATATATATATATATATATATATATATATATATATATATATATATATATATATATATATATATATATATATATATATATATATATATATATAATGTAAAACGTCACGTGATCCCAAGCAGTCCGATTAAAGACATTAAGAATAAAAAATAATTAGAAAATTATCATTTAAGGGCTTAATATTCATAAGGCAATGTGCAACAAAGCTACCGAAAATAATGATTTTGATGAAATCTGAGATGAGAAACATGAGTTAAGAGTGTTTTCGAAGGCCGTATGAAAGGGTCTGCAGACAAAAAGGCCGTAGTTTATCCACACACAAAGTGAACAGGACCAATTATTTTTTTTTAAAAATAATATTGAAAGTACATGAGAATTTAAATTAAATTTTCCTTTTATTTTTTTGTACTACATTCTTTTAATATAGTAATTCATGTTTAAAGCTTGTCTGGGGCCACTGGTGTAAGGAAGAAAGGGGGGGGGGCGATTCGTCCCAGTTGGGACACATTTAGGGGAAGCATTTCGGAACAAAATAGTTTAAAGCTATAAGGTTTAATGTCTATTTATTCTGTTGGGATAGTAGGTTTCTGTACTCAGGGCGCATCAGGATCACCTGGGGGAGGGGGCTGGGGCGTCACAAACTCTTGCCGCCCCAACAGGTGTCGGTGATGTAATGTTAAGAGTCATGTTTGACTTCCTCGCGACGTCAGAATCGTTTAATTTCAAGGATGGGCGAAAGGATGCACACACCATACCCAACTGAATGACTGGATTTACCTGAGTGATAAACACTGGGTCGGGCTGTCAGATGGATCAGATAATCGAACCATTATGTGCGCCCTTTGTTCTTATTTGGCATAAATTATTGGCCAGCAATCTCTGACATGTGACCAATTTTTTTTTATAAATGAGACCATTCCTACGTGGTTATTTCCTTGTTGAGGACACGAAATATTTAAACTTGCGTGATTCGCTCCCTTGAAAAGTTTGAACAGGGAACAAAACTGTGATGCGGATATTGAAAAACTGTACGGAATAGTTTGTCTTCACTTGTTTAGGGGCGACATGTTACTGCGGGTAAGTAACTGATAAAACGGGAACGGTTTGTTTGGCTTTTAACTTCAACTAAGTTTTCCTGCATGCCCCATACCTAAATTGACAGTCGAGTTTATAATGAAAGGAATTTTTCGTGGAGTATTACAACTAGTGGCGTAGTGAGAGGGTGCAAGGGAGGCAAATGACCCGGGCGGCACCTTCTTAGGGGCGGCAAATTCCACGTCATTAATTTACTTCTGAGAATAAAAAAAAATTAAGTGGCAATTTTTATCAAAATAAATTAAACACTAAAATAAAAAATTGATAAAAGAATTAAAGTAACTATTCTAAAATAAATGAGCGTTTTTACTGCCATATATATATAAATTAGTCTGATACATGATTTACTAAAATGAAAAACGAAGAGGCTTAAGTACTATGAGAACGTGACACTGATCCGCTGTTAACTTAGTTGATTTGATACATGAGCCCATCGAAAGCTCCGGGTGATTATTTGTTGGGGGCGGAAAATTCCTCATTGTTAGTTAGCTTCAAAAAATGCAAAAAAATAGAAATAAAGCTTATAACTTTAGATTCATTTTGGAGTTTTAAGTTTTGGCATTAGATACTTTCACATATTTTGATAAATTTTCTTCATTTCTTTAAATTAAATTTTTCCTTTGCTTTTTCTTTTATATTATTTTTATGTACTGACGGATCTGCTAACATATTACGATCCAGTGCTTCGAGAACAGGAATAAAAAAAAGGTTTAAAGAACTTGTCATCTCAAATTCAACATGAGCTCATTGCAATTTTAAAAGATACAGTTCGCTAAAAATCATCTTTTTGGTACAAGATATCAAAGAGTATTCAATTGTATTCAATAGCTCTCCATATATTTCACATCAGAAACAAACATTAAGTCAAGTTGTGCGATTTAGTATATACATGTATTTAAATACAGGGGGGTGGGGGAGGGGGGGGAACACACTGATGGGCATCATTTAAATTCATTATGCTTTCTATACTCTCCAATACTTCTTATCGTTAGTTAATGATGAAGAAGAGGGTTGCTCTCTCGCTAACCCACTTATAATATCTATTGAATTTTTTAACGTAAAATCAAATAGCCAAAAACAAAACATTGTTATATTTTGTGTGATTACCCCATGGCAAAGCAAGGGCTTTGCGTTCGTTATGTAATACTTGGAAAACATGTACTTTATGAAGTCAATGATGCCCGAAATTATAGTGTTAAAAATGATTTGCGGATGCTACTCACAGAGAAACTATTGGGATACTTAAATAGGATACTTTGGCGTTTGCTAAACGTTCATGTGGATAAGTTAACATTTTAATTGAACCTTCCAGTCAAAGAACAGGAGAGCAAATTATTGGAGATCAAAGCGAATATGTAGCCATTTTATGTAGAAAAACATTTGAGAAGAAAGTTGTATTCTTCATAAGATGACGTTGCTGTAGAAATTCATGTGAAGTTTTGGATGTTACAGAATTCGGAAAACGGGTATGATTTTGGTACACCAGGTAATCTACCGGACTTTAAAATTGTGCTTTCAAATTAGAGTATCTCACATGACATTGTCAAGCCAGGACTATTTTACCTCACAGGTAAAAAAAAATGAATTCGAGCCGATATGATTTATTCAAGTTTATTAAGATTTTTAGGCTTCCAGTTATCGTGTCTGATATAATAGGTCTATCATTAATTTACTTTGAAATTCATTAAAACTGACATAAGTGATGCCAGCTGTGAGAGAATTTTCTATAAAACTAAGTTATTGACAAATTTATTACGACCAATGATGAATACACCAATGTTGACTAATCTATAGCTCTTTTGGCTGTTGAGCTTCGCATGGCTGACAACATTGATGCATCAAAAATTGTGCCTTGAGCAAAAGCAGAAAGCTTCAATTTTAATCAAGAAATAAACGTTTTTCTTTCTATTTCTAACATAAAATGTATAGTGTCCTTATTATTACTTTCTAAAAAAAAGTATATTTTCTTATAAAGCATCAAAATATTTTTTCGTGGGGGGGCGGCAAACCTTGGTTCTGCCCCGGGCGGCACATACACACACTACGCCGCTGATTACAACTGATTTTCAAATTGGGTTATTGAAAACACGTTGAAATTTGATATGCATCAAATTGCATTAAACTTGAAGAAGATTAGTTTAAAGGCCATTGTGTTGTAGATGACATTCCCATACATCGCAATTTTCTACTGACTCCGCTTTATCCTGACATATTTTGACTTAAAATTAGTGATTTTATCTTAGTGACTTTATAACGGTGATTTTACCCAAGTAAATTTACCATCACATAGTGACGTAGGAAAGGACCCTGATGATGTGCTCCACCCCTTGGTGGCACTTTTTTTCTTATGTTGTAAAGCGACATCATAGTTTTCCTGGAGGTTGTGCTGAAAAAATGTGCCCTATCCCGAAAAGATGTATTCTTAGCTTCCTTGTGGTCAGTTTACGGTATTGTCCTCACGTTAGTGATTTAACTATGGAGACTTCACCTGATAGACTTTTCCCGTGATCTTAATTTATGTCTCTGAGACAGATTTAAGATTATCTTATCTTATCTGTTTACAGACGCTCCTTCTATACAGAAGATTATTGCGTCCTACGCTTATCTATGGTTTGTGTTTAGTCCTGCATTTTTATTAGAGATTTAAATGTTGATAAAGTGTTGGTTTTCCTGGATTCTTCAGGCAAACCCATTCCACGCCCGAATTCCGGACGGGAAGAAGGAAAACTTGTATGTGTTTGTTCTTGCATACGGAATAAGAAAGGTGTTTTTATCCTTATGTCTATCTGAGGGTTGTATTAAGTTATCTTTGTGTTGTATTTCTAAATTAGAATTAATAGCTTTATGTATGATTACTACTTTGCTCTTGGTTCTTCTATCCTCTAGTGTTTCAAGGTTTAATGATTTAACTAATGGTGTTATTCTGTCAGTTTTGAATATTCTCCAGTAATGAATCTGGCAGCTCTTTTTTGAATTTGTTCTAGTTTATCAATGTTTTCTTTGGTGGATGGGTCCCATACAGAAGATGCATATTCTAGTACAGGTCTCACCAAAGTGAGGTAGCATTTTAGTTTTATATCTCTATTACATTTGTAAAAGTTTCTTTTTATAAAGCCTAAGGTTTTGTTTGATTTTTTAATAACTTCATTGACATGGGGATTCCATGATAGTTTCTCATTTATTATGACTCCTAAGTATTTTGCATCTTTAGTTTGGGTCAGTTCTTTTCCATGAATGTAATATTTTGAATTTATTTGTTTCTTTTTCTTTGTTACTCTTAACAGTTGACACTTTTCTGGGTGGAAAGACATACTCCAGTTAGTTTCCCATTTTATCAATTCATCTAAGTCTTTTTGTAAAATTTTGCAATCTTGTTCTGATTTAATTGTTCTATAGATTATACAATCATCAGCAAATAACCTAACTTTTGTTCCTGTTGAGATGTTGTTGGGTAAATCATTTATATAAATTAAAAAGAGTAAGGGACCTAGCACAGTTCCTTGTGGAACTCCTGAGTTAACCTTTATTGGTGCATATTTAGATCCATTAATTATTACAGTTTGCTCCTTACCCAAAAGGAAGTCTTGAATTCAGTGATGTAAGGCAGTGCTTCTCAAAGAGGTGGTCCGCGGACCGGTGCCGGTCCGTTGGCCATCCGATAACGGTCCGTAAAAGTTTCCAAGAAAGGACATTTCGCTACCATGTCAGAACAGGGAAAATAGTTCACCGGTCCCTGGTGCAATGGAAAAATTCCTGCCGGTCCGCAATACTAAAAAGTTTGAGAAGCACTGATGTAATGGACCTGAGATTCCAAAGTTGTTAAGTTATTTTTTAAGTAAACTAAAGTGGTGAACTTTGTCAAATGCTTTTGAGAAGTCTAGTAATGTTTTGTCTATTTGATCATTATTGTCTAAGCCTTTTGATAGTTCAACTATTAAACCTATTAATTGTGTTTCACATAATCTGTTTTTTTCTAAAGCAGTGTTGATGTGGGCATAGTGCATTATATTTGTCTAAGTGGTTAACAATTCTACTACTAGGTTGCGCTGGGGCGCCGTGGCGCCTACGGCGCCCACTTTTTTCAAAAGCCTAACTAACTTATCCTTGTTTGATAAATACTGAATATTAAACTTCCTGAAATGTACTCAAAGTATTTTATAATAGGGGTTGTAGGGCGCCTACGGCGCTCACGGTAGCTGTAGGGCGCCTACAGCGCCCATTTATTAATTTTTTTGTCAAAAGCCCAAGTAACTTATCCTTGTTTGATAAATACGAAATATTAAACTAGCTGAAATGTACACAAAGTATTTTATAATTAAAAATCCTCAAATCCTATTTTTACATCGTTCCCTTTTCCAAAATTAAAATATAAGCTAAAAAAATGACGTACTATAATTGCTTTTACAGTGCATCTTTAATTTATAATTATTGTCAAGGCCGTACGCAGGGGGAGGGGGGTTTCGTACGTTCGAACGAACCCCCTTTTGCGAATGTGTGCCCTTTTTTGTAACAAATAGATCTTGACATTATTGAGAGATTAGGGGATCCTACTACAGAATATGAGGGGCCAATGTTATGATGGCGCTGCATCTATGTCGGGCACTGTCTCAGGAGTTCAAGCGCGTATTCTGCGAGAGGCCCCTTCGGCGGTATACACACACCGAAGCAATCACCCTTTAAACCTAGTGATCACGCATTTGTGCAGAGTTCCCGATGTGCGTAACATGACTGACAAATTTATAAAAAGAAACCGTGTTTTTTATTTTTAAAAAAACAAAATACACAAACAAATTGTGCAATGAAAACAATAAATGTGAGCTTTATTTTTAAACTAACAACAGCCCAAAACGCGAAGCCTTGTTGAAAAACGTCATACAAACAAGTTTTTGACAGTGTTAAACGGAAGGCACTTACAGATTTGTGCAAAGCAAGATTGGCTGAGCGCCAGGAAGCCTACAAACACTTAATATAAAGATATTAATCGTATGTTTACATTTTTCACACTCTTGAGATAATTTCACTGCCACGATGAAAACATAACGACCCCGGATTTGATCCAATTTTGACTACAAATGGTGATTGGGACACGGACAATAAGTCTCGAGCAACGTCAATTCTTCATTCTTTGAGTAACTTCACATTTTTTGTGACGTTTGTTCTAACGCACAAACTGTTGTCTAGGCTGGAAGGAATAACAGTCGAACTTTAGAAAGAAGCGATTGACATAATTCAGGCTATGTCACTTATCGAAAACGTCAAGCAAGAGTTTAGAGAGATTAGAACAAATGTAGATTCTTATTTTCAAAACACTTATGATCATATCATTATCATGGCGCAGTCTGTGTGAGTTGAAGCTTCAATGCCCAAAATTGCTAAGCAGCAAATATAGCGAAGCAATGTGTGCGTAGAAACGCCAATGCAACATTATCTGCGGAACTTAATTAATCCATTTCTGGAGCACATCATTGCTGAACTGGATAAGCGGTTCTCTGGCTTAACCAGGACATCCTCACAACTGTTAGCTCTTGTGCCAAGAGCTGTTAGAAATTATATGTATGAAGATCTGAAAGGCGATGTGGATTTATATGAGCAAGATCTGCCTTCAACAGAAGTGCTGCCGAAGAGTTTACCGGGTGGAAATTGAGGTTCAGCCAATGGGAAGAGTCAAAGCTACCCAAAACAATGTACGGAAGTTATAAAACATTGCAATGAATCGATGTATCCAAATGTTTATTGCATACTGAAAATCGCGTGTGTGATTCCTTAGACTTCCTTCGCGTGTTAGCGAGGGTTCGGTGCACTCCGACCTTTGCACTATTACATGAGAAGTTCAAAGGTGCAGGAAAGACTTACCGAGCTTGCATTGATGCATCACTAGGCTTTCAATATCAAAGAAAACAGTGTTTTACAGATATTTGTTAACAAAAACCCAAGAAGGGTTTACATCTTAGATGTTCTAAAATAAACCTCAAAGCATCGTGGTCTTCCGCCTTGTCAGTTATGTACCATAATGTATGTAATTGAAATTCTTTAACGCTTGTGCCTGCAGATTTCATTATTAACAAGAAAAGAAATGAATGATCGAGTACTTGCATTTTTAAATAAAATACTATTTTGGAAGCTTTTATTTACAGTTTTAATTATTTATTGCATGAAATACTACTTTTTTGGTCACTGTATGCATTGAGATTTTTTTATTTTTTTTAAACGATGCAAAAAAGACGAGAAGTTTAATCAACGCCCTCAATAATTCATAGGTACAGAATTATTGATTAAACATTCTCATCCAAATTTGAAGTCATTGCACCATATGTTGTAGCTACAGTCAAACATCTCATAACGAGATTAATTCGTTCCAGAGTCTTACTCGTTACGCGAAACACTCGTTATACGAAACATTTTTTCCCATACAAATCAATGTAAAATACGATAACCCGTTCCATGCTGAAAAAAAACACTCATTTTTCAAAAAAATTGTATTAACATTTATTCAAATACAATTACTTATGAATTGTTAGAGAGTGAAACAACTAGAATACAATTTAGATTTTAAACAAAAAACGTAAACAAAAATATGAATTTTGGACAAATAATTATTGCTTTTTAACTAGAAAACTGTTAAAGACATTTGTTTTTGCAGACGCTTCAAACTTTGACGAAAATGTGATGTGACCGTTTCGTAGACATTCTTGACACTCCATAAGAAGCATCCATCTCCTTAATTGTTCTTGAGAATAGTGCAGATCGTTAATGTTGGCCGATTGTAGTTGAGCGCTAGATTCGCAACCTTGTTCTCGCTTTTCAATGTTTTTTCGTTATATTGGAACGGTAATTTCTTTCCCTCTCGTATGATTGTCTTCTTGTCTTTTTTTTTCCGAAGAATTTTTTTCTTTGCACATAAAAAAATTACGAATACTGTCTGAATACAAAATTTGTAAAATCGTTGATCACACACGAAAACAATACGCTAACAGACCGAGTACTTAACACAGAATAATACATCAGGGTGGAAGTGCCGGCTCACTAATGAATTTCCAGGAAAAAGGGAGTTTCCCTTTCTGCGTCACTCGTTATGCGAATCTTCGCTCGTTAAGGGAGCAACTTATTCCATATAAATGTTGCTCGTTATGCGAAAATCTCGTTATGAGAGGTGCTCGTTATGAGAGGTTTGTCTAATCTTAACATGAAATGCCTTCGCGACAATTTTGCGAACCCCCCTTAAAAAGTCTGGGTACGGCCTTGATTGTGCACACCTTTTTGCGCGCCTTCCGATGCACACCTTGTATTAAAAATAAGCTTGTATTAAAATATAAGCTTTAAAAAATGACGTCATAGAGTTACACATCCAACCAACCTGTGACTTGGGCTATTATATTGTATTTATACTATTTGTTCTAGTAATTTACAGGTGATACTTGTAAGTGATACAGGTCTGTAATTACCAGGCTATGATTTATCAACTTTCTTAAAGAGTGGAGTTACGTTAGCTAATTTCCAATCCTTGGGCACTTTACCCTGGTTTAGAGAGGCTTGAAAAAGAACTGCAAGGATTGGGGACAGTTCATTGCTTAGTTTTTTTTAAATAACCTTGCAGGCAATTCATCTGGGCCAGTAGCTTTTTTTTATTTTTAAGTTTTTTTAGGAGTGGATGTATACCTATCTCGTCCACAGGTATATTACCGATTTACAACAAACAAACAAACAAACAGCCCAATATTAAAACTCAAAGTTTACATTTTTCTTTACGATTATTTATGAATTTCAGACGTTAAATTATCTTTATTTAACTATGCCGGCTCGGAGCATATAATATTTGAGCTTTCCAGGGGCTTAAAGATAGCTCCTAGGGTATTAATTAAACATTGAATTTTTAAAAATTTAATCATTATCATTTCAACTATAAATTTTCTACTGATAACAATGTTATATTTGTGACAAATAAATCGAAATGTCAATTTCCTTGTGTATGTTTGCCATCAGGTCTCTTACAATATATAAGTGGCGGTCTCCAACAGGTGTGGGCTAAAAAAAATTAAAGTATTGCACGGTGTACGAATTTGATACGGGATAAAACTACGGCTGCAATAAATTATTTAGGTAAATGTATAATATAAAAACAGGGTATTAGTAGGCCTGACAGGACATGTCCTGTCAGGCCTACTAATACCCTGTTTTTATATTATACATTTACCTATTTAAAAGCCTGATTGCAGTGTCCCCCCCCCCATTACTTTGATAAATTATTTCTAGCCCAATAATTTTAATCAGAATTTATTGACATCTCCCTCTCCCACCTCTCACCACCACCCCCCCCCACCATACAAACACTAGAGGCAGTCACTCGCGTACACGTACAGCGCTGCTATTAACACACGCCGATACATGTGCAGATTACAAAGTCTGTCATCAGGCCCCAAACACAATGGGGGTGACGCTCCACTCAACACCACGTGTTTTATTTCAGTTATTTTCTCACCCCTGGGTTTTAGTAGACCCACACGGTCCCGGCCAATGTTTGACAAACGCCATGCAGCAGTTTTGAATTACCGCGCAGCAAATTTTGTAAAATACTGCACAAAAATGGATATTGTTCAACATTGCATACGAGTTTTTTTATTACTTTGCATACGGACCAACGAACCTTAGAGGGAACATTGGAGTCCCGGCCCGAAACAACTGAACAAAAAAAAATTCTTTCCGATGTATGGGCTTGAAAAGACTTTGTTCCGTTCTCGTCTGACCACCATCTGAGGTTATCCCATGACCACCATCTGGGGTTATCCCATGACCATGGAGGGAGCTTAGTTTTGTCGCCCAAGGTCATACTAAAGCTGTTCGTTTAAGCCCCATAAGTTTGATCACAAGAGGTGTTCTTATGGTCACGTGTGTCCAGTGATTGGCAGACGACAACTTTTGAAGAAGAAGAAAACACGAGTTTGCTGCAGTTCACAAACGACCTAAATCGAAAGGATGCTCACCATTTTGGGATGGTGTTGGTTTTGTAGCCGAGTTTTTCCTCAAAATTTGGATTAGCTTCTTACAGAGTTAGACCTTGTGTTGTTAAAACAAAATGGCCTGTATTTGTTCCATCATCTTCTGGGTAAGATAAGTGAACATGCTTTTAATTGGAAGGGAAAAAAGCAAATATTATCGAACCTTGTATATTTAAGGGGCCATCCATAAAGTACGTCACGCTATTTTTGACCATTTTTAACTCTCCCCTCCCCCTGTCACAAACTGTCAAAAATCCTCCCCCCCTTTTTTTAGTACGTCACACTTTCGAACAAAAATGTTGGTTGTTATTAACAAAATAATTAAAATTTAATATAAAACACCGTGACGTCACAAATGGCCGGACACCCCCCCCCCATTTCCCCCCTGTCACAAACTGTCACACTTTCTAACACACCCCCCCCTCTGGATTGACGTACTTTATGGATGGCCCCTAAGATCGTCCTATTAGGAAATATTATGGCGTCCTACCTACACTTATCCATTGTTTATTCCTAGTCTTGCATGATTATTAGAGTTTTGAATGTTGTGTTGGTTTTTCTGGTTTGTTATGACAAGCATTTGGGGGGGGGGTGGCGGTGGGTGGTATGAGGGAAGGAAGGGGCATTTTTAGTATGAAACAAGTACAATGGATCCAATAAGAAATAATTACCGGTATATAAAACCTCCTTGTTGTATAGAATTAATTTTGTTTATAGTGAGAAGCGTGTACAAAAGAATGGCTGAAGTGTTACACGTATTGATTCGTAGCAAGTAAGTTAAGGCGTTAATCATCTGACAAAAAAACAAAAGTGTATTGATCAATTTTGATATCAAGTTGTTTTTTTTTGTTTTTTTTTGAGGGTTAAACCTGCACAGGTCTGCGCTTTTATAAAAGAGTCAGGAAAATAATTCAATTATTTCTTTTTAACACTACTTCAAAACAGATTCCGGAATTATTATTATTTTAATTTAAAAGCTTTTTCTTTTTTAAAAATAAGCATGAAGGGACACCAAACATTTATTTTAAATTACAAAGAATCAGCATACAATCCTTTCATACACGTCGTGATCTATTTCATGTCTAACAGCTTGTAGGCTAAGTATCCTGCCCATCATTGCTTGCATGTAACGTTAACCTTCACTTTACATGTTAACATCTAGGTGCGGTTTTTTTTTCCATTGGATGTTGACTATTCAAGTGGATTTAATCGAATCGTTTTATAGGGCCAAGTATGATAATAAAGGGGGAGACTAAATACAACTGAAGTTTAGAGTACCGAGATATGGGACATAACTTGTCACATAACTTGAAAATTGATTCAACCTAAAATAAAAATTAAAATGCATTTGTAGAGAAGAAGTTTATTTTTTCCAAACAAAAGATAACATAACAGTAAAATTGGCTGCTATGTAATAAGTGTCAGGTGGAATGTGCAAGAGAGTTTACTGGTTGTAAGGGACGTAAGGGAGGGACAACATTGTATACAGATGTGCATGACGTCGATGACGTGTATGTCTATGAGGTGACTTTCAATGACGTGTATGTCCTTGAAGTGACTTTCAATGACGTGTATGTCTATGAAGTGACTTTCAATGACGTTTATGTCTATGAAGTGTATGTCAATGGCGTGTGTGTCCTTGAAGTGACATTCAATGACGTATATGTCTAAGAGGTGACTGCCGATGATTTAGCTGCTTGTCGATGTTTTCTGTTATGAAGAGTCAAACAAATGAAGTGTATTTCGATTAAATATATGCCGATGACGTGTCTCGAAAGTTTGTTTCTGTTAATGAAATGTCTTTCGATGATCTGTCTGCCATTGAAGTGTCTTTCGATGATCTGTCTGCCATTGAAGTGTCTTTCGATGATCTGCCTGCCACTGAAGTGTCTTTCGATGATCTGTGTGCCATTGAAGTGTCTTTCGATGATCTGTCTGCCATTGAAGTGTCTTTCGATGATCTGTCTGCCATTGAAGTGTCTTTCGATGATCTGTGTGCCATTGAAGTGTCTTTCGATGATCTGTCTGCCATTGAAGTGTCTTTCGATGATCTGTGTGCCATTGAAGTGTCTTTCGATAACTTGTCTGCCATTGAAGTGTCTTTCGATGATCTGTCTGCCATTGAAGTGTCTTTTGATGATATGTCTGCCATTGAAATGTCTTTCGATGATCTGTCTGCCATTGAAGTGTCTTTCGATAACTTGTCTGCCATTGAAGTGTCTTTCGATGATCTGTCTGCCATTGAAGTGTCTTTTGATGATATGTCTGCCATTGAAATGTCTTTCTATGATCTGTCTGCCATTGAAGTGTCTTTCGATGATATGTCTGGGAAAGGTTTTCTTTCAATGAAGCGTCGAAAAGCTAAGTGTGACGATAATTTATCCATCAATAACGTGTTTAAATGAGGTGTCTTACAATGTTGCGTACAATAGGTTGAATGAATGAATGCTTTCTTCTATGGCGCTAACAATCTCCATGCAACACTAACATGCTCGTTGCGCTCTATGTTCAAAAACTCTATCTAATTTTAAAAAATCTCCAAATTGTTCTTAAAACTTTCTTTGTTTTTCCCACTCTTTCGAAAATTTCAGAAAATCAACAATAATCCCTTCCTTCGATCCTCAGAAAATGAGAGCGCACGTCAAGGTCTTCAGATTGCTTGTGATGCTCGCCCTTGTGTGGAGTGTCGCCATGTTTGTCACCATATATTCCGGAATAATTTCCAACATTAAAACCGATGAAACGAGTTCACCCGAGCACCTGCACCGGGAGTACACGGACGTCAACTTCACGAGCGAGCTTTTGCTGGGACGGTTCTCAATAGATGAACATCTCATAAAGGTACAGAACAAATTGTTTCAATTATTGCTTTTTATGGACGAAATTTGAACAATCCAAGGTGCCGTGCTGTTTCGAGGGTTCTCGGTGGATGAAACCTGTGTTGACACTAAGGCAGTGGCGTCACTAGGTGGTGCGGTGGGGGTGGGCCGCCCCGGGTGACACCATCTCAAGGGGTGACACCAAAACGTAAAATTCTGTATGTTCCCGTTATTTGGTGCTGGAAGACTCGGAGGAGTTCTATGGTGTAAGCCGTGAGGGGGTGACACCATGAGCTACCGCCCCGGGTGACACCAATCCTAGTGACGCCTCTGCACTAGGGTTATTTGAATTAAAAATACTGGAGAACTCGGAGAGTTATTGGTGTATACATGACAAGGTTAGTTAGTCCATAATTTGAGGGACAGTGTCATATTCCAGTTTCCACTTAATTACCAGTGAGTCAAACGTTTCATCGTATGTTCACATTGCTATTCTTCTTTCATAAACTCATGCCCAATCTGTTTTTAAGTCATATCTTTTTATTAAATTCGTATTTGAAAAATGTTTTACGGTTCCCTAAATGTGTCTAACTGCCCTCGTCTTTACAGAGAACGATATTTACCATAATTTTTCTAACACCCCATTTACTTGTATAAAATACCTTTCTGTATTTTTATTTTATTTAGTCACCACGGCAAATAATTAATTAAATTTTACACTTGGGTTTCGGACTGGGTCGAACTAAGGTCTTTACGTGGTCTTTATGTCATAAGGCTACAAATCTGTGTGAAATTATGTTAAAATAAATATACGTCAGTTTAAAATATACTACAATGTAGTTAAACTACTTAATTGATCATCATCAATTCATCATGATTGATGTGTTGTCATCGGACGCTGATATGTATGCCGAATTTCAGCCTAATCGCACCACGGGAAGTGGTTGAAACATTGATTAGAAGATTTAGACATTGACAGACGGGTGGAAGAACGGACAATGCAAGTTAAAATTGAAAGTGTATCATTAATGATACTTTTGCAGTTTGTAAACATTTCAAAATTCAATAAAGCTCCTTTATTTATTGTTTAATCATGCACTAACATCGCTCACCTAAAAATAACAGATTGTGATTCCCATGTCACTGTCCCATTTAGCAAATAGCCATGCAGATTTCCAACCGTGAGCCTATGAAAGATTTACTGCTGTCCATGCTCAATGTGTCTTCTCCAAAAGTCAGCTCTTCAGTCTCACAAGAGGACCGGGATCTCAACGATCAGAGCCGAATATTTCGGGCAATGTGGCCGCCGCTTGCAAATCCCACAGATGACGGTCAGTACGCCATAAGGCGGGAAGGGGGCATCCACGAATGACCACGCATATCTGCGTTTGACGTCTGTGCATGACGTCAGGTATTTAAAAATAGGAAAGGGGTGACATATACACACACACACACAAACTATCCGTAGTATGTGATGTCATTAATAGATGGCCCCTAAAACTTAATTTATTTTAAATAGTTATACTTTTCCTTAAATAAGATTTAAACTTAAATAAAAAGTTTAATGAACCAAAGATCAACTTTACGAGGGGTCGAATCGGTCTCCAGAATTTAATGAAATTGTACAATAATATATGAAGTACTTAACTATACATAGAAGTTGATTTACGTTTTCCATGGAAACGGGCCGTCCTTAAATGACGTCATGAGATTTTGGCCAATTTTTAACCCTTCCCCTCCCCCCTCAGCATACTTCGTCACAAAAACTTAGACACCCCCCCTCCAATAGGACGTCACAAAGCTGTAACACCCCCACCCCCCGCATAAGCGGCATTTTCTATTTGAAAATGAACATGTTTCAAATCACTTTATTGTCATTTTAGTATGTATTTAGTTTAAGGCTGCACTGTAATATCCATGAATCCATGTAAAATGTCATTAAATGAATAGTAAGAAATTGAATATTTAAGTGGAACTTTGATTTAAAGTAGCCTGTTTTGACGTGACGTCACAATTCTTAAACTCCCCCCTCCCCTTCGTCACACGTCGTCACAGATATGAGGACCCCCTCCCCCCCCCTAGGTGCGTGATGTCATTTATTGACGGCCCCAAAGTTAGTAAATGTCTTTCTTGTAATTTGTTCTGTTTTCGAATGGCCATCATTTTTTAGAAACAATTGTTACATTTTTATTTCAGAGCCGATGGCACTTGGACCTTTTTAAATTTCAGTAATAGTAAAAATAAACGTTGAAAGCTTAAAGAATTACAAGAGTTGCGTTTACTAAAATATTCAAAATATCCAATAGTCCAACGTGAAAAAAATCAACCTATTGCATTTTTCAGGCTCTCGGCATCTGCAAATATATAATGCATTTATTATTTCTTTATCTGCCAGGTTATGGCGGTAATGGCGTTAAAATAGACCCAGCTACCCTGACCCCTAGAGAGAAGGGTCATATTTGACAATGGTTACAGGACTTACAAGGTCAACCAACTGGCCAGTGATAGGATCCCACTCAGGCGGGAAATACACATCAACATGCCAGAGTAGGTCAAACGTTGAATTTACTTAGACTTAAAATTCTTGTAGGTCAAACATAGTTTTTACCGTGACATCATACTCTAGTCTCTAGTTTGTCCACACAAAAAAAGACTTTACTTGGAAGTTATACTCGAATAGGTTAAGCTATGAATTTACTTAGACTTAATATTCTAGAATATTAAGCGAGGGACGCGGTGGTCGAGTGGCAGCGCACTGGACTGTCGTACCGATGGTCACGGGTTCGAATCAGTGTGAAGGCAAGGGTTTGTTCCCGGGGCCTAGGGCGTCCCTGAGTCACCCCGCTCCGAATGGGTACCTAACACTACATGTAGTTAGGCGGCTGGGTAATGCGTGGAACCCACAAAGCCGTGGCATGTGAACGCTGCATCACTTGCCAACAGATCATCTATCATGGTCTGTGGACGCAACTATCTTCTGCATAGAAGGAGCGTCTGTATAGATAATCTAAGATTAGATAAGATAAGATAGAAGGTTAAACAGTGACTTTACTTAGACTTTCATATTTGAGTAGGTCAAACATCGACTTTACCTAGCCTAGTATTTTATTTTTACCATATAAATAACTTTACTAGGCCATCGTCGCGTTTATCACCTTGATGCAAAAATGTGGCACATTTGTTTCATTTCTTGTAGCCCTTTGTCATTGACAAAAGGCTGAGAGGTGGAGGGGGGTTGCGATTCGTTTACTTGTCATTTTGGCCGGTATAACATACTTAATGCTAAACATTAATTTAAACCTTCATTAACATCCAAATAGCTTTTTTATTTCCTCGATGACAGTCATAGCCAAAAGGCCACTGGAAAAAAGCAGATGTGTTTTAATAATGAACCTTATTATGAGCGTGATTGTCTTTTAACTTAACAATGAACAAAGTGATGTTTCAAATTTCGAGAACAATACGTCATAAAGTGGTTACGTGTAACTAAGATGATTTTTTTCTTTATCGTAATATTTATTGAACAGTTTATGTTCCGAGATTTTTTTTTATCTTCTATCTTATCTCATCGTATCTTGTTTTATCTGTTACAGACGCTCCTTCTATACAGAAGATTACTGCGTCCAGTTCATATGTCAAGTATTAGGCATTATTGTCTTATTCATTTCTTAATTTACCAAATAACAAACACAAAGCCTGTAAGACAATGAAAAATAATATCACCTCCTAACACAGTGGTTCCCAACCTGTTTTCAATTTTTCTGAAGGGCTACACCTTCTCCGGATAACTCCTATCTGCAAATAATTTGTATTATAGGACTAAAGAAATTGATTTACTCCAAGTTAAAAAATTTTTTATAACAATGACTTAATCTAGGGCAGAGGCGTCACTAGGGTTGGTGTCACCCAGTGCGGTAGCTCATGGTGCCCCCCCCCAATGACTTATCCCATAAACCTCCTCCGGGTCTGCCAGTGCCAAATTACGGGAACATACGGAATTTTACATTTTGGTGTCACCCCTTATTATGGTGTCACCCGTTGTGGACCCACCCCACCCACAACCCCCAGTGACGCCTCTGATCTTCGGGATAAAATTTAAGTTAAATTTTATACATTAAATGCTCAATGTTCTTCAGGTGTAAAGATTTAAAATACGACACGAACAACCTCCCCAAAGTTGGCATTGTTCTCATATTTCATAACGAGCTGTGGTCAGTGCTGCTGAGGACAGTGTTCAGTGTACTGGATGCTGGGCCGGACCATCTCATCACGGAGATCGTGCTGGTTGACGATGCATCGGATAAAGGTTGTGCAATAAATTATATTCTCCACACTCTAACTTATTAAATCCTTGAATGAATCGGTGTTCTATTAAAGCTTAAATCCATGGATTTTTTTCTGTAATTGTGTCTCTAATATTTGCTGTATATACAACAGTTCTAATAGGGGGATGTTGCAGTTTTCTCTTTGAGTGAATGAATTATTTTTTTTTAAATTATCTATTTAAATTCAAATATAATGTTAATGGCTCCCTCTCTGCATGAATGTTCCTAAAAAAATTAATGTCCGTTTTTTAAAATAATTTTTTCTTAAAATTAGAATTCCTCGGCACCCCGCTAGAAAACTACTTGAAGATCTTTGGTGGTAAAGTCAAGCTTGTCCGCCTGCCCCAGAGGAAAGGTTTGATAGAGGCGAGATTGAAAGGCTACGAGCACGTCACCGCTCCAATTGCAGCGTTTTTGGATGCGCACTGCGAGGTACACAAAGGTACGACTTTTGCTGTCATTTTAAAAAAGGAAGGGGGTGAGGTGGGGTAACTGCCTCTCTGTGAGCCGCACAATTAGTCACGTGACAACTGGTGATGCCGTCATAATCTCGTGGCTTTAGGCTTTCAACTGTTTTATCTTGTCATTACAGAATGTGTCAACATTTGTTTTATTTTATTTTTAAATCCTTTATATTAACTCGTGGTGTCTGCACCCTTGATTGCTTGAATGCTTGATTGCTTGTCGCCAAAACTTTTGATCGATTTTAACCCACTTCCTCGTAAGCTAGCGAGCTGAAATTTTGCAAGCAGTTTCGTACCAATAATAAAAACAACGTATCAAAATTTCAGATCGATCGCATGTACCGTAATTAAATGATTGATTTTTTAGATTATTTTATTTATTCCTATGTATTATGCTATTTTTTGAGATAGAGCGTTGCGGTGCGTATTATATTGAACAACCTTTTTGTCGCGCAATAAGGTGCGTATTTTATTGACAACTCTTTTTATAAACATATTCCTGATCGGTGCGCATTATATTAAACATGTTTTACGACACAACTGCAATTTTGTATTTCTGGATGGTCTGGCGCTGCGTATTATAATGAACATTCCTTTAGTTACGTCTCGTACATAAAGGATTTATAGTGAAAAACTTGTTTTTTAAATCCCTTATATTAACTTCACTGGCGTCTCTGTCGTCATCTATGTCTGTCTTGGGCGGGAAGGCGGAAAAACAAAAGTCAAAAATGACCCACTTACCGTGATCCGATCGAGCTGAAATGTGGCCCACGGGCCCGTCTCACTTAACAATGCATCGTATCAAAATTTCAGATCGATCGATCCTACCGTAATTAAATTAATGCATTTTTAGTTTATCCTTATATGAGTTATGTAATTCAAATTCACTGTTTGTTATTGTTTTTTTTCCCACGTGAATGTTTGAGTTGACGCTTAGACGTCGACCGTTGTGCCGACACCCCCTCACGTCCCATCCCCCGTTAAAATACAGGGGACATCACTCGGTGTCAGTCTGTAAATATTTGTGACGTTGGAACATAATCAATACTTTTAATTATGACTCAAATATAAGGGATTTAAGGTAAAAAAAACGTTGTTTTTAAATCCATTATATTAACTTCACCGCCGTCTCTCTCTGTCTGTCGTCATCTCATGGGCGGGCGGAAAAACAAAAGTCGAAAATGACCCACTTCCCGTGATCCGATCGAGCTGAAATGTGGCCCACGGGCCCGTCTCACCTAACAATGCATCGTATCAAAATTTCAGATCGATCGATCGTACCATAATTAAATTAATGCATTTTTAGTTTATCCTTATATGAGGTATGTAATTCAAATTCACTGTTTGTTATTGTTTTTTTCCCACGTGAATGTTTGAGTTGACGCTTAGACGTCGACCGTCGTGCCGACACCCCCTCACGTCCCATCCCCCGTTAAAAGACAGGGGACATCACTCGGTGTCAGTCTGTAAATATTTGTGACGTTGGAACATAATCAATACTTTTAATTATGACTCAAATATAAGGGATTTATAGTAAAAAAACTTTGTTTTTACGGGTTTGTTTTATTTTTAAATTAAATAATTTATCTATGTGCAGTGACAAATTCATTGGGGGGGGGTGTATCTATCCCTAGCTAGCCCCGCATTCGCCTTGACATAAACAACTCAGAATAAAAATAATTGATATATTCCATGCTCATAATGTAAATATTCTTATTTATTAACATGATCCGTTGTGACCTTCTTCAGTAATTGTTTTAAACATCTGCTGTTGGTAAGAAAGGACGCTTTCGATTGATTAATATGATTTACGTGACATTGCAATATTTACACTAATCTGCTCAGGGGTTGTAAGAGATGAAAATATACTAACACGAAATGCAGAAGCCCACGATAGAGATAGGGTGTAGCTGAGAATTCACATTATTTACTGCCTTGCTGTTTTTATTTTTTTATTTTTTTTGGTCTTGTTAGTGTGGGGGGGAAGGGAGTATGTGCCAAGCAGCTAAATCCTCATCTAAAGCAGCACTTAAAGCCGTGGTATATTAGAGGGTGATTAATTAAAGAAGAACATAAATACGTTAATGAGTGCAATATACGCGATTGCATTTTTAGTCGCGGAATTAATATGGACAATTCGACACTGAGGCAAATTTAACCTATCAGAAATTGGCTTGTTCTGAGTTCTCCATTTTTCAAAAGAAAACTTTTAATTGTTTAGTCATTATTTAAACTGATTACAGCTACATTTAAAAATGAACTCTTTGTTTTAAAATAGTATGTGAAATCTTGTCGTGAAGTTAGGCTTTAAACAGCAGACATAAAAACAAAAATCTGTAACGTGGGAGCTTAGTTTAAAAGTTAAAACGATCGCTTGAATTGTTTCCTCTGCCAGGTTGGCTTGAGCCACTTCTGCAGAGAATCAAAGAGGACGACACGGTGCTGGCCGTGCCAGAAACTGACCGTCTCAACTGGGACACCTTTCAGGTCATTGCAAGTTTTCAGAGAGATTCATAGCAATATGTTCAATTTTTTTTTCATCATATTTTCCGATATTTTTCGGATGTATCTAAAAGGGAAAAAACGACTCCCATTTATGAGTTCACCGACGCAATAAGTATGAAATAAAAAGGTGTGTGTCTTCCTTAATGGCAGTTAGCATGAATCACAATTAGATGTATATTGTCATAATTATAATTATCACTGGCTGACTATAAAAGGCTTTATAATTGATCCAAATGACTTTGGTGCTAAATGGAATGTGTGAAATTTAATTAATAACACAATCGCATTTTGTGCTGATTAATTTAACTGTTGTAAATTCATTAAACCTGTGATGTAAAAGGGATATGCCATTAAAATAACAATATAGTTCAGGGGCCTGACAGAAGTGTTTGTACGGTGGTTAGGAATCGCACTAATTAGCATCTATCTATATATATAATTCTCTTCGTGGTCGACCCTGCGAGGCAACAAGAAGCTGCATGTGCAACAGATACTAATTTTAGAAAGCAGCGCACCAAATTACTGCACCAATGCATCAAAAGGTGTGCAAATTAAATATGCGCTGTAAAAAAAAATTATATGACGTCATTGTTTTCGCTGATATTCTAATTTTGTAAAAAGGGAACAATGTAAAAAGAGGATTTGATGATGGTTAATTATAACATCAAAAAACAAAGGGGGCGCCATAGGCGCCCTACAACCCCTATTATAAAATACTTTGTGTGCATTTCAGAAAGTTTAATATTTCGTATTGATCAAACAAGGACAAGTTAGTTGGGCTTTTGAAAAAGGTCGGCGCCGTAGGCGTCCTAAAAAAGTGCATTAAAGGGGTAAAAGAACTCTCCATGAGCAAGTCTGCGGCGTATGCTACGCCGCGGGGCGTCTAGTTCTTAATAAAATAATTTCGTCAAGTAACTTTACCAATCGCAAAAGTTTAGCGTTTTATCACTATTTTAGTTGCCTAATAAGAAAAATGAGAGAAAAAGAGGAGGGATAAAATTAAATCATATTTAAAAAGTTAAGGTAAATTTTAGACCATAACAAATAAAATTATGTGTACCATAAAGTACTAGACACGTAGATATTAACTTCGTTTTCATAAATCTTTGTTTGCAGTACGAATTCAAGGACAATTCCCAACATGAGCGAGGAGGTTTTGACTTTGACATGAACTATAACTGGATCCGTCCACCCCCACCCCCTGATGGTGTGGAGAGGAAGACGTGGGCAGACCCAGTCAAGTATGAAATACAATGAGTTATAAATTTGATGAACAACGATACTCACGTGACACTGTCCTTTTCGTAGGGGCCGTCCATAAATGACGTCACGCACCTAGGGGGGAGGGGGTCACACATTTGTGACGATGCCTGACGAGTGGGAGGGAGGGGGGGTTTGAAGAAATGTGACGTCACATCAAAAGGGTAACTTTAAATATATTTTATTTTTAAAAAATTTTAATCAGTGCTTCTCAATGTACCGGTCGGTAGGCCATCAGACGCTGGTTGGCGTAAGGTATCAAGACCGAAAATTAAATCTAATTATAATCCTTAAGTTTGAGAACCAGAAAATAACGTATGAAATTGTTACCCTGCTTTGTTTGATGTTGACATCAAAGCATTTGTGATGTAACCGCCGCTCCGTTTGTTCTCTCACGGCAGGAGTCGGCGAACTTTTTTGCCCGTTACCCCAAAATATACAAGTTTATGTGTGGCTTACCCCCCCCCAACCCCCAGACTCTGTGTCCTGCTCACATGACTCGGGGATTTGGGGGAAGCGTCGTAAGCGAAAATGCTACTGGTGAGTTTTACAAGCATGACAAGTGTCTAAAAATGATCTGAATAGGATTATGTGTAGATATTTTAAGTCAGAACGACACGGAATATCCCTTTCCTTGTAAGAGGGGGGGGGGATCTATTTGATAGAATTATAAACGTTTTAAGTTTGATATAATTGTTCGATTGGTTTTTTGTCAAACCCCCTGGCCATTCTAGATATAATGATAAATGAGCCCATTTAAAATTAGTCAAGTATTCATTAACTTTATTGAATGCATAAAATTCTTGATATCGCAATTCGAGAAGAGCACAAAACAGCTTTTCTTCTTAGCTCAGTTTTTAAGGCATTAATTTTAAATTTCACAGAAAGGATAGATCTACTTGATACAGTCAAGTCATGTGGATTAAGATTAGTGTCACTCATTGTAAATGAAAGTAGGGTAGATTTTAAGTGTCTTTGTATAGTACGTAGGTAAGAAATCTACATAGTTGTCAAATTTTTAAAAATTCATTTTCTGGAAGGAACCGGTTCAATAATGGGCATATGTTCCAAGCGTACACGTACACATGACGTATTTTAATATATCTAGTGGATTGTAGTGGATGTTATAGCTCCCAAATGAGTCTGCATTACCCCCAAGAATTCCATTTTGACCCCAAATGAGGTTATTTACCCCTGTTCGCCGTTTTTAAAAAATACATTTCAAAAATATTATTTATAAATATTTTTTCTAAACAAAGAAGTTAACCGTGATAATTAAAAGTCAATGTTTAATTTTTATGCATTAAAATAAAATAGAATCTAAGTATGTTAACACAGACCGTTTACTGAAGGCCGGTTAAACGTTTTTAAAAAATGCGTCACGCGGGTTACGATATTACAATGTAGACATCCACTAAATAAATAATAAACTAGCGTGTCACCCGTCAAAAATGACAGAAGTTTTCAAAATAAATACACATCAGATTAAAAAATAACGTTATTCATAATTTTCATTTATTTTATTTATTTTTATTTGATTCATTTATTATCATATTGAACAATTTTATGCCGAACGTTCGAAAAGTGTTATTTTTGGTGCAGCACTATAAAACAAAATCGATCGCAGCGCCACCTAACAGCACTACAAATTTCGCAGCGCCACCTAGTTCCATACATACATACAGTCATACAGACAACGGGAATTATGTATATTGATACTTAAATAGCAGTAAAATTTATTTGAAACATACTTATTTTCATATAGAAAATAAGGTATTTATTTATTTATTTTTTTATTGTGTCAAAGCTTTGTGACGTATTTTTAGAGGAGGGGGTCTAACTTTTTGTGATGAGGGGAGGGGGGTAAAAAATCGGCCAAAATCGCGTGACGTCATTTATGGACGGCCCCATACACAAACTCAATAATCAGGCCATTTACTGTCAGCTCATATCACTGGTTAAGATGCTGTCAAAGTTTTCCTTTCATATACAGGGGTTCCTCGTGTTACGGCGTTGATCCGTTCTTAAGAAGCGCCGTAACCCGAATTTCAGTGTAAGTCGGAACATTTTTTTAAAAAACTGTAAAGTATTGTATGTATACAGTGCTATAAACAAATGAAACAGTTAATGAATTTTTTTTCAGTATTTAAAAAAGAGAGAAAAAACACACAAAACAGCGTAAGTCAGGACCAGCCAGCGTAACCCGGAGACTCCCTGTATACATTTGCAGAAAATAATATGGTGATGCAGCAACCGATGCTCGATTGGTTAGCAAAGGGAGTCCATCAAAATGCTACAGATATTGTTTCGCATCGTTTTCAGACCTGTTTTAGAGGATTCTGGGAGTCTTTATTATTGGAAGTGGAAGGCGGGAGGAATATAAGAAAATATTTATAGATCAAACGCTATATTTGCACTTCCAATAAAATCAGAATGCATACATTTATAATGTTGATGGCGTTTCCTATCCAGTAATCCATTCAAGATGTAAAAATAGAAGTAAAAAAAATAAATATTTTTAAAAACTATGTTTTTATAAGCGGACTAAAAAAAAAGAAAATAATTTAAAACTTATAGCATTCAAGTACTTTGATTTAATATGACTAAAAACGTGGGGTGGGTGTTTGATATAAAAGTTAAATGGAGATCTATAAGTGATAGAATGAGTGAACTGCATATGTAATACCTCATAAGCGCCCGCCCCACGTTTTAGTCATATTAAATGAAAGTACTTGAAACGTATACGTTTTAAATTATTTTCTTCTTTTTAGTCCGCTTATAAAACGTGGTTTTTAAAAATATTTATTTCTCTCTCTCTCTCTCTCTCTCTATCTCTCTCTCTCTCTCTCTCTCTTTTTTTTGAGTGTATGTGCGTGAGAGAGAGAGAGAGAGAGAGAGAAAGCTGCAACAAAATAAAACAATTTTTACACTAAATTGATGTGTAACAGAGTTTTACTAAAGTTGTTCCAAACGTTTTTTTTCCAGGTCCCCCACACATCTTGGTTGTTGTTTTGCAGTCAGCAAGAATAATTTTGACAGACTGGGTCGTTACGATCCCGGGCTTGATATCTGGGGATGTGAAAATTTAGAACTTTCGTTCAAGGTGAGCTAAGATCATTTTCTCAACAAAGAATGACGTAGTTTTATATGTTGTTTTTTTTTAATTTTAATTTCTTGGGTTTAGAAATTATTCCATTAAAACCAATCATCCACATAACAATCTTTACACGGCCCTTCCCAGCTCATCATTGTTCTTTGTCTCCATGCTCAGACCCCCCTCCCTCCCCCCTCCCCCAATGATTCAAGTCCATCTCCACACATTCAGTCCACTTAAGAATGACGTAGTTTTATATGTTGTTTTTTTTTAATTTTAATTTCTTGGGTTTAGAAATTATTCCATTAAAACCAATCATCCACATAACAATCTTTACACGGCCCTTCCCAGCTCATCATTGTTCTTTGTCTCCATGCTCAGACCCCCCTCCCTCCCCCCTCCCCCAATGATTCAAGTCCATCTCCACACATTCAGTCCACTTAACTTAATTCGGCTAGTGAGCCGTCTGCTTCAGGATTTCTTTCTGTCTGTAGATCACTTCATCTGCTGTACAGCCTGGTATCCTTTCAAGGACCTAAACATCATGCCATTTTTAATCATTGGGAAATGGGTGGGTCTTCAAACAATTGGTACAACTCTTGGTTTGTATCTATTCTCCAACTCCGGACCGTATATTTCCATGAGAATTCTCCTTTTATAAGTACTGAGCAGATTTCATTTTAATAAAATAATAACTGAACATAAAACAGTAGTAGATATGGCGTTCTTTAACTCATTGAGAGTTTTTAGCTTGCCATTAAATTTTAGACGTAAGTATCAACGTCTCCTGACTCCTGGCAACATTTTGCTCCCACCGCTGTCAATTTTCACTCTCATTAATTGAAGTAGACAATATATCTGAGCTCTTGGGGAGTTACTTATGCTTCGATCGAGCGCCTCTTAAGGTGACGGATACGGGAAAGCCTACCAGATATGGCGGGTACCAGGGAAATAAAATTGGCGTGGTGGACCAAAAACAGTTCCTACCTCCTTGTAAGGAGAGGAGGAATCCACAGACAGGCTAAGATACCAATCCAATACATAGGAAGCTACCCTGAGCGCCACAAGGGGCATCCCCCTCCCCAGGTCGGTTGTGTACACCACATAAAAAAAAATCAATTGCGGGATATTGCTCCGATTAGAAGGATGCGGTGTAGCAGGCCAGAACTCTTCATGGGCTGAAGAACTGAATTGTACTTTGCTAGCAGATGCATCAGTACCAGAATTTTGCTTATATTTACCATAGTATTGTCCTCTATGTCACCGCAAAAAACAAATTCTATTTTTGCAAGATTTAGTAATGTCATACATTGTAACAAGAACTTCTTGTTACTTTGTTTTCTATTCTTTTACAAAAACGTATTTTTCTTTCTTTTTAATAGTCTATTCCTTTTCATCCGATTTCTGATTCCTTCCAATTTCAAAAACTAAGGTTATTTTGAGAACTTGTATATTAATGATATTATTTTTATTTTATAGAAAATTTTAGATAAGATTAGAATGAAGTGAATGAGACCACTTTTAAATACACCGGTATTTTTCATAAAGGTTATAATTACCGACTTATGGCTTAAAATGTAGGTCCAATTACGTAAAAGTAGAACACACTAGTGTTGTTAAATTGTATAGTTATTTTAATATAGCGTATATAATGAAAACATTAGAGAATATTATGCTTTCACGTCCTTTCAGTCTCGGATCTTGGATACTAAAATTGTTATAAATATTTGTTCTCGGAGTATTGTTGAGCCACTCTGCAATTGTTTGAACAATTGTATTATACAACACATTTATTTTAACATAAACTCAGGGCTTCGGCCCTGAACATTAAATTTTTGTAATTAAAAATCCCCCCGGATTTTTTGAGGATAATGAAAAATGTGCGTGCCATTGTTTTCCGAATGCCATCAATCTGTGGAAAATCTTATGGAGAAAAATTGAATTTAGGGCCCCTTGCCACGAAGGATGGGCTTTTATAGGTTCAATGCCCTACCTAAATCATTTTAAAATAGTTCTTTAAATGTGTGTGTCATAAGTTTGGTATAGCTCCATTTATCTGGAAGCCAGTGTTTACATGTACATCTATATAGCTAATATAAATAGAAACAAATTATGGGCCCTCGGCCCCAAACTGCACATTTTCTGGATTATGATGAAAATTTTGACTAGTTGGGTTTAAGATCTATGAACGTGTGTAGAGAAGAAAGGAACTAACAATTTATTTATTTATTGTGATAATTTTCTAAGAATTTTTTTCTGTTATTTATTTTTCCTGTGAGTTTTTTCCAACAATGCTTTAATTATGATTACTTCATTGCAAGTCGAGCAATATTTTTTTTCCATTTCTTTCTAGTTTGTTATATATTTTTAGTTCATATGTGTGCCTCTGTATGCCTACGTCAGATTATGTCATAGTGAAACGCATAATATGCAATTTTTGGCTTAGGGAAATTTGATGACTCTAATTTGGTTCTTCCTTGGCCTACACTTTTTTTAATATTTAGATAAATGAATTACGTTTTAATAAATTATTTCCTTGTGGCTTTTATGGATGTCCGCAACCACAAATAACATAAATCATTGTAAAAATGTTGCAGCACTCGCAACTTGTATATTTAAGGTTAATCAAAGATGGCTTAAACCAATAGATATAGTTGGTGTTGACATTAAATAATCAATCTTTGGATCTGGTGTCGAGTTGAATTTGCTTCAAGCAAATCTTTGAGAAGGGTTGTTTTTTTATAATTTTTTTTAAATTTTTATTTTAAAGATAACTCTAATCATGTTTTAAATAGATCGTTAAAAGTGGCAGGCTAAATCATATTTAGAAACAAAACAGTAGCTGATGAAAAATTACAAATGCGTAAAAAAACACGATGTAAATTTAAAGTTAACTAAAAAAAAACATTAAATGTGGGGTCAATATACATAATTCCCGTTGTCTGTATGTATGTATGGGTGTAATTATAATGCTGTCAGGTGGCGCTACGATCGATTTTGTATAAAAATATTATATGACGTCATTGTTTTAGCTTATATTTTAATTTTTGAAAAGGGAACGATGTAAAAATAGGATTTGAGGATTTATAATAATTATGAAATACTTTGTGTACATTTCAGCAAGTTTAATATTTCGTATTTATCAAACACGGATAAGTTACTTATGTTAATTATGTTTATTGATTCCCGTTGTCTGTATGGATGTAAGTGCTGTTAGGTGACACTGCGACGATTTTGTATAAAAATATCATATGACGTCATTGTTTTAGCTTATATTTTAATTTTTGAAAAGGGAACGATGTAAAAATAGGATTTGAGGATTTATAATTATTATGAAACTAGACGCCCCGCGGCGTAGCATACGCCGCAGACTTGCACATGGAGAGTGCAAAGAAAGTGGAGAAAGAACGGACACAAACGACATCACGGAGAAATCAATACAAAGCGAGTGAACGTCGGTTATATAGTGATCTTACGTACATATATCCCATACTCTCTCCAAAAACACACACCATCCATGCACACTCTCACACTCTCGGTTAATCATGGGAGGGTGGGTAACAACAAACTCAGTGTGCATGGTCTTTCGCTTACTCGCTCTATTTAACATAGTGCTGCTTTTTGTGTCTGTACTCTCCCTCCCCTCACACCGTTCTTTGCAAGTTTACGATGAGCAGTCCGGTGGACGACATGGGGTAGCCAAGCAAGCATTTAGCGCCTACCTGAGGAAACTATCTCTACATGCTCATAATGTTTATTTTAACCTATTAAGCACTATTTTGTAAGTGCTTATTAATTTCTAAGGTGTTTTCAACATTATTTTATACTGACTGAAGTTTAATGAAAATTGTACTGTATGGCATTGCCAGTTAAAATATAAAAAAGGGGGATTTTTTTGCCCCCCCTGGAATTTTTTTGCCCCCCCCCCTGGAAAAATTCCTAGCGACGCCCATGCGTGGCGAATGCTACGCCGCGGGTCTCTCCCGAGTTCGTTCTTTTCATTTACGTACAGCCGTTTGCCCAAACTCACCCCATTGTGACAACTGTGTCTTTCAGGAAGTCTTCACACGTCACTAAATCATTAGCGGCGTATGCTACGCCGCGGGTCAGCTAGTACAATAATAAAAACCAAGAGAAAAGAGAAGAGAACTCTCAAACTACAGTAAATTCAAAATCAGGCATATACATTACACACACACACAGCTTTGCAATCAAGAAAATGTCGATTTTTAAAAAAATCAGAATAGTAGTACAGCGTGCTCATGGAACTTATAATTTCATTCTCGCTTCTGTATCTGCTTGCTTGCTCAAAACTATTTCACATTTTTCTTCCCTGCGCTTACTACTTTATAAAATTAAATTCCTTTTTATGTCAAGATCTTAAGAATTTTCTAGGGATTCCAGCCTTAATTACTTTTGGCGTGAAGTTATGTGCACGGTATATCCTTTTAACATTACTGACCATTTCGCTAACATACTAGTGATTGATTTACATGTATAGCGGGGTGAGTAACTAAATCAGTGAAAACCCACATGTAAACAAAAGCTATTAATAATTATGTGTCTAACTTCCTGGCCAAGGCACATAAAATTATATATATACTTGTATTATTAATTGTATCATTTTTATCATATTATTATTGTTATTATTATTATTATATTATGTATTTTTATTATTATAATGGAGAAAATGGTAAAGACCCTTTTCTGTTATTGAATAGACATCGAATTATTTCTACCAAAAGTTTGTAAATTTGTGTTCGTAAAGATTTCACACAAGACTACTTAACTGCTAAGTGTTTAGGAATTAAACGCAACATGTGAAATACAATTAGGCGATTGCTTTATTGTGTTTTCTTTCGGCACCCGTAATTTGCAGACGTGGATGTGTGGTGGGCGTGTTGAGATCATCCCTTGCTCTCACGTGGGGCACATGTACCGCCCATCGTTCCCCTACAGCTGGGGAGACAACTCGAAATTCACGCTGCAGCGCAACTGCTTAAGAGTGGCGGACGTCTGGTTGGATGAGTACAAAAAAATATACCATGAGAGGATCTCTGACTTGCAGGTTGGTGTAACAAGATAATATGTATTAATAGATCCGACCCACGTCGCAGGGCAGGAAAAAAAAGGGGGGGGGGCTGTAGCTCAATCGCAGTGCGCAAAAGGGAAGAAAGGGTTTGCCAGCGCCTTGCTTGCTTGCTCTGGCGTATTCTCTATTATACTATATATAAACTGCGTTGGCATAACTGCGTCTTGCTTGCTCTAGATCTCTGGCGTTTATATATAACGATGAGAGGAAGTATGACTGGCTCGAGGTTTAGACCAGTGGTTGTCAACCTGTGGTTTGTGGACCACTAGTGGTCTGCGGAGGTGTCCCTGGTGGTCCGCGAGGATGAAGTTTTAATTTATATTCAAAGTATAATTATCTATAAATGTCCGGCACGGAGTAGCAAAATTGCTAGTGGTGGTCGCGCCTAAGACACAAATTTTTCAAGTGGTCCTTGAATCTCAAAAGGTTGAGAACCACTGGTTTAGACAAACAAAAACAAACAACAACAAAAAAGGGGGGGGGGAATTTATGTTTTTAAAGCAGAAAGTTCCATTTTTAAAATAAAGAAGGTTATTTCAATGGTTCAAGTTAAAATTTAGCATACTTTTTGTTGTTGTTCCTCCCTCCCCCCCACCCCACGTCCCTGTAACCGTCACACTAGATTGTGTCAGCCTCATGCTACCTTACTATAGATCGGCATGAGGTCTACTGATATGCCACAACATTGTAGTCCCGGTACCTTTGGTCAAGGTTATGAGTGGGGTTAAGGTGGTTCAGAGAGGGAGGTAATATAAAATACACATACACGCACACAAATGCCAGCCCCTCGTTTGCAGAAACCAAGCTGTCGAAAATAGATGTTTGAGATGGGTAAGGAGTTAAAGCTGGTATGCAGTTGTAGTCCCCCCCCCCGTCCCCCCCCCCGAGGTTTCAAGTTAAGTAGCACTACGTGGAAATCTTTTAGGCTTCGTTGTTTTAATAAATAAAGGTAAAAAAATGATTTTTAAAAACCACGTTTTCATAAGTGGACTAAAAAGAAGAAAATAATTTAAAACTTATAAGTTCAAGTACTTCGATTTAATTAGACTAAAAACGTGGGCCGGGCGCTTATGGGGTTTAACATATGCGGCTCACTCATTCTCTCACTTATAGATCTCTCTTTTGCCTTCTAAATTAGAAATCTTTAATTTTTATACCAAACACCCGCCCCACGTTTTAGTCATATTAAACGAAAGTACTTGAACTAATAAGTTTTAAATTATTTTCTTCTTTTTAGTCCACTTATAAAAACGTGGTTTTTGAAAATCATTTTTGTTACCTTTATTTATTTTATTCTTTTTAGTCCACTAATAAAAACGTGGTTTTTAACACTTCATCAGCGCCCGCCCAACGTTTAATAACAAAGCGATGAGGTCACGGGGTGAACTCGCAAAGTGAAATGAAACAACGGCAGGCGGGTACAGATGCTTATATAAAGATAAACTAAGAAATGCATTAATTTAATTACGGTACATTCGATCGATCTGAAATTTTGATACAATGTATTGTCATCCAAGATCTATCTGTGGTAAAATTTTGAGATCTCTAGGACCATCAGAAGTGGTTTAATTTTACGTTGGTAGATTTGAAAAATTGTTGGACAAACACACAGGAACAAAAGCGAGTTAATAAAACGTGGTTTAAAAAAGCACTCGTATTACTTATCTTTTATAATTAAAAAAAATACTGATGTATTTATTTAATTTTTTAAAAATATTTTTGATGTTCGAAAATATTTAAATACAAAGTCTGTGAAATTATACAATCTCTCTTTCATATAAGAGTGTACAGGGATAAAAGTAAATAATATTCACTTCAAGTTGATTAAACCCAGTGCACACGAAAATTCGTAAAGAAAATATTTTAAATAGGCCTATATTATTTAAAAGACACGTTTGTTCTAAATTTAATTAAAAATCTTTTATTTTAAATACAAACTTGTAACACAGTTGCACAAACTTTTTATAAGCATTTAAGCGTAGCAGCGTAGGCTAATGCATTTTAAATTACAGTATTTTATATTACTGTGTTTTTTTTTCCAATGTGTTTTCCTTATAAATCACGCCATACATACACACACACCACATTGCCAACCCTTTTAATAACAATAAATTCTTGGGTTTTTTTTTAGCAGTTAAAAACATTATAAGTAAATCCTTTATTTGAACTCATTTTAAAAGAATATTTTAAAGCGTTTCTAAACCATTTACAGACATCGATAGACATTGGCGATACCAGAGACAGAAAAGCTATTCGAGAGCGCCTCAAGTGTCGACCTTTTGAATGGTATGCTAAAGAAATATACCCCGAACTGTATATACCTCTAAATACATCGGCAACCGGAAGAGTAAGTGGAGCCTTATTAGTAGTAAATCATATGTTAATGCCAGATCATTCGATTTAAATCAAATGTCAGATCTACAGATTTAAAATAAATGATATTATTAGAAGATCTATGAAACAAATGTCTCATATCTTAAGTATTTTTTAAAAATGAAATCGTTGGATGTAAGTCACATTTTTTGTATCTTTAGATTAAGCCCAAACTCATATTATTAAATTTCACATCATTTGATGTAAACCAAAAAATTTAATTGCTGTATGTAAAGCAAATGTTATATAATTAGATGTAAACTAAATGTAAGATGTAAAGTAAATTCCATTCCATTATATGGGGAAAAATGAAAATCATGGGATGTAAAGCTAATTGTCTGCAAGTTGGATGTAAATTTAAATGTAAACTAAATAGAGATGCGTTTGAACTGAATCATCACATCCTTATATATTTCTTATAATATTCTTGACCGACATGTAAACAATTATTCAGACACCATAGAACCATCAGTTTTTTCTTCATTGTTCAAGTTTCTAAAACCAACCAGACGATTCCCATTTGTTTAAATAATTCTCTAATCCACGCATATTTCACTATGTATTTGGTATACATCACTCCCGTGCTTAACTATACGGCCCATTTCACAAACATAAGCGTCCTTCAATATTTTTTTTTACCCGAGAGAGCTGTGTCAAGGCTTAAAAGATTAGAAATTGAATAAACTATTGTGGCACAACTAATTGTTATGCGACCCTTACATTTATTCCATTCAGATTTCAAGTGTTGTCGACCCGGCACTGTGTTTAGCAAGGGACGTACACTGGGCAAGCTTAAATCAAAATGTTTCACTGGGCAGATGCCACAATCAGGATCAAACACAGGTAACACGTCCGCACCAGGTCGGTTACCTCGACCCACCGCCATCACCCCCAACCCCGAAACAAGCGTCGGTCAAGGCTATAGAAAAGACAAATCCGCTAAAGCGTAAAGTTATTCGGTCGTCACCAGAATACGTTAAGTCTGTGATGGGTTGTATTGAAAACTTGGGGAGAGGGGGGTATGGAGTGAAATGACGACGTGGGGGGGGAGGGCGGGGGGGTAGAAAAATTCGTGCATGAGTTTTCGTTTGATAAAAAAATGAGTTCATTGTCCGCTAAAGTTAAAAGAACCACGCAAAGTTCAACTTGAAAAGATCTTTGAAAAAATGTAATAGAAAAGGATATATTTTAATGCAAAGGATTAAATAAAAGTAATAGAATTCAATATTTTTTTAAAAAGAAATTAAGGCATTCATTGAATTAACCTGTAAAATGTAGCCTGCACAGTATAGTATATCTAGATATGAAAAACGTTTTAAAGAGAGGGAGCTTATGTCTTACAGAAAAGTACGTAAGTGTCAAAAGTAACGGAGAAAATCCAGCTGGATTGTGATTCTGCTTTGACCTTAGTTCAGACGAGGCCCTGAGAAAATATGAAAAAAATCAGTCGATTTTATGCCAAAATTACGAAACACAGCAAATGAAAACGCTTCACCTAAGAATTAGCGTTTTATATACAAACAATATACAAACCAAACATTAATACTGAAAAGGGCGGGGGGGGCGATCAATGAACACTTGCATCAAGTACACAGATATAAATTGTGCAGCTGTGATTGCCTTTGGCACTAAATTATCTTATATAAGAAAAGCAGTGCACATTAACAGATTGCTACTTGGGCAGAATTAGATTTACTTCTGTTGTCTGTTGATTTAAGTGGGATTTACATTGGTTGTGACATAAAATTAAGAATATTTTCAACTATTACTGTATCAACTAAAGTTGCATGCCATTTGTGAAAGGATTTTTTCAAAACTGAAATTATTTGTTAATATTTAAAAGAGACACAATGAACCACGAATGAATGAGTAACACAGGAATACTATAAACGGAGAGAAATTTGTACAGATTAAAATCAAAGCTCTGGGATTTTAAATGAATTCGAATATTTGCTGAATTTTATTCATTGAATAATATTTAAATAATAATTTTAGTACTTTTACTCAAACTACTTAACCAACGATAATAAATAATTTTATTAACTTTGAAAGAGTTCCAGTACTGCACTCGAGTCTCGTGCAAACCTAGAAAAAGGGACTTCCACATGTCTACAAGTTAGGAACGGACCAAATCACATTGCCCCGGGCGCTGGCAACCCAAGCGACGCCACTGCTTGTAACGAGCTTAGATTAATTCTGGAAGATCTAATATGCGAATATAACATTTGATATGTCTTGACATCTTTTCTTAGACTTAAGCTTGCGTATATAATTGCAAGGCAGTACAGTTCAATCAGGTGTGTAATTTCCCTGACAGCAACTTTTCTCATCTTGCTGTAAAACCAAATCTCCAACGATAAGTTAATCTCATCACCCCCCCCCCTTTTTCAGAAGCCAGAACTAATTAAACAATCATCATAAACTAATTTAAAGTTTGATATTGTGTTTTACATTTTTTGGGGGGGATAGTTTCATAGATTTCGACTTTGTTCTCCAGCACTTTTTGTTGAGCAGAGAAGGCCATATACGACGTGACCAGGGTTGTTTGGTGCACGACAAATCAACCAATCAGGTGGTCATGAGATACTGTGAAAATGCTGACGGTCATTGGATATACACTCCGGTATGTTCAAAGGGAAATAGAATGTGTACAACAGTCAACAGCACACGGAAGTCGTATCTTATCTTGTTCTTATCTATATACAGACGCTCCTTCTATGCAGAAGATAAATGCGTCCACAGACCATGACAGATGATCTGTTGGCAAGTGGTGCAGCGTTCACAGGCCAAGGCTTTGTGGGTTCCACGCATTACCCAGCCGCCTAACTTTAACTAGTGTTAGGTACCCATTCGGAGCTGGGTGACTCAGGCACGCCCTAGGCCCCGGGAACAAATCCTTGCCTGCACATGGATCCGAACCCTTGACCATCGGTACGCCAGTCGAGCGCGCTGCCACTCGACCAGGTCGCCTAAAAAAAGACTATTACTGAAGACCGCCGCATTATGAGGCTTATGTATGATCAAATGGGTATATAATGGGGGAAATAGTGCAGCTTGGTTTTAAAGCTAAAGATGATAACGATATTAATAGAATGGATAGATTTATACATTATACAACCAAGGCCAAAATAAACTGAACCGCTCTTATTACAATAGTTCTCTTAGGGGCCGTCCATAAATGACGTCACGCGATTTTTGCCGATTGTTTACCCCCTCCCCCCCCTCGTCACGCGTCGTCACAAAGACTTAGACCCCCCCCCCAAAAAAAAACAGCAAAAAACACGTACTTTATTTTCTATTTGAAAATAAGTATGGTTCAAATCACTTTTATTGTCATTTAAGTATTTATTATTTATTTAGTGAAGATCTACATTGTAATATCGTAACCCGCGTGAAGCATTTTTTTAAAACGTTTAACCGGCCTTCAGAAAACGAACTGTGTTAACATCCTTAGATTATATTTTATTTTAATGCATAAAAATTAAACATAGACTATTAATCATCACGGTTAACGTCTTTGTTTAGAAAAAAAATTATTCCCTCAATTGACTGACGGGCATCCCGTAAGAAAGAGGTCGGCGAACAGAGTTAAATAACCTCATCTAGGGTCAAAAAGGGAATTCTTGGGGGTAATGCAGACTCATTTGGGAATATAACATCCACTACAATCCACTAGATATATTAAAATACGTCATGTGTACGCTTGGTACATATGACCATTATTGAACCGGTTCCTTCCAGAAAATGCATTTTTTTAAATTTGACAACTATGTAGATTTCTTACCTACGTACTATACGAAGACACCTAAATCTACCCTGCTTTCATGTATATTGACACGAGTGAAAATAATCGTAATCCACATGCCACATGACTTGTCTGTATCACGTATCCTTTCTGTGATATTTAAAATTAATGCCTTAAAATCTGAGCTAAGAACAAAAGTTGTTTTATGCACCTCTCGAATTGGGATGTCAAGAATTTCATGCATTCAATAAAGTAATGAATACTTGACTAATTTTAAATGGGCTCATTTACCATTATATCTAGAACAGTACTTCTCAAACTTTTTAGTATGGCGGACCGGCAGGAATTTTTGCCATTGCACCGGCGAGCGGTGTACTATTTTCCCTGCACTGACAATTTTTTCTGTCCTTTTTTAGAACATCTGCGGACCGGCAGCGGATGGCCCACGGACCGGCACCGGTCCGTGGACCACCACTTTGAGAAGCACTGATCTAGAAGACTAGAATGGCCAGGGGCGTTTGACCAAAAACCAATCGAACAATTATATCAAACTTAAAACGTTTTTAATTCTATCAAAAAGATTCCCTCCCCCTCCCCTTTTGAAGAAAAAGGATATTCCGTGTCGTTTTGACTTAAAATATCTACACATAATCCTATTCAGATCATTTTTAGACACTTGTCATGCTTGTAAAACTCACCAGTAGCAATTTCGGGTGGGGGGGGGGTAGGGGCCAACGACGCTCCCCAAATCTCCGAGTGATGTGAGCAGGAACCAGAGGTTGGGGGTTGGGGTAACGGGCAAAAAAGTCCATGAGAGAACCAAACGGAGCTGCGGTTACATCACAAATGCTTTGATGTCAACATCAAACGACGCAGTGTAACAATTTCATATGTAATCTTGTGGATTCTCAAACTTAAGGATTATAATTAGATTTAATTTTCATGTCTTGATAGCTTACGCCAACCAGCGTCTGATGACCTACCGACCGGCACATTGAGAAGCACTGATTTTTAAAAAAAAGTCATTAAATAAATTGTAAGCGACCAAATATTTCAGTGGAAGTTTTATTTAAAGTTACCCTTTTGATGTGACGTCACATTTCTTCAACCCCCCTCCCTCCCCTTCGTCACGCATCGTCACAAAAGTGTGACCCCCCTCCCCCACCCTAAGAGCGTGACGTCAGTTATGGACGGCCACTTATTGGAAATAATACATTCTTTTTTTTAAAAGGGATTTTCATAAAAGCACTGTTTTAAATTTGTCAGTTAAAAATCCAAAATATCATGCTCATCAGCTCAAATCCTTTATTATTATTTTTATTATTTTAAATTCGATTTTTCGAACACAGCGAGCCCGAAACTTCGGTTATGCAAACTTTATTTGAAGTTTTGGTACACACTTATTTAGGCAACGGCACCGAACATATGCGTTTCAAAATCTGAAAACAACTCCGGTCCCATACCTATTGTGTTTTTCATAATGAATAATGAATCTACTTGGATAAAGAAATCTTCAAACGTGTTCTTTTATTTGAACGTTTTCTCCTTGATATTTCCTATTTAACACGAAAGAATCATTGACACTCTAAGAAATGAATGCATGTCAAGGAACAAAATATTTTTCAAAATTTAAATAGTAATAGACTAATAGTAACAATATAATTTTTCTTGGACTCGAACTTAAACCGCAAACCACTTTTTTAACTTTCGATTTTTAACAAAAAGCCTTAATTTTGTAAATAATTTATTATTTTATTTTATAAAGATGTATTACCTTAAAAATTCCTGAATTGAAATGTTTAAATTTTGTGAAATAGCAAAAAGGGATCAGACATGTTTAAAAAAAAGATAATTCATCACTTTTGCCTGTCAACGCATTGTTTGAGCAGTTTGTGAAAGTTTGCATAGTTATGGAAGTTTCCATTAAAATAACGGAGTAACTTTAAAAGATACACATGATATGGAGCTTATTAAATCAATAAAATGAAAACGGAATTTACATTTAGAGCATAATTCCGGATTGTCAATATTTACTCAAAATAGGGATTAAAAAAGAACTGGCTTTATAATACAACTGTTAAATAAAAAAAAATTAGATTGATTTTAAAAATAAGTCTTAATTATTGAAAAATTTAATACCTCTGGATTTATTTACAAAATATGAAGCATAAAAAATGTCTTTGAACTGGTATTAGTAATTGTATTTCCAATCACACGATATATATATATATATATATATATATATATATATATATATATATATATATATATATATATATATTATATATATATATATTAGGGCTGTTAACGAAAAAATTTACGATTAATTAATCGTTAAATTCGATTAAAGCCAGAAATTGAAATTTATGGTGTCATAAGTAACATTTATTAAAATACTTGTCGAAATTAGAAATAACACTGGAATGTCTTCTTTATATGACAACTTTTAACCAACAAAGCAAACAGACAAGTGTATTGACATTATTTGGTTCAAGTGATAAGCGGGTCTTATTGACAATATAACCAACCGAGCTGAACAATCATTTACATTACATAGCTTTAGATTGTCTCAGCTGAACTTTCCGATACTGTAGTGGATTTTTGGTATGCAGGTGGTATTTAAGCGAAGTGTTAGAACCATGGTAGCAACGTTCCCTTTAAGCACCGTGGCTGCGCAGATATTTGACTGACGCCACGCAGGAGTTTAGAATCACCGCGCAGCAAATTTGTAAAATATTGTACAAAAAATGCACATTGTGCAACTTTGCACACGAGTTTCTTTTTAACTGGGCACACGGACCAACGAAGCTTAGACTTAGAGGGAACATTGCATGGTAGGCAATCGATTTCTCTCAATGACACAATAACCTTTATCAACATTTTGAACATTCACGTCAGTCAATAGTTTAAAACCAAAATGTTCGTGTAATCGACCGGAAATAAGTTTATATTTATCGGCCGAAATATTTTACATTTTGACTTCCAGTACATTAATAAGTGGTGGGTCTATTCATCTTTAAAAAAAAGTTTACTCGTTAAAATTTGTAAAGATTAATCGAGAAATTAATCGTTAATTTCCGCAGCCCTAATATATATATTATAAAGTAAAGTGTGTATTTGTTTCTTTGCGTGTATATGGTGCAATCACGAGAGAAATAAAATAATGAAATAAATCGTAGAAAACGGAATCTTATCAGGGAACGGGAATCCACCATGAACAGTACTTCTTTATGAAACAGAATTATATTGGGGTACGGAATACCATCTTGTGATCGTATTTGTGGGAGCAAAATGTGTACACAAATAATGTTATAGTTTTTAAAAAAAATTATTATTTGGGATTCTATGTTTAAATTTAGTGATGTTTTGTTTTTAAAAGGGTCTTTAATTTATATAATAGACAGAAGATATTTAAATCACATCAATATTTTATGGAGATTTTTAGTTCCATAGATCTCTATACCTTATTTTGAATTGTCTAATTGTCAGAGAATCGCCCATTTAGAACGCATGACACTTAAATTTCTTCTTTAAAAAAATTGAAAGGCAGTAATTCTTCCTAAATAAGTTTGTTTTTTTTCTCTAGTTCGTTATTTAAAAAACAAAAAAGTAACATAAAATTTCAAATGCCTCTATCTTTAATTTGATTCAGTGGCTAATATTATGTCTTCATCGTCTCTTCCACAGGACGACATGATAATGGCACAGGAAATTGGCCACTGCATTACATTAACCCCAGGCAAAAATAACGTTTTTATGGCAGAATGCAACGTAAATAATCCCAACCAAAAGTGGAAATGGCCCAGAAAAAGTGTCGTTTTTCAAGCGAGATAAAAAAAACAACACTACAACAACATGTTTCAATTCCATGTTTCAAATGTGTTATTTATACTTTGCCATCAATTCCAAGAGCAGTTTCCTTTGAACTTTTCAGTATTGATAAGTGCTTGATAACCGGGATCGTTCACTCCCATAGCCCAATGTGCCCCCCCCAAAACACTTTTTGGTTAATCTCTTAGGCATGAGGCTGTAAGAGTTATTAGTAATATATGTGCCGTTTACCACTTTGAAATTGATTAATTACTGAAGATTTAATGAATCGGATAAACTGTTCGTTTAAAATAGGTCTACATCCATGCTTCAACCGTTTAAGAGTAAATTATTTAATAATACACCGTGTCGAGGCTGGAAGCTGGCGGTTCAAATGTTGGGGTTGGCAGTGCCAATGACGTAAGACGGGGGTGGAGTGGGTTTTTAAGCCAGGTGTCTTCTTTTTTTAAATCCCTTCCGTCTAGTCTCTCTGTCTGACTGTCGTGGTCCCACCCGCGAAAAAACAAAAGTAAAAAATGACCCACTTCCCGTGATCCTATCGAGCTTAAATTTTGCACATTGACATTTGTCACCTTACAATGCATTTTATCAAAAATTTCAGATCGATCTAATGTACCGTAATTAAATCAATGAATTTTTAGATTATCTCTATGTAACATGTAAATGTTAATGCTATTCTGTCGGCGTCGCGCGGTGCGTATTATATTGAACATAATCAATACTTTTAGTTATGTCTCATATATAAGGGATTTATAGTCAAAAACTTGTTTTAATGGGTTTTTTTATTTTTATTTAAACGGAAGGGTGGCGTATTTGGAAACCTGGAGAGTTTGAATCGTGGAATGACCAGCTATATAATCACCTTTATCAGAAATCGGTGAAGAAAATCCTACACTTAATCAGAGAGCAACGGGACAAATGTCAGGGTCATGGATGTTATAGTGGTTAAAGTTCTTAAGTGGTAACTTCTGTTATTTATTTATATTATTTTTTATGGTAGGCCTATCACATTTGAACATAAACAGTAAGAAGAGACACAATGCACTAATGTGCCAGGGTGCTCACATATTCAAGCAACAAACGGCCTGCTTGACCTCCCCCCCCCCACAAAAAAAATAAGCAAAGATATATATTATATCTATTACTTAGCATTCATGAATTCATGAGACATTTTAAATTTAAATTATTTTGTATACTTATTGATAAATAATGGTTGTTTAAAAAAAACCATCTAAAATAATGCCATAGCAAACACCACTGCATAAATTTAAAAGTTACTTTTTAAACATCTGCGATTAGCCAAATCAATGCCTTTTTTTTTCTTCTTTTTTTTTAAAAAAGTTTATTTCCATGTTTTACCAATGTGGAAAAGAAAAAGAAGTAAAAATGTAGGATGTATCTTAAATTATTTTTTTTTACCTGGTAGCCTACATTGTATTTTCGTTATCAATCGTCTAAAAATATCATATTTATCTTAAGAAGACAACAGTCATTCAAGTCATCACTTCATTTATTTATTAATATGTGATAATCTGACTGAATTCTTATAAAGAATAACTTTCCTAATTTTCTTTTTATTTAATGTCTATTTAGACTAAAACACAGAAATGCCTTGAAATAAGTTTTAATCAAAAAATCACTTTAAAAAAGTATGATTTAATGATGAAATATGACGAGAACTCAATGCCAACGATCAATAATTAACGCGCTATTTAAAATTAGAGAATGGTAAAAATGTTTTATATCATTTTATTCTAACGTTTTTAAAGGAAGGACTTTGGAAGAACTAATCTATTCAGAAGATTATTGCGTCTTACGCTTATCCATTGTTTTTGTCTAGGCTTGCTGCATTTTAATTAGATATTTATGGCGGAAAAACTACATTTTTTACTCTCCAAATTTTGATGTTTAATAACGACCACTTCATGCATTTCGTATATAGGAAAAAGTCATATCATCAATGAATTCATATTGTAATTTTTGAAAGTGAAAGGCACATTTTCGCTTTTTAATTTTCTAAGTTACCTCCATTAAACAAGGGGCATCAACTGCCCATGTTTAATGTTATAGGAGTTAATATTATAAGTTAGAAATATTTACCGGATTCAAGTATTTTTAAAATAAAAGATGGCAAAAGCCTAATGAAAGAGATTAACGGGGCTTTTTTTGATGTTGTTGTGTTTTATTTTTTACCCCACACTGCAGAAATTTTAGAAGACTTGAATCTCAAACACAGACAAAATTGAACATTAACAATGACCTCCCAACGACTTTCATTTCAGACATCCAAAGCTCTCGAGTTTTATGTCTGTCAAACTTGACTGATGTAACATTTTTGTTGGTAACATTATTTTTAAAATGTTTGAAGCAGCTATATACACAGTGGCGTAGCTAGGGTCAGGGTAGGGGGAGTCCAAATTCGAAAGTCCCCCGGGCTCCCACTTGAGGGGGGCCCCCAAAGGAGTGTCCGAATTTTTTTTTACATTAAATTTTACGCCACCGCCATGATGTATGCATGGCCAAAGAGGCCAGCCCCCGGGCCCCCAAATCCCTAGCTACGCCACTGCATATACAACCCCGATAGGCATAATAATATAATTATAATTAATGCATGTATGAGAATGTTTGCTTTTACTTTTATTTTCATGCGCGTTTCATCTTACTGTCATTTTGGCTCTTCCCCACTGACGCCCATTCCTCCCATTTTTATTTATTTTTGTAACAAATATAATCCGGCAATGTCAATTAAAGTTCTGTGCTGAACCATCGTGAATGCTAATCGTTTTCCGTCGGTCGTGATAGAATGAAAGTGGCACCAATTTTAATTTGACCCGTGAGTAGGCCATAAAAAAATAACCAGAGCAATAGGACCATAATTTTTTTATTATTTTAAAATTATTTTTTCATAGTAAGAGATACAATTTTAGAATGTTTTATGACCTAAACAATTGTTGTTTTTTTTAAAAAAAACATTATTCTAGGTATGCTTATTTATGTTTTTGAGAGCTGCGTGCCTGCATAAATCAGTATTTTATATTTAAAAAACGTATACTTGATGCGTTTAAGTTGAGTTTGAATTTGCATCAATAAATTTCCCCTCTGACAATCATTTGTTGATGTTGTTTTCTTTTTTTTTAAATTTACTTTCATGATTTGTAGGCCTACTTGTGATATAAATACTATAAATTATTAAGAGATGAAATTATGTGCTGTTGTTTGAATGTGCCAATGCCAAAAACAAAGTACATGTAAACAGTAAATATACATGTGTAAATCGGATCAGAATATTTTTTAAAATATGGTTTTATTTTAATATAGTTTCTGTTTGAGACTGATTTTTTTCCTTTTCAAATTCAAATTGGGTTCAGAGACCTAAAGAAATTATTGATGTGTAAGGCTGAAAATATGCAATAAGGTGATAACCTTTAAATAACTCCTCCTCTACCAAGCCTGATTGCAGTCCCACCCCTGTTAAAACGAGCATCACATTTTTAATAATGTACTAAGTAATTCATTACAACTACTTGTATAATAATGTATTCATGTTTTATTTATGCTGTTGAAGGCATCTGATTAAAAGTTAAAGCTTAACATATTTCTTTTATTTACCCAAATTAGCACAGACATTATTCTATAATCTGTACCATAGAATTCCTCAAGCTCTCCCCCCCCCAGGAGATCTCTTATTTAAAAATAACTGATGTTGAAGAAGGTAGGCATCATTTATGGCTTCATGAAATTTAAGAATTAAAACTGTCACTTTACCTCAAAATTTTTTTCAAATGATGTGCAACAGGGGTAAATGCATAAATTAAACGTTCAAATTGTGACGGCAATTAGTCTAGGAGCTTATCACTGTTCCCTTTAAGCTGAGCAGCTGACTGATGGTCATGCAGCAGTTTAGATTTACAATGCATCATTTTTGAAAATATTAGTATATGTGGTTCTGGGATGGAAAATTTTGGACCCAAAAAAAAAGGATGCTGTGTAACCTTGCACATGAGTTTGTCATTTTGCACATGGACCAACGAACCTTAGAGGGAATATTGCTCACCGTAGTCACACAATTTTCTGTGAGGCTGAATCGTAAGACATAATAAATATTTGATCATTAAGTGTCTTAATTCCATGATGTCCATACTAACCACAACTATTGCACATTGTTCTTTATATCTATAAATATGGGATGTAACTCAGCATTGCCCCAACAGGGCAGTTTCAGTTACTTGTACATAAAATGATCAATGTAAGTTTGAATTCCCCTTCCATGTCTTGTCTTATTTTCCAGTTGGGTCAGTCTCTGCTTAGAGCTAACCGTTGCTGTCCCAATCAATAAATGTGTCAGATAAGGTGTGAAAAAGTAAAATAGGAAGAGCTTGGAACTCTGATCCAAGTGGAACTTCCAACAGAGCACATTCCACACAATTAGACACAAAAATCAGTTGTAGTTTTGTATCCCATTTATTTTTTAAAATTCATATACTGGGGACATTTTTAAGTTCTCAACAGATGTTATGGTCTATAGATAGTTCAACATTAGAATAAAAAGGTGTTAACATTATTATAAAAATAAAGGTACAGCTTTTTTTAATTTTTTTTTAAATGACATGAATTTTCTTTTTTATTTCTTTTTTTTAAAAAGTGTAGGTTAAAAACAATAAATTCAACCAATGAAATAGCGTTAACTTTTAAAGAATAATTTGTGAAATAAAGGATTTAACTGAAGTTTAAAAACTCAAAGTATTCATATAAACAAATGTCAACAATTTTAGCCCAAATAGCTGATGCCTTGCACTTTTTCATAGCATTTAAAAACAAAAAAAATCTAACGATAATACACTCACTGTGATGCACAATACAAGAGAATTTAGCCCTTATTTTATAATTAATATTTCTAAGTTACGCTTTATTTTTTTTAACACTTTAAGCATATAAAATACAAAAACTCTAAACCAGCAATTGAAAACACATAGCCACAATTGGCAAATAATAAATGAAATCGTAAATGCAGGTCTCATAAAAACAAAAATTAAAATGTGGAACATGGTGTTTTACTCCCTTCTCTTTATGTTCAATGCACTTATTGAGGTCCCTGAAACCTCATGAGAAATTTCATTTCATGATGCCAATGTGCTCCGAATCCCTCCAAGTACTTAAATTTGCTGTGGTTTACAAAACAACAGAAAGGGTATGTCCACACTGCTGGTGATCCTTTAGTACATATTCTGGGCATTGGCTGATCTCGGTACTTTGATTTTGTCAATATTTTTCATGATTATATCATGAAGTGAAGCCTGTAAATGATATGAAATTAAAATTGTCCAAATAAGGAAAAATTAAAGAAAATATTCAACATTAGAGACTAATCTGATTTGAGATTAATCCTGGTTAAGTCTAAAATGGTCATGAACTAATAAAAATATTAAGAGTATGAAGTCCTATACACATTGATGATATGACTCACATAATGATTACGCATTTCCAAAATAGCATTTTGAAGATTCAACATCTGTCTTTCATCAAATTCTTTGATGGATTGTCTGTAGTCTTCCTACATTTTTAGGGTATCAAAAAAGACAAATGCAATAATATGTTACAAGAATTTTAACATAAATACAAAAAGTTAGTGTACACTAAGAAAATCAGAAAATGTTCTACTAAAAATAGCGAACAATCTGCAATGACTAGAATTAAGATGATCATTTCAGCTGCTGTAAAGCTACTTGCCCTAAATAGTGGTCAAACTCATATACATAAAATGTTTAGATCATAAACAGCATAGGGTAGGAGGACTCACAGAAATAAAATCCTTCATAAATGAACTTAACTCAGAATATAATATGAGCTTCAGATGTTTATACTTTTGCTAAATTTTATTTTGAAATAATTTTAATTATTTTCTGAAATTTTAGTTAGAAAGTAAGATATAATTTGTTTTCATTTTAAATGTGTAAGAAATATATGCACAGAAAATTAAACTTTTTCAATTGTAATAAAATAAATATTACAATAAAGAATAAAGTCATGTTCAGATGACTGATCCAAAATTCTTACAATATGGGGGTATTTAGCAATCTTAGAGATAATGCGTGCTCTCTGGAGATAATAACGAGAAATCTGGTCCAAATAACTAGCAGCCTCACTCTCAACTTGTCTTGCCTCTGCAACAACATCTTCCTGTATATAAAAATATATTCAAATATGAAATATATGATGAAGGCATTTAAAGTATATTTTATTTAATTAGAATATTTAAATTTTACAAATTTAAAATAAAAAAAAAGGAGCAGATTATTTTAACTGTCAAATTTTGCTAAGGGTAATGCTTTTAATAAAATCATTTTCTATCGAACCATCAAATTCTAAATTAAAAGTTTAAAATGTCAATGTTAGAATATCTACATTGAATATGTTTAATTCTTAAGAGCTAAAAAAAATAATTCCAAACACTGATGATAATAAACCACATAAATTATTTGGGTTATTAGAATTTACAAATAAATTAACTCAGGCACTGTAACTGTAATATACGGGCCTACAATCCATCTGACCAGTTAAACCCCAACCCCCTTAAAATAAACATTTATTATAAGTTAAAGTTTTTATTCATTTAGAACTTCATTTATGCTATATTTTAAATTAAATGTTTGTTTTTTGAAAACGCCCAACATTATAAGAAAATATCATTCCCCTATCATTTTGAGATTTGAATCTAAATTTACAATGAACCTGTTAATTACTTACCTGTATTGAAACCCCAAAGTTATTTCCATCTTCAATTTTAGGGATCAGGAAATTAATCCACATTCTTACCTATAAAAAAATTTCAGTTTAATAAAAAGTATTTTTTTTTATTTAAATTTCATATTATAAGTCTACATTAATATAATTTTTTATCCTTAAATTTTATTTATTGGCAGACCTACCATATTCGCATGCTCCATCAGACCACGCATCAATGGTTTTGCTTTTTCACAATAGTTGTGAACAAATTTGTTGTATGGAATAGCCCCTCCAGGAAATACAAGCACACGTGTACCTAGGGATATTTTAATAATTGAGTGAGATACTTTATCATTCATACATTTAGTAAAACTGGCTATAATTAGGTCCTGTAGAAACTAATACAAATCTTATTACCTAAAACATTTGAGCTGTGATTATTGACATCTGCCTCAACTTTCCTTTTTTTTGAGTTAGGCTGGAAAGAAGAAAATACAGGCACATAATCTTACAATTTTCATGCATTGTAAAATTTAAGAGATACTACTTTAAATAAATTGCTCTTTAATTTTTAAGTAAATATTAATTCTGTATAAAATGTCTGATCTTTTTTTAATAACCCATAATTCATTTTTTGTGTTTTTTGCTGAATATTCTAAAACTTGAGTACTTCTTTAAACTTCTTATAACTTAGCTCGGAATGGCTTAAAGTAACTTGTGCTCTTATGGAGAATTTATGTACCTCTGATGAATTATTCTCAGTGCCAGAATCTTCAAGGGGTACAGGATAAGGAATGTCTGCTTGCTGTTCTACATCTTTTGGATCTTCAGCTTTTACTTGCTAAAATAAGTTTAAAAATACTAAAAAAAATGTTTTACTTTTTATGTACAGTATTAATGATATACTTTATTTAACAGAGTTATTACAAAAGACAAAAATAAGGTTGCTAAGATAACTCATAGGACCGGTTAAACTACCATTGATGGTAATGAGGTATCTTTTTCACGATTTGACTTAAAATAGGCCAATGATACTAGTAACACTCTGTGACGTCTTCCACTGTTTTAAAACGCTTTGATGTTAACAATCCTTAAGTTTGCATTTGACAATCTTAAATACCATTTAATCACATTGTCTGTCAGCTTGCAAATTCTCACCCCCACACTAATTTTTTTTCTAATAAGTTAAAAACTTGCCATTTGTACGCCACACAAAAGAAAAAACAACAATGTATGAATATTATATTACTTTTTACATTTAAATACATGTACCATCTTATTTTCAACTTTTAACCATCAACTTCCAGGATTATATTTTAATTGAAAGTTAATGACTAATTTTATGATTTTACACACACAAAAAGTAACTCCTGCTAATAGAGACAGTTATACATTCATTTTCAAATATGACAGAAGCACGCTCTTAGGAACAAGTTAATAGCTATGAAAACCTTTTATAGATATAAAATGTAAATAAATAACGACAAATTTAATTTTTAAAATACAAAAATCACCTTGAACAGAGCATCTATCTCCAAAACCTTTTGTGGGAAAGTCTCACGGACAAGTTGTTCTGACTGAGAAAATAATTAGAAGCGTTTCAAGTTTCAATCAATATTTAAAATGTTACATTGCGGAACGTTATAAAAAATACAAATAATTTAAATTTAATCAAAATTATAAATAGCTTAAAGAATTATAAACAACTTTTAAAATTTCCATTTAAGAGTTACATAGATGAAATAATCATAACAATGTTCTACAATTAAACTTACCTCTTTTTTAAACTGTTCAATGAATTCAGAAACCTGTGATTAAAACAAATTTTACTTTTAAACATAATATACACAGATGGATCAATCTATTACAATTCAAAATATGACTGAGGTTTCTTTTGGTAAATGTCATATTATGGCCTCAATACGTTTTGGACCTCTTTACATAAAATTTTTAAAGAAACCTCAGTGAGTTAAAATGACATCACTGAAGCTTTAAATGTTAGGACACAAATAGCTTTTACTTTCTATTCTTACAGCTCTAATGAATTGATTCTAGTTGAGAGAGTTTATAAAAGTTCAATATGTAAGATACTTATTTTATTTTAAAAATTTTTACAAGTGACAACCGTCTCTAGATACATTTTTGTATGAATAATTAAGGTGACATAGAGCATAGTGGAAAAACAAATAAATAAAAACAAACACTCCTGGTCTCTAATGGCCTATTTCCAGCCTAAAGGAATAAGTATGCTATTGGATCAAACTTAATTGCCCAGATTGGAAACATCGTTATCATTATCTGTAGCAGTACTGCTCATTTAGGGCCCTTTTCTGATTGATTGAATTTTGCCAGTCAGACCAGTTAACTTTCATCTCCATGGACCCCCAGCAGCTATATGTCTTGCTGAACCTCATCTTGGTTGGCCTACAGGCTGTTTGCACCTCTTCTTCTTTCAATTATCTATTTTCAATGCTCTACAAGGTTGGTACTCCAGGTGACCCACTCATTGTAGTCTGCCTTTTCTAATTACTTACTAACACAATGGATGCCTTCAAAACAACCTATATTTGTGGTTCATAGAACTTCTCCAATAGTCATTTTCAGTGCTGGATTTACCTATTTCCTAAACAAGCTATAGCTTAGGGCCCCAGGCCCCACCTATTTGCAGAATTTTTTATTCATATTTGGCACTGAAATAGAATAGCTTTGAGCCCCATTAAAGTCTAAATCTGGCCCTGATCATTTTCTAACACAGCACTGTAAATTTTCCTTAGGACTATTCTTTCTCCTGTAAAATGTTCCCTCTATGATTTATGGGTCCCTTTGCAAAATAACAAAGTGGTGTGCAAAGTTGCAAAGAGTGTTTTTTGTGTGCACATAGACATATATTATCCCTACCAAAATTTGCTGCGCTGCAATTCTAATCTGTTGTACAGTGCCGTTAAAATATCTAGTGTTTCTTGTGCTTTACTCATAAGAGGTTAAGTTTCACTTCCTTGAGTTACCAATGGTCTTATGATGGTGGTATAGTCTATACGTTGTCAAGACTTAAGCTTTGTATTGAAACCATTTCTACATCTTGGGATTCAGGCAGTTTATATAGCTCTGCTGTCAAACAACTACACTGGAAACAGAACTATAGAATTATTTTTTTTTGTTGAGCAAATAAGGACAGGCTTCCTAACGAATAGATCCAGGGCTATCTTTCCAGCAAAGGGATGAATAGAAGGTGGGGGAAGAGGAACCTGTGACTGTGAGTCTGGCGACCATTGGCCATGTGACTCATCTCATGGTATGTTACTCTTCTTTCTGAAACATATATACAGTCCTTATTAAGGTTGTGAAAACAGTTCATTTTTGAGGACCAGTTAATCGTTAAAAAAAGAGACAGCATAACCATCTATTAGCGGTCGGGAGGTACTATTCCATAAATTTTAAAAGAAGAGAATGTAACAAATACAGACATGTCTCTTCCGTTGGTGTCATCCTGTTTACCTCTCTTAAATGATGCCTGTCAACTCAACAAATTCAACAACAAAAATTAATTAATTAAAAAATAATAATCTGGAGCCTAAGGATATTATTGTTCAATCATCAACTCCCTGGAATCACTGTATTTTCCAGCATATAATTATAAGACAACCCCCTACTTCTCCTGTTTTGGCTATACTTGGATATTAAGACTACCCTACTCACACCAAACAAAATTTTTAGAAATTTTTTTTTAAATTTAATATCAATCTGGTTATTTTAATTCAAAGCACTTGACTTGCACGTACTGGTTGACTTAGTAGGAAAACTTTCACTTAAAACTTAAAAGACCGCTATAATTACTATAATTATAATTTGAAGACAGATTAAAGTTAAAGCTTCCATTTGCCTTAGCAAATACAAGTTTTCTTTCTGTCTATCAAGAAACTCTTGTAATAGTAATACAGTAGAACCCACTTAAATGGACCACGGTTAACTCGCCAACCCTTTTAAGTCCATGTTTTTTATTGGAACCACCAAATTCTCTCTTTGTTTTAACATTTTCTAATCCGTTAGGTCGATTCCTTTAAGTCGCAGAGCCCTAATATCTCGAGTACAAAAGAGGGTCAAATTTTCCACTTAACGTTGGTTATCTCGATCCCCATGACTAATTGCCAGCTTTTGAAAATGTTAGTTATGATTTTTTTATAACCAAGGGAAGGCATCAAATTTCTGCCTCGCCAGGTCCGCTGGTGACGTCACAGCCCGCTTGCGTTCAGCTCTCAGCGCCGTTACTTCTGGTACTATGCCAATCGCCAGCTTTTGAAAATGTAAGTTATCCATTTTTTATAACCAACAAGGCCAGTCATCAAATTTCTGCCTCGCCAGGTCTGCTGGTGACGTCACAGCCCGCTTGCGTTCAGCTGTCAGCGCTGTGTTACTTCTGGTACTATGCCAATAGCCAGCTTTTGAAAATGTTAGTTATCAATGTCATTCACCATCATAAAAAGTTTTATGGTTTGGAAGAGAATGGTTTGACGACAATGAGGGGATGTGTAGGTTAAAAATCTTTGGCAAAAAATCTCACAAAAACACGGACTGGTTTCATACACATTGGGACGAGATGAAACCTGTCACTGAAGCCAAAAGGAAAGCTCTTATGGCCTACAAGGAAAAGCCTACACCCGACAGGCTGTATGCCTTAAAAACAGCCAAGTCACATGCCAAAAAAGTTGCACTTCTACTGGCTTAACCTCTGCTCCAACATACAGTCAGCTGCAGCCATGGGCAATGCCAAAGCAATGTACGAAAATATCAAAAAAGCAACTGGCCCTTTGACGTCCAAAGTTGCCCCCCTAAAGTCCAAAAGTGCATAAGTTAGCATAAGGCAGCGCAGCTAAAACGGTGGGTTGCGATTATTTGGAACTGTATTCAACAGTTACCACAGTCTCCAGCATCGCTTTAGATGACATCCCCAATATGCCACTAATGGAAGAACTTGATGTAGTGCCCACACAGGAAGAGCTGCACAAAGCAATTGACTGCCTAGCTTGTGGAAACGCCCCTGGGAATGATGGCATACCACCAGAAGCTCTAAAGAGTGGCAAGACAGCTTTACTCCAACCATTGCAAGAGCTTCTGTCCCTCTGCTGGGAGCAGGGCTACATCCCCCAGGACCTAAAGGATGCAAATATAGTGACACTATATAAGAACAAGGGCGATAGAAGAGACTGCAATAACTATCGTGGCATCTCACTCCTTAGCATTGTAGGAAAGGCCTTTGCCCGTGTCATACTAACATGATTGCAGAGTTTGTCCTGAGTTTATCCAGAATCTCAGTGCGGTTTCCAGGCTGGTCGGTCTACCATAGACATGGTGTTCTCCATACGGCAGCTCCAGGAAAAATGCAGAGAGCAGCAGATGCCACTATACATTGCCTTTGTGGATCTTACAAAAGCCTTTGATTCAGTCAGTCGCAACAGGCTATTCCAAATCCTGGAAAACAATCGGCTGTCCCCCACACCTACTCGCCATCATCAGACAGTTCCAAGAAAATATGCAGGGCACAGTGCAGTTCGATGAAGCTACGTCAGAAGCCTTTCCAGTCAGGGGTTGAGTTAAACAAGGTTGTGTACTCGCACCAACACTGTTCACAATATTCTTCTCTGTACTGCTTCGATACGCATTCAAGGATTGCAGTGATGGAATCTGGTTACACACCAGAGCTGATGGAGGAATTTTCAACACTGCCCGCCTCCGAGCCAAAACCAAAACGACAGATGTCCTGATTCGTGAGCTACTATTTGCGGATGATGCGGCACTAACAGCACACAGAAACTGGTTTGCAACAACTCGTGTAAAGGTTCTCCAACGCCTGCAAAGAATTAGGTCTGCAAAATCAGCTTGAAAAGGACAATCATAATGGCCCAAGACACACGTTACCCTCCTACAATTAATATTGACAATGAAAACTTGGAGGTTGTGGGGACAGCTTCACCTACTTGGGGTCCAAGGTCTCCAATACACTGTCTATCGAGGACGAAATAAACAGTAGAATTGGCAAGGCAGGTGCTACAATGGCTAAACTAAATAAACAGGTCTGGCAAACACCAAGTTAACGGAGAAAACCAAACTGTGTGTCTTTTGAGCCTGCGTCATCAGTACACTGTTATACGGGAGCGAGACATGGACCACTTATGACTTATACATCAGAAGAGTGCAAGCTTAATAGCTTCCACTTGTCATGAGGTGCCTGCATCGCATCCTTGGCATTAAATGGCAAGACAAAGTGCCAAATAGTGAGGTCCTGATGCGTGCCAATATCCAAAGCATGTTCTCCATCCTTAGTGAAAGACGCCTGAGATGGCTAGGACATTTAAAAAGACTGTCACTCAAGGCTCAAGGATAGGACTGCACAGCCACTGAGGAAATGCAACCCAACCCAACGGTGATGGGTAATCCCTTATTTCAGCGCATTTTAAATCTTTAGAACAAAATAAATAAAATAACTTACTTTTACTAATGTAAACACTTAAATCAGAAATAAAAAAAGTATTTAATGCTTTACAATTAGTTTTTTGTGAGTTTTGTTGAGTTTAAAGGGGTTTTTAACTTAGTTAAGGGTTTTTAAAAGAAGACTTCCAACAAGTCACAGAAGATAGTGAAATACACAAATTTTTATTCGAAGTGATTATTCGCACGGTTTTGGCCGTGCGGATAATGCCCGAGTATTATCCACACGGGTTGTCGGCACATGCGTAATCTAGGGGCTGGACGCGTTGAGAAAAAAAAAGCGCCCGGTGTAGACAAAATAAAAGCCAATATCACTCGATTTCGGCTAAAATGTGTAATTTATATGCTAATACAAATTAAAATTTCATAATTACTGAAGTTTTAAAGTGGCACTGCCATAAAAAATGATTTGTGTCCAATTAATGATAACTCTTATAATTTTAAAATAACGCACTTACATCGTCAGCTTCTCCAGCTGAGTGGTTTGACATAGCTTAGTTCCATGATGCATAATGGGATGAGGATCGAATCCCAGTACGGTCTTACTTATATAATTTTTTTTATTCAATTTTTTTTTGGGGTTTAGTTATTATTGTTTTTTGTCTGTTTTACAACCACAGTGAGGTTAATTGCAAACACTAGCAGGCTCTTTCCCAGAAACATTTTATTATTTTATTATTCCCCCACCCATGCCTGTCTTATCTATTCTGTTTAATATTACTCAATGTTACAGACTCTCACTTTTAAATTTCAATGCTATACCATTAATATTATATCGTCTTTCGCTTTTGCATACTTTAAATTAAATTAACTTAATTGATTTATGATGATTACAGGTACAATGCTAGTTTTGGGAGAATAATAACTAGCCTTTTTAATTACAGAGCCTCGTCCAATTATGAATGAAAGTTAATAAATGTACTTTATAATAATAAAATTAATAATATATAGAATAAAAATACAAAGTTTGAGTGCACTGGAACAGTTATAATAGTTTAATATCAGCTTAATCCATAGTGTTACTAATTAATTAATTAACTAATGATTAACTAACGATATTGATATTATATTTATGCAGGTCCACTCAGATTATTGCTAAAATGGATTAAAAAATATAAAATTCCAGTCACTCGATAGACGGTTAAAATGACAATTTAATTATTTTTATACCCTCCAAACCAAAATATGTCAATAAGCAATGATACATAAATAATAAGCAGTTAGTAATAAGAATTTAGATATCGTTTGGCATCATTCTCACGGTCGAAACCGTGCAAATAACGCTTACCATTTTTATTTCGTACAAATAATAAAATAGTAAGTTTATTTCAACAAAAAAATAATATTTTAATTTTAAAATAGATTTCATAATAATTATTAATGAATTAGCTTGAAAAAATGTTCTTTTGATGACTTGAAATATAAAATGCGCTGAAATTGAAATAAGGGATTACCCGGTGCCGGTGATGTAGGCCTACCATCGTCTTGCGAGATGGAAGGATGCTGATACTTTACTATCATTGATGCAAAGAAAACATATGATATAGCCAATTAATTTACTGACTACTGACTTACACTTACTGCAACTATAGTGCAATTTAACGGCCACCAATGATTGATATTTTATTTTTTATGGCCACAACCACAATGACAATGAATCAAATGCAATGAATGAATTCAATGATCAATGATCGCATGGAATAAAACACATTTTCGCAGCTGTATTGGCAAAATAAATAAATATTTTAAAATTAACGGAAACGATTTACCCTTAAGTTTTATGTGAAAATTACCTTCTTTGAATCAAGTTTAGATCTGGTAGTCATACTAAGGAGTAACTGTACTTTTCCACTTAAAATTAAACAGACAAAAGCTCTTCACGTTGAGATTGGCTCCACAAGGGAAATTACTATATTCAAAACTTCCGGTATAGAGGATTTACTAAAATACGCAAAATATATAATATCTTAAGATTTAACCCCACTAATTAAACAAACATTTCAGTAACAAAATTGAATCTGGCCTTTAATCAAACATTTCTCTAGATGATATATGTAACTTATGTGCACCGTCACGTCATTATAAATTTTTGTTATTGTTGTTTCAATTAGGATATCCATATTTTAATAAATAAATATGTCAGATGTGTTACTATTTTATGTGAAGCGCTGTGAGCCCAGCTGCTGACAATGACAAGGGTACTGCGCTGGATACATTATCAAGTTTTTATTATTATTCTAACTAGAGGACAGAATAACAATAAACAAATTAATAATAATAACAATAATACACAATGCAATTAATTATAACTTTGAAATACAACACAAAAATAATCTAATGAAACCCTCAGATAGACATAGTGAGATAAAAAGACTCTTTTTATTCATAATCCAAAAACTAAAATAGTGTGTGTTTTTTTTTAATAATCTCTGTAAAATTTGGAATTTTCGGTATCAACTTTAATAAAGTTGTAAGATTTTTTTCAACAAATGGGCTTATGGAGTTGTCGATAAAGTACGTCACGATCCAAGGATGGGATGGGGGAGGGGAGTAAGCAAGTTTGACAGTTTGTGACATGGGGAGGGGGTCAGGCCATGTGTGGCGTCACACATTTATAATTTTTAAAATTTTATTTCTATTTTTTTAAGTAGAATTTAATAGCTTTAAAAATAATCTTCAAAAATTTTGTGGAACATTTGAATTAGTTTTATGTCAAAATAGCATAAAATGCGTATCTCCTGAATGTGTTGTTCATAAATCTGAATTGGTGGCAGCAGGACTGATATAGAAGGATCAGATATGGTTTGACAGTCATGCTCGCACCAGCCAATATTTCAATCAAATTGTCAAATATCAGGACATAAAATGTTGTGAAAACGTAATTAGCCCATATTTCAACGTTTTGCTTTCGAGATTCTTTCCTCCTCCAATCCCAATCAACTAAACAACTGATAGACTAACAGCTACAGAAAGAGCAGATGCAGATTCTCATAAATTTATTTCATTGTTTGTGGCACAAACTCTCAAATTTGATGACATTATGCCAAGATCAAAAAAGAGTTTTCAAAGTACAACCATATGATCTTTTCTGTCCATCTTTGCAGACCAGCTTACTTGATCGAATTTGCAAAGTATGTCACTTATACTTTGCCTCATAAACAATGTTGAATAAACATGCATGACAACACAGAGCTCGGACTCAGGACAATGTGCCCACCCAAACTGTTAAAGAATCAACTCAGATGAAACGCATCCTTCATTTGAGAATTGCTGCTAGAAGGCAAAGAGAACTCATGGCAGTTATTGACAGAAGCCGTCGAGAAGGGGTGGCCTCTACGGGGCTCGACGGACGAGTCGGACCCGAAACCGACAACTTCTGGCAAGCAATGCCGAAGTCCGATATGTTAGGTGTTAGGTGCTATGATTACAATCGCTGTACAAATCTTAGGCAAAGAATCTAGATGCAATGCCGATGTTGAAAACCAAAGTACCATTTGAGTGTCGGGTTAGGCTACTCCGAAGCGACCTTTTCGTCCCCCTCATTTTCACTAGCAACGCCATTGAGCGGTGCCGGTTTAGGGCCAGGAGCGTCAGTACGGATTAGAAAAAGGAACCGCTAGGAACGCAGAGGACGCCAGCTCTGAGGAAACCTTCCAGTGGGGGTCACACACTAGGTAGGTCATTGATGAACCCCTGCATTGCGGCGGTCCTAACCATTGAGACTCGTGTGCTTTGCCGGGGTGGCGTCAAAGTGGTAGCGGATCGCTGTAGGGAGTTCCACCCCTCTTTGTGAGGTCAATTTTGTGGGATACATTTTCGACTTTCTGTTCTGGATGCCCAGGTGGCCGCTTCAGAAGCGACCGCTTCCTGTGGGGTTTCTCAGCTGTTACGTCCCTTTAGGGGCCAGATAGCTGAGAGGGTCTTCCGGGAAGACCCATAAAGAGCACTAGGCTCAGGGCTACTGATTTTCTTCCACATGTAGGTTCATTGGGTCAATTGGCTGAAGAGAAAATGCACATTCAACATGCACATGTTGAGTGGCTAGATGAGGACGAAGTTGATCTGTCTCAATTTTCTTCCAGGAAACGATGATGGTGAAAGATTGATGCCAGTGGTAACTATGGATGAACACTTCACTTCACCATGGATGGATGATGTCCAGTAAAAAAAATTTTAAAATTAAACATAACTCACTGGCCCATAATAAACAGATTCAATATAGCACAAGATTTATTACTTAATTTGTTAATATGGTCTTATTTTTTGGTCTAATTGTTTTGTTTCCTTTTTATTATTTAATCACTGGGTGAGGTCAAATTTCGCTAATCTACTTCTTATCCTTTGTCAATATATTGCATAATCGGAAGATTATCTAAAACTTGACCTCACCTATTTTAAATGAAAAGGTAGCAGATAAATGATGTGTATTAAATAATTGTCAAGTCTAATTTTTGCAATTTTTGGTTTCAAATTCGATTTAGATTGAGTTACTGTTTCATTGAATAACTGTGACAACTGTTGACAATTAACTCTTTCTATTATTAAAGTCATATTAATAATCTGATAGTTCTTTTAAGTGGAAATTTTATATTTTAATACAGTTTAATCGTAAAGTGTATTTTGTATTTTAAGTATTAAAATAAATTTTAATTAGGTGTTAATAAATTTCTTTTCCGAAAGTGTGACGTACTTTAAGAGGGTGGGTGGGGGTGTCCCAAGATATGTGACAGTTTGTGATGGTTTGGGGGGGGGGTAAAAATGGTCAAAAATAGCGTGACGTACTTTATGGGCGGCCCCTATCATAAACTCATATCAGAAGGAAAATAATAAACAACGTGATAAGAAGAAGATAAAAAGAAGAAAAATCTTTTGCTCAAAACTGCTGAGTCCCATAAGGCATGATAAGGACAAGAATGTACAAAAATAATCATAAAAATTAATAGGGATCACGGGATCGCAGTCCCCTCATCTCCCCTATAACTCGACTATAGTCATGATTAACGCACCGTGTGTGTCAATGTTTAAAAACAATGAATAAATAAATAATAATAACAAAAAAAGTTCATATCATTAGTAGGCTAAGTAGGCTAAATGTCATTAATTACACAATATACAAGTATTATAAAATAAAGTAATAAGTTCTTGCTAGAAAAAAAGGACACTTAAAATAGATTTTTTATGGGCCAATCTATGGGCATAGAATGTATTTTTTATATATATTTTTTATTTTAAAGAGAAACATATATGTTTATTTGAAAGTAAAATGTATGTTCAGGAGAGTTAAGCCTGTTTAAATTAGATTCTCAAACAGAAGACCCCAGAAGCATTTATTGTATAGTTTTAGTTTTAAAGGATACACAATCAAATCCATATTCATATACAGTCAGTATACATGTGCATGTATTATCACTTGCATCGGACTTCTACATTCTCCATCTCAATAGTTTAACTTTATTCAATATAAATAATTTGTTTTTCAAAAAGCTGACATTTACATTAATTTTACAAAAAATGTTTGAGCTATTAAATAGTACATCTTTTAAACTAATTTTTAAAATAATTAATTACAGTATATTTAAATGTTTATTCGTTGTGAGTTCTAATAATGATATTATAAATTTAAAAAAAAACAAAAAAAACAAGTTTACTCAATTTGAGAAGCATTTTTTGAATATATTTCCAGATTGATTTTGGTGCCTAAAATCTATTATTTTTTTATTGTTGAAAATATTAAAAAATTTTGATAATGATTTAATTTACTTATTATTTGTGTCGCTAAAAATGGGAAAATTGTTTAAAAGGATTTTAAAAACTGTAGCATGTAATTTTAAGGTTGTATGAAAATCTGGCCACACGGAAGATTTCATATTTCAGACTCAGTTGCTTCAACAGGTAACTGAGCTGAACCTCATAACAGTAACACTAACACAATATAACTCATACGAGGAAAGAAGCTTTCTATGCTTTGAATTTGATGTAATAAGTGTAACGTTTCAAATAAAATAATGGCGGGTATTCATGAAGGTCCAGAATTTGGTATTGGTGATTTTGTTTTACTTCCAGAGCTTACGCTTAATGCTTTCATGGAAAACTTAAAGTTCAGGTAAGACTTCAGGTGTAGAAAATACTTGTATTGTAGTTGTAGCTCTAGTCCTCGGCATTGCCATTCTCATTTATTAATTTTCATTTAGACTGTTTCTTTTACTAATTATTAATATGTTTATTAATCCCAACCGCAATTTTTTTTAACTTATCTGAACTTATCTATAGGAATAGGGGTGTTAACAATTAGTTTCAATTTTTATAAGGAATTAATTTATTAATCGTTAATTTCTCGATTAAAACAAAAAATTAAAATTTATGATAATATGATGTCATAAGTAACACTTATTAAACGTTCTTGTTGAAAATCTAAATAACACTGGAATGTCTCCTATATATGTCATCTTTTAACCAAGACCAAGGCTACACAAAAAGTAAAGTAAAGACAAGTGTGTTGACATTATTTGGTTCAAGTGATGAGCATGTCTAATTGACAATATAACCAGCCGAGCTGAACAATCATTCACATGCTATGGCGGATTAAGGGGGGGGGCTGAACTGGCTAAAGCCAGGGGCCCCCGGCGATTTAGGGGCCCCCAAACTTGGTATATTTTTTAATAAAGGTGGATAAATGTTTGCATGAATCCATGAAAATATCATAAATTAATAAAATCTTATCTATTAATCTGATCGCTACTCGGACCCGATAGTCTTAGTAATAAAAAAACCTGATTTGATAGGCTCAATAAGAGAAAATATAAATAAATATTGTTTGTTTTTTAAATTTACAATTTCCGTCAAGCGCTCCTGGTTGTATGGTAGCGTGTAGGCTTGTGGTGCAAGCGATAAAGGTATCAATTCCCGGTGGTGGAATCTAAATTTGTCTTTTTACACTCAATTTTAGGATACCGGCAAACAGTTATTTCTTCTTGTTCGGTTTTTTCATGAATAATCTTTTTGGCTGGTAAGGCGATCCCGTAGTACAGACAAAGCATGAGCAAAGAACCAATAAACTATTTAGTTACAAGTTACCGTCTTATATTAGCTGCTAGCAATCATTTTATTTAAAGGGACGCTGGCTGGATAGGGCCCCAGTTTGAATTGCAGCCAGGGGCTCTGTGCAGTCTTAATCTGCCTCTGTTCACATGGAACTGAGGTAACTGGTATGTATAAAACGGTCTTGGCAAGGAATGACATTATCGGATATCAGTGTTCATTAAGTTTCCATCATTGTAGAGAGTTAATGGATTCAGGAACTTTCATCTCCATTTTGTAACGCAGTAATTTATCAGAAGAGCTGTCGTCATTTTCTGTCTCTGAGTTAGACTCCATTACTGCCATTAGCTTAATACACTTTTCATTTGGTTTGATAAGTAGGCGAAGTGTTAGAACTTAGAACCATGGTTGACAAAAGATTTCTCACAATGGATACAATAAACTTTATCAACATTTTGAACATTCCCGTCAGTCAATAGTTTAAAATCAAAATGTTCGTGTAATCGTCAAGAAATTTGTTATTATTTATCTTTATCTATTTTTTATTTATTTATTTTTTACTTTTTGACTTCCACTAATTTGTAAGTGATGGGTCGATTAATAGTTAAAAAATAATTTAATCGCTAAAAATTGTTAATGATTAATCGATAAATTAATTGTTAATTTCCGCAGCCCTACTAATCTAATTTTATTACTAATCATAACTAATTAATAATTTTAAAAAAAAATTATTAAATTAAAATGGATTAGCCAGTAAACTACTTGTCATAGCAATAAAATTATTTCCTATAATTACGACAATTCGTAGCAGCAGACACTTCGAAAAAACTAAGTGGCAATAATTTCTAATACAAAATGTCTGCTGCTACGACAACATAGCAGCAGACAATTCGACAGGATGTTGCTAGTGCTACGACTAGTTGTAACTTTAGCAACATCCCATCGAATTGTCTGCTGCTGCGACTAGTCGTAAAAAATATGCTATGTGCTTACAGTTACGACTTAAGTTGTATTTTAATTATGCTAATACCAATACTATACTATGAGAACTAATATCAAATTTCATGATTACTAGGTAAGCCCATTAATGAATTTTAAAGGTAAAAAAACTTGATTGGTGTCCATTTAATGACAAACAGTTATAATTTTAAAATATTTTAATTTAATATGAGCTTTGCTAGGTGAACTGATAATCGGATGGATGATAGTTTGATGTTAAAACCGATATGTGGGTTCTGATCCCACTCCCAGCATTTTTTTTTGAAACCACAATGAGTGTGCTGGCAATTGTAATTTTTGTACTACTTATTCTGAAAAGCAGAGAGGTTGTTAAAATATATTTTTAAAAAATTTAGATTTTAGAATTAATAAACACATAACATAAATAAGCCCAGATCTATTAACTATTAATATCGTATTACATGTATATAGTATATATTGTCATGGAATGAATGACAATATTGACATGTTGTCAGTTTTTTAACAACTGGCTAATGATCCTTAAAGTTTTACTTTCACCATGAAATTTAAGAGGAAACTTTTTTAAAAAATAAAGATAGTCTCTTCTGTTTGGATAATTTTTATTTTTAACTCTCATTTCTTTTTATAAGAGATATTTTGAAAACAACACAATTACATGTATATAATTTCTTCTCATAACCCATATTCACATAAAAAATTAATATTTTTCCTAATCACCAGGTTTGAAAAGGGGAAAATCTATACATACATAGGTGAAGTGGTTGTGTCTGTGAACCCTTATAAGCAGTTGGATATTTATAACAGCAGCTATATTCAGGAGTACAAAGACAGGGAGATCTATGAACGACCTCCACATATTTTTGCATTGGCTGACAATGCACATAAAACTATGAAACGTCAATCTCAGGATACATGTATTGTCATATCTGGTAAGTTCATTTATCAAGACTTAATGTATTGGTAAATACCTTGCTTAATGTTCTTTATAATGTATTAATATTTGACTGTAATATCTCATTTAGGGGTAAGGTTGAATTTGTCACATCAATTTATTCCAACTATTTCACTTTTTTAAAAACTCATCATTGCCTGTCGTTCCATCTGGGGAATAAGCCCACAAACAAAGGCTCTCCAGGTATCCCGGTCCTGAGCCAGTCTCTCCAGCTTTTTAAACTAGAAAAGCGTATAATCTTTTCAGTTCTCTTCATTTATAAGTTGAAAATAACCCTTACAAACGTGTTTATAAAATTATTGTTTCTTTGTTAGTTTTTTAAAAAATGCATTGAAGTCTTAATTTCCAATGCTATTTGCCTTTTGTTTAAAGGTAATGACTAATAGGTTAATGTAAAAAAAAATTTTATATTCAAGACCCACAGAGCTTTTGTAAACTAATTATAAGTATCTAAGTTACAGGAGATTTCTTTAGATATGGAAGACATGAAATTTGTCTTTGTTTTAAAAACAAGTGGATACTACCTTGGATTGAAAGTTAGTTTAAGTAAGTCTAGGAAGGGTGGGCAGGTATATGCATTGTGGCCCTTGATATTTGGTCTCATTTATTGAGTGGGTCCTTTAACATACATGTGTATACTGGTGTTATCAAAACAGACATCATGTGTCTTTTAGGTCAAACAACAAGGGTTTATAGTGTGCCACAGCTAATCATTTATGTTTAAATGTACCATTTTTTAAATTGCTGATAAAGCTGGCATTATTCAGAAAAGACAAATAGAAAAGGCCTTATCAGTCTTTCAGAATGTAATGAATATCCTGGTATCTATCAAAGCCCACATTAGTTTTGAAAATATTTTGGGGCACTCTTACTTCTTACACAAAAAGACCTCTTCAAAAAAAATCTCAGTACATGTACATGTATTTGTGTAAAAATTGTGCATCATAGCACCCTGCAGTGGTTTTATTTATCACTTCACATTTTTGTAGCTATAGAGTATAGACTATAGACGAACTGATGTGTAACCCGTTTGATACATACTCTAAAATTTTAGAATTTAAAGAAAATATGTCTGAGGGACTGGTTAGAATGACCTCATTATAAAACAGGGCTGATATCTGGTGGTGTAATGGTTGATGATTGCGAAGTCATGTCAGTGCTGGTAATGTTTAACAGATTTATTTTGGTCCTTATTTTAACTTTAAAAAAATATATTTTTTATTTTATTCTTCTGTGGGCGTGAACCTACATCCAATTAGTCCAATGTTCTTTTTGTTGCTATTTTTTAATGATCTTCTGCGCATTTCAAGTAACAGTTACGTCATTGTAATCGTCATGTGTTGGTTGACCTCATTAATTAAGCAGTTGTTAACGGCGCTTAGCTAGTAAGTGTCCGGGTAAGTTATTTTAGACTAATCAAGTGGCAGAGTTAAGCTTAAAGCTTCTCAAAGATAAACAATGGAAGTCCCGTTAAGCTACATCTTCTAGTTTCAATCACTTGTTTGAAATCATGGGCTACAGCATGTTTTTGTTTCTCAAGCCAATGTGTATCTATGTTTAGAAGGGTGACTAACCTCTTGGTCAGCCCACCTGCGTTCACGAGTGAGGCGTGTAGAGTTTGTAGATTAAACATATATTTATGTATAAGAGCATTTAATTTATGTGTCAACATTTTTCAGCGTCAGACTGTACACACTGCAACACACCAATGTCGGTAAACGGCGTGCTTATCTTGCTATCGTGAAGTGCTCTTACCAAAGATCTCATTAGTTCAGTTTTAGTGTTGATTTTTGGGGTGGCATTGCTGCGGGTGGAGAAGGATGTTATCATGTTAAGCGCCTATTTTAAATTCGTACATTTAAATGTTATTGTTACGTTTTCGGGCAATAACTGGCTTGACAATCTAAACCAGGTTGTACAAAAACGCATTTCTGCTGTACGCGTACACTGCTCTGCTAACTCTCTTGATTTTAAATCACCTTTAGCTGAGTTTATAAACATATTTCTCGCGCCACCATCCTCAAGATGTTAGCTGCACCAAATAAAACTTATTTTATGGATCTCCCTACACCATATACTTATAATACTCGACCCCCTCCCGATTGAAACACCATATGCAATAACAAGAGTTATTTGTAACGTATTATAAATTCAAATCATATTTTTCCATGGTATCAATATACAGACAATAATCCTCAATAGTGAACATCGGAAGTTTCTAACTTATTAAAGGGCGTGTCGATTAAAAAAAAAGTTGATATAAATCAAAATATGTTTTAACGGTTAGAATAATTCCTGAATAAAATGCAGTATTATTAATCGATTTATTGCAAACAAAAGCTTTAGGCCTCAAGTGGGGATGATCTCAGATGCATTACAGTAACTTACGGTTCGTTAAACCGATGTCAGTTAGTGTCAAATGCGGTAAAGTGAAGATGTTAAGGGGTAATTAGCTCACTAAAGACGTTTTAGAAAATGCATACCAATTAATGTTCTGGTCGGCTTATTAGAGAAAATACTCCAATGTTTTGTTGTTACTAGCTTGGCCACTTCTCTTAGTGTGTGTTGTATTTTTAAATACCCTTTTGTGCGTACCTTCAGGAAGGGTAGTTTTTCTTCCTTCTTCCATTCAAGCCATATTCTAGTGAAATCTAGTGTTACATTCCGTCTATTTATAGACAATAATCATTTAATTGGAAGTAATATTTTCAAGATGTTATATTCTAGTCTCTGACAGCCCACACATTATGTATTTGTTCCCCCACCTCCATTTTGTATGTAAAAGTGACATCTTGATTGTTAACGAAGGATACTATAGGTCTGTCTGAAATAAACTAAACAAGTCCAGGAATGCCAGTGCCTTGGAGGCCAACACGGTCCCAAAAAGCGTTGTTTACCACTAAGAGGATTGTTTTGGGTTAGTAGGCAGTAGCAACTCGTATATTATACTAATTATTATGCTTAAAACCATCTCATTATGATGAAATAGCCTAGTGCTGCTACCGTTGCAATTCACTACCCGCTAATCAATGTTTTGGTGGCTACCCGCGTTTACGACACAATGCCCTCGTCGACTCCCGAATGTGTCAATGACCAATGCCAATGCTCTGGTAGTAATCTATTTAGACATCAGATTGTGTTTTATGGCATTGTTCCCATTAATTGGGTCATTAGGTCATTGTTAATAGTTTCCCGCCCGCGGACACACTATTACTACATTCATCCTGTGGTTAATTAGTGTAAAAGTACAATGGGCGAGTTTTAACTAGGTCAGGGTGGATATTTCCACTATGTGATACATTTGATCTCACTTTGCCGCGTAACTATTTTCCCGAAAAAATAAATAATTTACAGATATATTCAGCAAAGAATCATTTCAAGCTTTTAGAGGAAATGTGTGTACGAAGTAGTTAAGACAGGGAAGTTTAAAGAGTATATTGATCACAAAAACCAGTTTGAACAATAGGATATTACGATAATCAATCAGTTCAATTGGCATGATTCCTTTGGTGCAGTCAGCTGTGAATTTTAGACAGTCGAATATTATATTGATTGTCGATATTTATTTTGGTGACGTATCACCCCTTGAATCTTAATCAAATTAGAAATTTAAAAAATTAGCAAAAAATAAAATAATTTTAATTTTAAAATGTTTTTTAAATGATTTTCTCATGTTCAGTCGGTTAAATTAAGGTGTGCTTAACGTGTCTCCCTGTCAGTAAGTAATATTGCTATACCAGGTAACACTGGAATCAGAATGTATTGGTTAATGAATTAATCGGTTTGACGTCAGCCAATGGTGTGCCCCACGCGTAGACTAAACGTTCCAGAATGACTGCTACAGATTTAAAAAGTATTGTGCAGAATCAGGATTAACCACGCGGCATGTTAGATCGATGTCATCCATATAATATAATCAACCCACACTTTATCACACAGACCCGCTGGTAACTTGGGAACGGGGGGGGGGCAGGGGGGCACCGCAAGGGGGCGAAACGAGAAGAAAAACGCCACCGTGTGCGCACTTGAATTGATTGTTTGGTAGAGAAATCCGTTGAAAAAACTCGCGGCGCCTACGTGTTGTTGGTGTTCCCGCGTGGCTTGCTGAGTAATCTCGCTGACGTTGTTGTGTGGGATGGAGTGAGGGAGTACCCCGCCCTTAATGGCCTTGAAAGCAAAACACAATCAGGAATCAGGATGCATTCAATTAAAATGGGATTTTATTTTCTGTCATATCTTAATTGATGTTTGAACTCCAGTGGTTTTAATACCATCCACTAACTTTAAAATATGATTTGATTTGAATGTGTCATTTTAAACTATAATATGATGAAATTAGGGGCTTGTGCTTGAAATTTGCTAGTTAACCTTTTTTTAAAAAAAATAAATATTTTAAAATATTTTTTTTTAAAGACGGGCAATTTTTGTCATGGGAGCTTGTTAAATGTTTAATTTTGGTCATGACTTTTAGCATCACGTTTTTCTTGATGTTTGATTTGTTAACACTGCATGTGCTTGAAATGTTGATCGATCGTCCAGCGTCTGCGATGTTTTTCAATGGTATGTCACTGGGGAAAAAATACATACTTCAGTGTTTGAGACAGGAGAGTCGGCCGCTGTGACCTGTTTTGTTTGTCAGCACTTTTAGGTATTTACCGGGTCTTCATTTCACAGCCCTACTATAAATAGAATTCAAAGAGGTTCTCAAACGATTCATTGTTGATAAGATCAGGTCGCAAATAATATCTTTAAATTTTCAAATTTTGAGAACCATTTCTGGGTGACAGCAACGGGTATCTGAGATTCCGGAATGTCGGTGTGCGTGGGTTGGTGTAGAACAGTGGTTCCCAAACATTTTTGGCCAACCGCCCATTTTACAGAAAAAATATTTCACAGCGCCCCCCCCCCGAATTTTCTTCTTTATTATTCTAACACAGGGGTGGGCAAACTGCGGTTCACGGGACTGCCGGTAGGTGATCTTATGTCGTGTTAATTTTCTTTAAAAAAACCATTTTCGATATATTTTTGAATTTCTATTCCGATTATTTGATTCGAATCTATGGGTATATAATTGGTTTATGGCTCCAGAATCGAATAGGGATCATTAGTCATAAATTGTTAATATATATATATATATATATTCGAAACTACATTTCAGCTCAGCCGAAATTGGCTTTTGTTAAGGATTTACATTTTGAACAGTTTTAAAAGCAAATAGACGTTTGTTTAACTATGAGTGCTGCCAAAAAACAAAAGATTAAGGGAGAATGTCGTGTTTTTAATGACGAATGGTCTGCTAAACACTGACTGCTGCACGAGCGTTGGAGCAAAGAAGTCTGATTGCTGTCTCGTGAGTGTGAGCGTCTTTAAGGAGTAAAACTTAAAAAGAAACCGCCAAACAATACATTTAGATTTCGGGAACAATTTAATAAACGAAGAGAGAGAAAGGAAATGCCATGAGTTGGTTAATAATTTAAAGAAGCAGCCAACTGTTTTTACCAAACGGTCTTGAATACAACGTGCTACAACCGAAACCAGTTTGGTGCTGTCCTATAAGATCGTAAAATGTATCAAGCCTTTTTTTTGACAGCAAGTTCATCAAGGAATGCTTGTCAGATACAGCAAGCATTATGTGTCAAGAACAGAAAATAAAATTTGACAGCATTTCTCTATCACGGAGAACGGTAGTCAGGCGTGTTGAAAAAAATAATTGACAATTTGATGGACCAACTTCGAGATGCAAGCAAAGACTTTTTGTGGTACTCTCTTGCGTTGGACGAAAGTACCAATGAACAGGAAAAGCACAATTGTTGGTAATTTTACGGGGAATAAACACTCTTTTTGAGCTTACCGAAGAATTAATTAGTTTTGAATAACTCAAGGACGTAACTACAAGCCAAGATTTATTCAATGCTGTTGAGAACTGTGTTGCTGTGGAACAAGATTGCAAGTGTTGACAACCGATGGAGCGTGTGCTTTAACTGGAAAACTTTTTTTAAAATTACTTTTTTAAAAAAGGACACGCTTTTATTCACGTTTAGAAAGTGCACTAAAAAGAAAATAAAAATTTTCTATGATTACAGGTGAAATCCGTGAACCTATCCATTGCACATAAAAGCGTTGGGCGCTCAAGAGTGGTGATTATTATTATGACGTCATCAATTATTTGTGTGTGTGTGTATGTATAGTTTTATCTTCACCTACTCCACGTTTTGGTATGAATGGTAAGAGTATCATCATTCACTTGCTCCATGCACTGGTATGACAGCAAATAACCACCAGTAGACACAGTCACATTCCGCTTGTTTGTGTGAATGATTATTTTCCTTTCACCGGCGCCCGTGTTGCCGATGCTACGAGGCGCGGAGGCATTTTTTTAGGACAATAACTATTAGTTTAAGACTCACTGTATTCGTTTGTGACAACTAGGGCGACCGAACGTACTAAATAGTTCTATGTACTAGAGATTCGACATGTCCCTGGGAATAGCTCACTTGAATTGACAGTTGACGAAAACGGATACAGTTTAAAGCATTGTGGGGCGTTGAAACAGGAGCGCGCGCGCACACAGATAAAGTTATGTAATTCATAGTTTAGGTAGTTGATGGTAGTGTGTTCTTGGCTGGATGAGTCATAAGATGGGTTAATGGGGACAATACTCATCAACAAAATCCCTCATTAATTGTCTTTCCTTGTAAAACAAATGACCCATGTTAAGGTTTACTCTTTTTTCGGCAAATATGAAGATATGGGTTCTTCCTTTTTTTTAATTAAAAGAAGGCCTCACATTTTCGACTTTGACTGTTAATATAAATTTGTTTTTAGACACTTAGTAATGTCCCAAGCTCATGTTTGACCCCTGCAATCGGAGCATGGTTAACAACCTTACGAATGGCCTAAACCAAGAAATATGATAAACACACCGTGACCAATGTACAGAAATGGTTGGTGTATCGTTCAACAATATGAAGCTACGTTCGCTCCTTTGAAGATTGACATAACATGTTTTTAGCCTTTTAACAAAAGTTCGTCGTGCCTTAGAGAAACACGACTGGGATATTGTTTTTGTTATGTTAACCTGTATTTATCAATTGTGTTATAACTTTTTCTAGATATTTAATTAATCTCTTTTGCAAAATGGCTTATAATAAAACTGAATTTTTTTTAATGCCTTACAACAAATTCTTGTTCTGATATATATAGTAGTATATCTCCTGCTTTTAACGAGTGATGTGATATGTGACACTTAATACCGCACACACACTCAAACAAACAAAAAGAGAAAGAAGCGTGTTCTTAAGCCCTGTATTCCACGATGCATGTGTGAAGTATTGTGGCCCTTTATCTACTGGTTACATGCTAAGTGGCTATAGATTTTTGCTTTGTATAATATAAGCCTCACCCCACAATAAAATGGGATGTGCTATTATACATGCAGTTATACAAAATTCGTAATAAATGACAAGTCAGATTATGTTTATTAAGTTTATTTGATCAAAACTATAAGGCTATTAGGCTTTAACTTATGCAAAACTGGGTGAACAAAAAAATGTAATTACATGTATTAGGGTGAACTGTCGCTTAAATACGTAAAGAACTTTTGACAACAATTTATCTCCCCAGCCTGAATAAAAGATGAATGCACCGAATGTGCTGTCACTGGCTGCTTGGCAGCTGCAGTACCTGCTACACGTGTCTTTTATATTTCTTATTTGCTTACTTGCCTGTTTCAACTTATTGACGTTGGCATCACTAATGTTGGTGCAACAAAGTGGCATGGTGTCACATCCTCCAGGCTTCCCCACCTACTTCAGGTCTTCCCATGGACCACTTCTTTGTCAGAGCTTTGCATGTCCAGTAAAGCCCTGTCAAGTGACAACCTGCTCTGGTTTTATCCGCTTGTGGTAGCCGTGCTCTCTTTGAGAATCCCACTCTGTGTGCACTTAGTGGTGTAAAATACAAGATACAGAAACGAATTGTGTGATCAAACAAACAATACATTAAAGCTTTATTGATCGACTAAAGTAATATACAAGATACAGAAACGAATTGTGTGATCAAACAAACAATACATTAAAGCTTTATTAATCGACTAATACACAAGTAGACGTTTCGGCTACTGCGTTCATCAGTACAAATAACTTACACAAGTATTAAAATGATATTTTCATTATATGACATATATCATGGGAAAATAATAATTAAGGAAAGATTTTTAAAAATGACACAGGATATAAGAAAAGCGTTTCTAATATCCCGTTGTTGTCCGTCCGTCCCCCCACACACACACAATTCGCTTGTGTATCTTGTATTTTATTTAAAAGCTTTATCGCAGTCCTATTCTATATGATATGTTAGTGGTGAGACGTAAACTCGCCTTTCTAGTGGTTTTTCTTACTCTTGCACTTGGGTCTAAAATCTAAAATGAAACTTATTTGATTGTGGTCTTGTTAATTTAATATTTTCCATTAGTTTTAACCCCAAACATTCCAATGACGATACTGTTTATGCTAAACCGCCAAGAGCTGCACAAGTTTTTAAATCTTTTTAATATTTGGGTATGTGTATTTTATACACCAATAAAAATTTTTTTAAAGGAAAGACATTAGCAATTAGTCTCCGAAAACTGAATCCAAACTGCTCTCCCAATTTTGATGTAACTATTGAAAATAAACATTTGTTTTGTCCCAAAATGTGTACATAGATGAGTTCGGCTACTATTGTCTTCACAATCCGAGGTAACTCCGGTGCAAATATATTTTGAGGCAGTTAAGTTGCTGTAACCGTTCACCGACCTCTGCAACATAATGTACTTCGTCCAGCTGTCAAGGCGTCTGTGGAGGCTCACAGAGTAGGATTATTAGCGTTAGTCATACATGAGAAATGTGTCTTACTTGGTTGAATGACCTACATTTTGAGTTAAAGCTAAAAATAGCGGGGTTATACTAAACGATGTAATAGAGGGTTTCTGTACTTTAAACAAATACCTCGAAATGGGATTCTCTCTGAAAATATCTTTAACGTTCATTTTAACAAAGCAACAGTCGATTTCGATAAATTTAAATTCTTCACTTAGGGGCCGTCCATAAATGACGTCACGCGATTTAGGCCAATTTTTCACACACACCCCCCTCGTCACGCGTCGTCACAAAAACTTAGACTCCCCCTCCAATATGACGTCAAAAAGCTTTGCAAACCCCCCCAAAAAAAAACAACAAAAAACAACAAAAAAAACCACATACAAAACCCGCTTTATTTTCTATTTGAAAAAGAGCATGTTTGAAATCACTTTTTTGTCATTTAAGTATGTATTTAGTGTAAGGTTGCACTCTAATATCGATTAAAGCCATGTAAAAGGTCATAAAATAAATTGCAAGAAATCAAATATTTAAGAGGAACTTTTCATTCAAAGTTGCGCGTTTTGATGTGACGTCACATTTCTCAAGCGCCGCCCCTCCCCCTCGTCACACATGTGTGGAACCCCTCCCCCCTCGGTGCGTGACGTCCTTTATGGACGGCCCCTAACTCAATACTTCGATAAAAAACGGGTATCATGCGTCGTTTCAAACTTCCTTTACCATATGACCGTAGTTAATGGAAAGCAACGCGTTTCTTGTATGGCTATGTAAATGTAAACTCGGCTTTCATCACCTAACTGGTTATTGGACGACTTTAAAAATTAGTTTTGGGATTGGAATTCATTGAAGATTGGCAGACACTTCCTTCGCGAAATTGTTAAACAGTTTTCAATTGAAGCAACAGCCATGTAACCGTATATATTATGTACACCAGAACTATATGTTGTGAAGTCCTTATATATGTACTTATGCATACTGAATCTTCTAAACTCCTTTGTGTGTCATTCGTGTGTTGAAATCCGATAGCTTGTCGATCCGGTTTCTAAAAGATATAAGCGGGGGTGCTACTAAATATTACAATAAGTGGATAAAGTAAAATGTACTTACTATTGACTGAGGGCGGAGGTGCAGGTGTGATTGGTTAAATGGCTTTTATGGGAGTGTGTTGGGGAGATGTGTATATTGGCCTTGAGATTATTGGTGCCGGGCATAGATAAAAAAAGATGGGCGGACTCTACGCTTATCGTCGTATGTGGAAAGAAACCGATGTCCGCTTGATTGAATTGAACTCGCTACATTGCGTCACTAGTTCCTTTTGCTAAACGTAATTCTTGTTTCCAATAAGTTTCAGAAGAGTTGGTATTCGGTGTTGAAATGTCCACCGCCACCTGAAATAAATGGTTAGAGTTGATCTGTGTCAGTGTTAACGTTGTAACATTTTTTATGCGGCATTTTGGCTAATGTTTCTTCTATGGTCACAACCCCGCGCCCCTGCTGTTTTACGCCCATGACTTGTATTGTCGACCAAAGCCAATTTGGTGGCGCTTTATTGACTTGACTGGCCACGAACCTTGGGACTGGAGGGCAAGCACGTCCTATATCACTAGCGGAGGGATCCGATTTGATCTTTGGCTTGTGGGTGGCCTTCACTACTGATCCCAGTTTCCTTGGACGTTTAGACAATGTGAAATTTTCTTAAATTTATGATTTAAGTTTATTGAATTAAACCGGGGCCAAAAGTCGAATAAGTAATGGATATCTGTTCAAAACATTTTTCCTAAGCCATCACACAGTGAATCTGCCCTCTTCCACGAAACAAAGAATTTAGATAGCCGAAAATGCCGCCTCGCCATAACTTTCGGCTACTGCAGTTCTCCCCCCCCCCACCCCATTTCACTCCATTACTACGCCACTGTATTCAAGTATGATATATCCGCCCTGTGCTTTTTGAGGCCTTTAAATTAACTGAAAGCTCTGCTCATTTCAATGTGAACCTTTGTCAATGATTTGAAAGCTGGGTCGTATGAAATTCTACGTTCAACGTTCAATCTTTAAACCATTTTATTTTAAAAAAGTAATGGAGTAGGCTCTTTCAGCATTTATTACGTTGCACCGTGTTTTTGCATACTTACAGTATTTTCGTCGTTCAATCGTTTTCATTGCAGAAGCTGGTATTATATTAATTTTTTTTAAAACTGTTGGTTGTTTTTAAAGAACCAACATTGTTAAGACGAAACGTGTGACGTTTTTTAGCCGTACTGCCGGTTAAAAAAACCCCGCTCTAAGCGGAACTGTTTAAAATTGAGAAGAGGGCGAGAGAAATTCATCACTTGAATGATGTCAACAGAAATTGGGTAGGGGAATGTAATCAAACAAAAGGGATGTGTTTATGAAATTACCAACTCATGAAATCCGCCCTAGTAAATCATGACTCATGTTTAAAGTGGTGTGTTTAATAATTACTACCGGTTTTAAACTCGTAAACTGTTTTATTACGACGGTCTTTCTGGTATACACGAAAATGAATACGGTATACGCAATGTTCATCTGAGGTAGAACAAACCTGACGACTTGCTTTGGTAGAAGTCATCCATTAGCCACGGACAGACAGGTCGCCTCTGTTTTTCTTACGCAGTACAAGAACGGTGAATGTACACAAGAGTACGTGCCGTGTACACACAAGAGATGACTTGGGTTCGAGGCTTCCACTAAGGTTAAGCGCTGGTCATGAGGTCACTTTGGTGGGGCCAATCCACTTGTTGACTTGTTTTACGACATTCCGAACTAGCCCCAAACTTTATCATAGAACATCCACAAGTCACACCAACGTTAATGACAACATACCGAGGAAGATGTCAAAATATGCGGGCTTGAAAAATGTCGATGAATGGTGGGAGCTTGGTTGGTGGGTGAATATTCTATATTAGTAGTTTACAACCAATGTTTAAAATGGAAAAGTGAGGGGTGTGTGTCACAAATTCCTTTTGTGTGATGATGTCTAATAATTGTTTCCATTTTGTGACGTGTGGCGTTTTTATGGATTAATGACAAAGCAATCATTCATGATTGGGTGTGTCCCTATCAGGTTTAAGATATACCACAATTACTCTTCACTTGGTGTCTTCCTCCAGCTCTTCCCTCCACCCAAAGAAATACCACAATTACTCTTCACTTGGTGTCTTCCTCCAGCTCTTCCCTCCACCCAAAGAAATACCACAATTACTCTTCACTTGGTGTCTTCCTCCAGCTCTTCCCTCCACCCATTGAAATACCACACATACTCTTCACTTGCTGTCTTCCTCCAGCTCTTCCCTCCACCCAAAGAAATACCACACATACTCTTCACCTGGTGTCTTCCTCCAGCTCTTCCCTCCACCCAAAGAAATACCACACATACTCTTCACTTGGTGTCTTCCTCCAGCTCTTCCCTCCACCCATTGAAATACCACACATACTCTTCACTTGCTGTCTTCCTTCAGCTCTTCCCTCCACCCATTGAAATAACACAATTACTCTTCACTTGGGTTTTCCATCCTCCCTCCACCTATTGAAATAACACAATTACTATTCAGCATTTTTGTGTGGTTGTCTTCCACCCACCAACCAGATATTAAATTAAAATGTAACTTTTAAAATTATGCAACTAATTGAATGAAAATTTCAACATCATCATTAGGGAGCCTTGATCTCATTATCTAACATGTCTTAGAAAGCACTATATATAATGACCATATGGCATATGCATATATGTACTTAGTGAAGCACATCATAAAATTTAATGTTTTTTGCCTCAGGTGAAAGTGGCTCAGGAAAGACAGAAGCCTCCAAGATTATTATGCGATACATTGCTGCAGTCACCAATATCAGTGGACAGAAAGAAGTAGAAAGGTATTTAAATAAAATAATGCTAAGAAGCAAGTAAACCAATAAAGATTTTGAACTTCTCAAATCTAATATTACATTTAAAATTGAATATCTATGTAAAAATAAAAGCACAACCAGGTCTTGACTAGACTTGACTCTCTTTGAACATTAATATGATCAGCATGTGTGATGAAATCAAAATCTCATTAAATATGTATTGAATAGTATGAGTATGATTCATTCTTTTTGGTGAAATATTTGAGCTAATATGTTCCTAACTTTTTGTGTCATTCTCAGGGTGAAAGATGTTCTGATCAAATCCAACAATATCCTGGAAGCTTTTGGCAATGCAAAGACAAATCGTAATGACAATTCAAGTCGTTTTGGCAAGTACATGGATATCAACTTTGATTTCAAGGGAGATCCTATTGGAGGTCACATTAGCAATTACCTTCTGGAAAAGGTGACATAGGATTCTATTTTAGTATTTTCTTTTGTTAAAATCAGATTTCCACATATAAGTACATGTAATAGCCATCAATGTCAAACAAGTCAATTGCCATATTTGAAAAAAATTCCAGAAAAATTAGTTATATTTTACTTTATTATATTTTTTTTTACAGAGCAGAGTTGTTTACCAGCAGGATGGGGAAAGAAATTTCCATTCCTTTTATCAGGTTTGTGTCATTACTCATTAGGCATTGCATCACTGTTGAATTATGCAAACCATTAAATCCTCTATTTTGTTAACATGATTTGCTTGCCTTTCATGTCTTATTGAGTGTTCTGTCCATAGTTCCCTTTGTCTATTGAATTTAAAACTTATTTTTGAGAATATTTCTCTTCCGCAGCTGCTAAGTGGAGCACCAGATGGGATGCTGAGTGAATTCAAGCTGACCAGAGATCCCAAAAAATACAACTTCGTCAATCAGGGAGGAGATCCAAGGGTGAGACGAGACATTAAATTTTAAAAAAATAATACTTTAAACACTATTCAAAAGGCATTTAAGATTTTAAGAAGCTACTGTAAACCTAAGTATTATGTTTTTAACTTAAATTTTTATTTCTCAATTCTTGTTTTTTGTCCAGGTGGCATCTATAAATGACAAACAAGACTTTCGCGGAGTTATGGATGCCATGAAAGCCACAGGTTTTTCTCCCGAAGAAATCTCAACTTCATGGAAAATTGTGGCAGCAGTATTGCACCTGGTACTTAACATCAGTTTTACATTTATTGCTAAGATAAATTAAAATTGTGGTTCAGTTATAAGCCGTGTAAAATTAAATTATTTGTTTCTTCTTTATCAAAATCCACTTGATAAAATATGTGAAAGGTTTGTTGTTAGATTTTTTAAAGTCAATGTTCTTAATCAGGGCAACATAGAATTTGCTGGAGAGGACCAGTCTGAGATAAGCAACCAGGAAGAACCTACCATAGTCAGCTCGTTACTGGGAGTCACAAAAGACAACCTGGAGAAGGCTCTCTGTTCCAGAGTCATAGCAGCAGGTGGAAATGTTGTGGATAAGCATTTAAATGTACCAGAAGCACATTACGCCAGAAAAGCATTTGCAAAGGTATTTTTATTTTTAAAAAAAAATCAAATTATGGATTTGATCTGTATTATAATTATACATGCCTCCAGTTAAAAATTTATTGGCATCTTATACTTATATTATATTTGTACTTTTATGTACTTGTATTTTATAAAGAAGAATTTTGACTCCCTCTCGTTTTTGTTATTAGTTTTTCATCTCAAATTTCGTATTCCCCATTATGCATCTTACCAGTAGACTGATTAAATTAACATTGATAATTCCATGTCTCTGTTTAATACGCCAGAAAGTTAAATAACTACTGTCTTTATTTAGTTCTATAAACCTAATGTGTTTGTTTTAGGCCTTGTATGACAGATTATTTACTTGGATTGTTGGTCGCATCAATGACGCCATTGACCCTAAACAGCATGGGAGGACCGTGGGAAAGAACACAGTTATAGGAGTACTTGATATCTATGGCTTTGAGATCTTTGATAACAACAGGTCCTTTTTTATCATTAAGAAATGCTTTTGTTTTGTAATCTCATTTTATAATATTCTTTAAACTTTTTTTAACATCTAACCCATAAAATATTTTATATATAAAACATAAAATCTCATATCAAGTAAAAACCAGTTAAATTTTTGTTTGATAACTCTTCTTGAATAATGTCAATCATATATTTTTGCTTGTTGCGCTGAAAGGCTAGTTATTTATCAGTTTCTTATTTAAGAAGAGCAAACTTTTCAATTCCCATTGCCTTGTTTGTCTCATTACAGTTTTGAACAATTCTGCATCAACTACTGTAATGAAAAACTCCAACAGCTTTTCATAGAACTAGTGCTTAAACAAGAACAAGAGGAGTACATGAGAGAAGGCATCCAATGGCAGCATGTAAATTATTATTTTTAACTTTTCATATTAAATATATATAGTTTACATATGATCACATTTGATTTGTGTAATCTTACAGCACAGGAGGCACTAGTTTTATATACATTATATTCTAGGGTTTCTGGGATTTAAGTCTTCTATTGAGCTGAAGGACAATGCGTTAATTTTATGGCAAAATTAAAAGCTCTAAGTTCAAGATGATTCAGAGTTGTCAATTCCTAGACCCTAAAAAATCAACTTGCCTTCAAAGACGAGAACAAATGATAATATCCTCCCTGGCACGGGTCATATACAATGTTCCCTCTAAGGTTCGTTGGTCTGTGTGCAAAGTAAAAAAAAACTCGTGTGCAAAGTTGCACGGCATCCTTTTTTTTCCAGTATTTTACCAAATTTGCTGTGCGGTAAGTCTAAACTGCTTCGCGGCATCTGTCAGATACCTGCGCGGCTGTGCAGCCGCACAGCTTAAAGAGAACATTGGTCATATACACTTTAACTAATTGGCAGCCACATAAAATTGCAAACATCCAAATGAGACAATAAAACACATCACCTAAAGAGTTACGGATAATCTTCCCACCAAAATTACTAGACAAAATGAACACCCTTTATAGCAATAAATATAATAAATAATAACATTAAAACATTTACATCACTGAATCGATCGTGGACTATCCCTTTTGGTCACATGATTTTAATAATGATTGTGAATAGAAAACCTTTACCTTACATTCAATTTAAAATTGCAAGGATGAAATAACATCTTTTATGGTGCTAATCTTTCTGTAAAATATAATTTTCTGATTTGTTATTCATTTAATTCTTTTAATAGGTGGATTATTTCAATAACAAAGTCATTTGTGATCTTGTGGAAGTTCCACATCACGGCATTTTTGCCATTTTAGATGAGGCTTGCCTAAATGTTGGGAAAATAACAGATGAGGTTAGTTTGAAATAACTTGTTTAGTAAATATTTTATTTTGCTAATTAAACTTAGCAATTTTTGGGTTACATTCTATGTCATAAGATATTTAATCATTAATAAGTTACAGTGGAACCTCTCATAACGAGCATCTCTCATAACAAGTAATTCGCATAACAAGCCAAAAAAAAAGAGCTTCGTGTGTGATCATCCATTTTTACAAATTTCAAATTCAGACAGTAGTGCGTAATTTTGGTATGTGCAAAGTGTAATAACCTGTGCTAAAATGTCTTCAAAGAAAAAAAACCAAAAGAAGTCAATCATAATAGAGAAAAAATAACTGTTGAAATGAAACCGTAAAATCATTGAAAAGTGAGAATAAGGTGTGAGCGTGGCTAATCTAGCACGCAGTTACAGTCAGCCAACATCAACGATCTGCACTATTCTCAAGAACAAAAGAAAATTAAGGAGATGGATGCATCAAAGGCATCCAGTGTCCAGAATAACTTTGAAACGGTTACGACACATTTTCATCAAATGTTGAAGCGTCATCAAAAACAAATGTCTTTAGACAAGATAAAACTAGAAGTTAAAAAATATTAATATTCATATTTTTATTTAGGATTTTTGTTTCAAATATAAATTGTATTCCAAGTTGTTACACTCTTTAACAATTCATAAGTAATTTTATTTGAATAAATGTTAATAAAATTTTTTGAAAAATTAGTTGTTTTTTTTCAGCATGGAATGTATTATCGTATTTTACATTGATTTGTATGGGAAAAATTGTTTTGTTTAAAGAGTATTTCGCTTAACCAGTAAGACTCTTTAAAGAATTATGCTCGTTATGGGAGGTTCCACTGTATTATCAAGTAATCAATTTGCAACATTGATGGTCAATGTTTATAATTCCAGAATGACCTGTAATTTATGATTATTGGTAACTTTTTTCTTACCTCAATACAGTACATATTAAGGTATATCTTACTGGTAAATCATGAATAAACATAATGTAAAATATTAATTGTCATTTAAAAAATTGTATATATATCATAATGATTAAATTTATATATAAATACAATACTTGATTACAGATGTACTTGGAGGCGATGGCAAAAAAGCTTGGAAAAAATGAACGATTTACTTGCCGCCAGGTAATTAAGATTTTTATTGATATATTCCTTGGAAATGAAACGCATTTATCCTCATATCAATTGCAAACCTTTTGTATCTTAACATTTATATTTTGGATTTTTGTTCTCTTTTATTTTTTGTTTAGCTTGAGCCTGCAGATAAAACTCTAGAGCACCATCGTGATTTCAGAATTAAGCATTATGCCGGTGATGTTACATACAGTGTTGTTGGATTCATTGATAAGAATAAAGACACTCTCTTCATGGACTTCAAAAGGCTTTTATTCAACAGGTGCACTCAAATCATTTCAATTAGCCATTAAGCACCACATTCATTTTTTAAATAAAATTTGGGCTGTAAGGTTGGGGATTCTTATATTCACAGGATTTTGTAATATATTTTGGAATACTTTTGTATCATTATTATTATTAGCACTACCTTAGGTGACAAGTCTGAATTGTTCCTTCTATTGAAATTTATTTTTTATTAACAGTTTTAACAGTGTTATCAAGGGAATGTGGCCAGAAGGTGCCCAAAGTGTCACAGAGGTTGGTCAAATTATTATATTTTAAAAACTTTTTAATGTGTTATGAAATTAATTTTTTTAAAAATTAATACCTATTTGGATCATAGGACCTGAACAACTAACAATCTTCCCTAAATTTTTTGAAATATGTAAATAAAACGATTGAAAGTATAATGTAAAACCTAGCTCTATTATAATTGACTTGAGTTGATCTAATAAAATGCATGTTTTTTTAGTTATAATTTATTTAAAATGTTACCTGTAACTCTTGAATTAAGAAATATCTCCTTGCTTAGATAATTGGTTTTAAAAATTGATTGGTACTGTTGGTATTGACACATTAGTAATTTTACAATTTTGGGAGGCTTTAATTTGTGTTATGTCACTCCACGGTTACAGCATAAGTCCGCGACCTTACTAAAAAATTCAGCCATATTGTTCAACTGTACATTTTTAAATGATAAAATTCATTGTGAAGTGACGATATAACGTATTTCATTCATGCTCTATAATCCCAGATTAGAGGAAAAGTATCGCTCTTATTCATCTCTAATGGAATCGCTTTAACAGGAGCCAGGCGTGAATACAGGGTTCCAATTTTTGTTTATTGATGAAAAAAAATCCGGATTGAATGCTTTTTTTCTTAGGCCGACTCAACCACTGAAATACTAATGTGTTGCTATGCATGGTTATGGAAAGCTCCAGCTTTATTTTTTTTGGCCTAAATCCAACCATACTCTTTCAGACAACAAAAAGGCCTATTACAGCTGGAACATCTTTTAAAAACTCAATGATTGCATTGGTAGAGAATCTTGCTAGCAAGGTGGGTGCAGCACACATTAAAAAATATTATTTCTTGCCATTCATATTTTTAAGGGTAACTCTCTATATTGGAATTCGACATTTGCTTTTGCCATATTTATATTTTTTTTTAAACATGAGTTCTGAAAGTTACAATCTTGTTATAATTGATATATTTTCAACCATTGATAATATATCACAGGTCCCCTTCTATGTACGATGCATCAAACCTAATGAGGTCAAATCACCATTGCTTTTCGATGAAACAAGATCACGCCACCAGGTCATGTACTTGGGTCTGTTGGAGAATGTCAGAGTACGGAGGGCTGGTTTTGCATTCAGGATGGCATATAACAGATTTCTCAGGAGGTAGATTATATTTTCAATGGTAACCATATAATCTTATGACAGTGCTCATTACTTAAGTGATGACAAATTAGCTGAATTTATTAGAGCAACACTGAGAGTGAACTATGAGCCAAGAGCTGAACACCATTTCATTAAAGAGTTTATTGAAGTAGTTGAATACACATATTGTAGCGTAACGTTTCCATTCAACCCATACAAATATTTAACTCTTTCTAAAACTCATTCACTATTTGCAGTGAAGGAGTAAGGAAAAGGAACAATTTATTTTTATTTAAAGGAATTAGAAATTATTCTAATGGCAAAGATGAAAAAGGGAAGAAGTAATTTTTTCCCAAGATTCTCAGAAAAATACTGCTATTTCTCTTTACATTCTCCTCCAAGATATAAGATGATCTGTACCAAGACATGGCCCAACTTTCATGGCCAAGACATTGATGGCTGTAAAGCCATTATTGATTCTCAGGGCTTTTCTTCAGATGTCAAGTATGGCAAGTCCAAGATATTTATTAGATCACCACAAACTCTTTTTGCTTTAGAACAATCAAGAGGAGCAAAAATACCCAGCATAGTTGTCTTTTTACAGAAGGTATGTCCTTACAGTAAATTTATTAATTAAATCTTTACTATCCAATGGCTTGAGTTTTTATTGACACCAGTCTTCATTAACAATAAAAATTTCTTTGATTCACTTAGAAAAAGAATAAGTATTTTGTTTTTTATTTACACTCCCCTCCCCCCTAACTTCCCCTGGAAAATGCCTGTAATCAAATAAATTCTATTTCTTAAATTTTTTTAAAGTCTAGAATTTTTATAAAACAAACAACTATTAACAATTTAATTAACTATTTCTATATGAAATTATAACATTTGTGAATTTCTTTTCATTACAGAACACCCGTGGGGCTTTGGCCAGAAAGAGAGTTAAACGCGTCAGAGCTGTATATTTGATCATGCATCATTACAAGAGATACAAACTACGATCTTATGCACTTGCTTGCTTAGAAAGATTCCGCAATGCTAAAAAAATGAAAGACTATGGTTTATGTGTACAGTGGCCTAAGCCACCAAACTCATTGAAGTCCACAGTGGAGCTCCTAAAGAGAGCTCATGCTAGGTAAAATAAAAAAAAGATGAAATATTTCCATGCTTGTAAAGGTATGAGAATCACTTGTCAAATGTTGATGAAATGTGATCACTGTGTGTATGTGTGTGGAGTGAAATGGGTTGGTGGCGTAGGGGCTAGTTGAGATAGCACTAGGAAGTGAAAGAGTGCTATGTTATGTTTCACTTGTAATATAGACAGACTAAGTGAGGCTGTAGTGTCAAGTGTTCAGTTATGTAATCAGATTACATATGCATATACATACTTTACATATAACATTGTACATGTTGTGATTAAAGAGATGAAACTTACTTTGACTTCAGTGAATGCCAGTCGTATGTTTATTCATAGTGACAGTGTGTAAGATACAATTGAGCCATCCATCTGGACATAGTGTAATACAACCACAAGACTCAAAAATGCTATGGAATGATTTCTGGACAATTTTATTCATTTCTAACTACTGTCTTCTAAACATATTACTTATTTATTTAATTAGGTCAGAACAAAGTAAGAAATAATAATAATCATCAACTCCTTATCATCAGGTGGCGAGCATTCATGATACTGTCCAAGATCCATGTCAATGACAGGCCATTGATGAGACTGAAAGTGATGGCAGGAGATGTCCTGGTTGGCAAGCGTGCCGACTGGGGTGTAAAACGCAACTGGGAGGGAAATTACCTGGCTTCAGTAAGAATTTTTCATGTCCAGTGAAATATCGCTTAGATGAAAGATAAATATTTACATTTAAAGCAAGTAAAAGAAATTTTGACTTTAGTGGAGGGCCTAAAAATATCTTGCAGTTTTAATCATCTTACTTAAACAGGTATTAATTTGATAAATACTTAGTGAAAGGGCTATTGGCTCATTTTCTTTTTTGAAAGAATTGATATCTGCGCAAAGTATTATTTGAAAGAATTTATTTACTCCATGAAAGCATATAAATTTTGTTTTAAAAATTTAATCATTTTTGTCCACAGTATCCTAATAGCTGGCCTAAAATTTTATAATGTAAAAATACACCCAGCAATTACATGATAAGACACTAAAAAATCAAGTGTCAATCAATATTAAAAAGAGTTAAAGAACACAATGAAAATTATTTAAAATACTAATACTAAACAACTAACCTTTGTTTACAAAGCAGTCTTGCCCAACTAAGAAATCGGGGAAAATAATAGATATAATTGTTCAATAGGAAACTTGACTGCAATCACTTTGTAAATCTTGTTAGATTATGAAGATTTTATGTCTATATATAAATATGAAATAAACTTAAGGTTTTTAAACTCAAATAAACTAAACAAATTTCATGTAATTTTCTTGACTTTGTCTTTAAGGCTTGCTAATGGATTATTTATTTATATTTCTATCTTTGTTTTTCTTTTCAGTCTAAAGACAACAGCAATACTTCAGATTTTGTGTCCCAGATGAACAATTTGAAGACCAGAGATGGTTACACCAAAATTTTATTTTCATCTCATGTCAAAAAGGTTACTTCATTTTTTATAATTTCTTCATAGACAATTTGAACAATGAATCTAGTTTTTCCTTCTTAGGAATAAAAGTTACACGCATGGATTCATAATTTTTAAAATATAATTTTCTATCATTTTGTCACATTAATTCTCTTATTGTAAAGAATAAACTTAAATTTGCTCAAATATATCTATATCAAGGCTAACAAATTCAACAAGACAGCAGAAAGAGGAATTGTGATCACTGATAAGTTGATTTACAAGCTGGATATAAAGAAAAAGTTTAAACCTATGACGAAGGGAAACCTTCTCACGGAAGTAAGTTTATTCCACTTGTATATTATAAAGAGATAAGATTTAGCCGTGCACTTTTTCCATTGATACTGTCTTGAATATCATCAGTATCAAGTACTATAAATTTAGTATAAAGAAGTATAATTTATTACTTGCTATCCTTCTTAATTTTTTTGCATGGGGTAATGTTTATTATTTTATCCAGTTTACTTTATATGCAATGCTGGAGAATAATCATGTAAAATTTTTGTAAAATTACATAATTGTAATTAAATGAGGCAAAGCTTTAAAAAAAAATGTTTTCTATCGCAGGTAACTGGTTTAAGTGTAACACCAGGGAAAGACCAGCTGGTCATAATCCACCTCAGTGGGGGCAATGATCTGGTTTTGTGTTTAGAAAATCCTACCCATGAGGAGAGAGTCGGTGAACTGGTGGGGGTGTTGACCTCCCACATGCACAAGTAAGGCTTGTAGAATATCTGCCATGCATTATCTTTACAAGAGATTTTTAACCTTTGTGCCACAGTGCCCAGGCTAATAGGACAAACATATTTTATGCATAATAATGTTCACCATCTAAAGCGATTTATCCCTAGATGATCTCCTGCACCACTCTGGGTGCTTTACAATTATGTTTAGAATATTATTTTAAGAGTAGATTTGTTTTTTGTTGTTGGATCTTAAGTAGTGAAGGAATATATTTTAGTTTGAATTTTGAGAAATTAAACAACAGTTACTTTGTAATAAAGTACAAAAAACTATTAAAGCAGATAAATATATTAATTAAAACCAATTAAATGTAGATGACATATTTTTAAAAATAAATCATTTTAAAACCAATCCATGGCATTCATGGAGTTTTTCTCTATTTAGTTGGGGTTATAAACAATCCGATTTCTTTAACACTTTGAATTAAATTGGTCCAACAGTATAAAGTTTAAAAATTATTTATAAAATTTGACAAAATGCATTAAATTTGGTGACTAAATGATGCTCTACAATAATTAAGCTTATATTGAGGTAAATTTACTTTATCAAATTTGATGTTCTTGTGTTTTCTTCAATATTATTTTTGGGTTAGAAGTTGAGTTAAGTTTTTGGTAACAAGTTTTTTAATTTTATCTATGGCATTTGTAAATAAAGTATTTAACTGAGTTTTCCCACTTAATGTATGAAATCACATGAATATTTCTCATTTGCTTAAAAAAAACATTTTTTTTCCTCTTTAATTTGTCAAATTGAAATTTTATAGAATTTTTAATGTTTTTTTTTATTTTTTACCATAAATTTTTTTTTCTCTTATGAACCTAAAGAATATTAAAGAGAGACCTGAAAGTGAACATCACAAAAAGTTTAAACTGCATGCTGGGACACAAGCCTCGTACAGTTGTAGTTAAAGAGACGGCGGCTAATGGTGGCACTGTTTTCAAGAAAGAAGGTGATGGACTTGCACTATTTTGGCCAACATCATAAGATATCTTACCAAAGAAAAAGAAATTTGTATATTAGATGATTCATTGGATTCACTTTTTTTGCTTTGTATAAACATATGTGAGGCCATGATGAATGTTATACAAGTTTCTTTGAAGACTAAAGAAAGGCAAGAAATTTTGTTGTTGGTGTTGACTGTAAACAGGACATGCATTTACATTTGTGGATGATTAGAATTTGTCATTGAAGCATCTTTAGTTTTAAGTAACTGTGTATGTTTTTCTAAGACATCTTAGAAGCAGAAATTTAATTTCTTCTTACCCATAGTTTTACTTGATTTTTGTCATTATCAGGGAGGATATTTTAATTACAAAACAAATTGCTCATTATTGATAAGAGGAATCACATGTCCATAAAACAAACATTTTGTAAACATATTTGACATGATTTTAGTATGTGTTTTCTGGGTTGGTTTACTTTTTTTTTAACAGTTGAATATACTTTTACATCTCTGAGTAGCATTGACAGTGTTTGCTCATTATGTGCAACTGTGGTTCAACTATTTGAATATACATTTACATCTCTGAGTAGCATTGACAATGTTTGCTCATTATGTGTAACTGTGGTTCAACTATTTGAATATACATTTACATCTCTGAGTAGCATTGACAATGTTTGCTCATTATGTGTAACTGTTGTTCAACTATTTGAATATACATTTACATCTCTGAGTAGCATTGACAATGTTTGCTCATTATGTGTAACTGGTTCAACTATTTGAATATACATTTACATCTCTGAGTAGCATTGACAATGTTTGCTCATTATGTGTAACTGGTTCAACTATTTGAAATGAAAATTGTATCCTCTCCCCATTTTTTGAGTACATTTTCATTTTTCTTTGGTATGTTACAACATGTTATAATCTTTACTGTACATAACTATTTGTAAATACACCATTCTTATATTTTGAGGGTGATTTTGTTAGAACTGTGATACACTAGACAATTTGTTACCTTTTTGGGGGGAGGAGAAGCATGTTAGCAAAATGTTTGCTAATTACTTATTAAAAATAAAATAAAAACTAGTTATTGCTAGTTGTGCCTTTTTAAACACTTTTTTTCATAGAATCAGTTATATTTTCTTTCACAAAAAGTTTGAACTATTGAAATTTGAAAAATGTTTATTTACTGATGTGTGGGTCTAAACAATCACAATTTTTACATATCATGGTTAAATGTAAAATATTTGTAACATATTTTAAAGGTCTCTTAAATAGAAAACATGAGTTATGTAGATAGCGATGTAGAAAGTAGATTTTATTGATAACGAAAAGAAATCTGTCTGAAGCATCAATCTATACATGGAGATTTATAATGAAAGTGATGAAAATCTATGACAATGCATAATTAACAAACATAAATTGTAAGAAGAATTTCCTTGATGCCAAGAGTATTTCCGTTTTCAAATCATTTGGTATGTCTAAGAAACATAGGTTAAAATAATTTGAATTGAATTATTGAAATTACCTATATTTAAAAATAAATTATTTTCTGTGTGTCAATTTGCTTCACGCTGCTGACAAGAATTAAATTTAGATAATTATAAATGGATTTATAAACTACCAGGAAGTGGAAATGGTCAGATTTGTTTAAGTGCAAGCTACTCTATTTTACAAAGATTTTGTCTTATACTATAAGTAATTTTTTTAGAACCATCATAACTGATAGTTTTTATATAAATTATATATGTTACAGGCAATGTGTGAAATCAGGCATTCTATAGAATGCCTGATGGTTTCAGGCAAAGTATGAAATTTGAAAAACCTTTGCATACTTTGCCTTGGCATTGTAAAGAATGCCTAGGCATTCTATAGAGTGCCGGATTTTGTTTAGGCAAAGTGTAGAAAGAGCACAACTTAATACTTTATTGATAATAACATATTTTAAAGTGGAAGTAATACAAAATAAAGTGCATGATGTACGCTCTGTATTATTTTTTTAAGGTTTTTCTCTGTTTCCACATCTTGTAAATCATCGTCAGGTAGGGACGACGTTGTGAAGCTTACTTTAGCTCTGCAGCCAAAGAGAGCTTCGTATGGCGATCTTTTAATCCCAGAATGAAAGCCCGTCTCTGAGTTGGACGACCGTAACCCCTCACTCCAGTGGCCAGTTATTTCATCTTGCATCCACGCACAAAGCATATTTTCAATGTCCTTGTTAGCTCTTTCGACGCTCCCCTGGCTTTGTATGTGGGGCGGCGGCTTACCTTGAACGATCTTCAAGGTGGGCCAGTACTCCATTAGGCTGCTTACCACATTGTTTGCAAATTCCCTGCCGTTATTGGACTGTAGAATCATTGGAGCACCAAGCAACATAAATATATCTACAAGCTGGTATGCTACTTCTTGTACCCTCTTAGTCTTCAGGGCCCTGAGAACTACGAACTTGGTATGATGATCTTGATACACCATTACACAATTGTATTCCCCATCTGGATGTGATTGAAAGTCAATGAGAACTACAAACTTGGTATGATGATCTTGATACACCATTACACAATTGTATTCCCCATCAGGATGTGATTGAAAGTCAATGAGGTCGAACCTGACAACGAGAGTTAAATTCCGAAAAAGTCATTGGCTTGACCACAATGACATTTTTTTACGCCTTTTTGTTTTTTCTGGCAAGGTTCACTAAGGTTAATACACAGTTCAATATCATGACGGGTAACGTTCTTGTATTTGTGCGAAAGTTCTTTCAACATTCTGTCCCGTCCTCCGTGACCAATGGCCAAATGGGCTTTATGAAGTAAGTCAAATATCTCGGAGTCCGCGAAGTAAAACAGAATGGCACTTACTCTTATTTTCATCCATCATGACATCATAGTGTTTCACCAGCCATTCGTCCCATGGTTCTTGCTAAATGGTGGTCTTAGCCATTTTCACATCGTCGACCAATTTTTGGTAACAGTTTCGTTTTTTAAAAAAAGCTGTTTTTAGCTGCATTGGCTCTTTCTTTAGATAACTCATCGTAGAACAGTCGTTGCATGTCAGCATGGCGTGATTCCTGTCCTAGCTTTACATTGTCTTCCGACATGGTCACACAGCAATCCAATGGGAAACGTTATGGGATAACGTCTGTGAAATCTCAGCCGGATGATATAGTGAGAAGAATTTTGGTATACTGTCTTCGATTTGATAGTGGAACCTTGTACCGGCTAAACGCTCACAGGTTTGATCGCCAACATCAGTGCCTTGAATTATGGACGGGGTAGGCCAATTATATACTTTGCCTGACGATAACTTGGCATTCTATAGAATGCCTAGGCAATGTATGAAATAGCAATTATTTCATACTTTGCCTGAAACCATCAGGCATTCTATACATTGCCTAGGCATTCTATAGAATGCCTGAATTTCACACTTTGCCTGTAACACATACATGTATTTAAAAATGTTCTATATTAATTATAAAATAATTTGCTTATATAAAACAGCTTTTTTTGTTAGTCATATGCCAAAATACATCAATTTTGTATCCGTATACTGCAACATGACATGTAATGACGTAATGTATTCTTTATCCACATTTTTCTCAATGAACGTGCACTAAGAATATCGCACATTATTTCTTTTTGTGCCACTGATAAATCTTTCACTTGTGTTGTCACATATTGACTTCTTTTATACTTTGTGAGCCTTTATTTTATATTATATTTATTTTTATAAATATATTTGAAGGAAGAAGATAACCTAAGCCAAAAATTGTGGATGCAGTGATAGACAATCTATCTAATGTATTTTAAAAATGTGGACATTCATACTTAAGTTGAATTTAGAAATATGTTTACTATTACAGCCTAGCTTGAGAGCTGCGACACTTTACACCATTAATGAGGCAGGCAGTAAATATTGTCTCCCCATGGCTAGATTGACGCTCCAGTAAATGTACATTTTGCCTCTTGTTAATCCTAACACTGGTCACTGTTATTTGTGTTTGCAATTTAATGGTGCTATGAGCTACTTATAAGAATCATTAAGCTTATTTACAGAACTCATTCGTTTTACTTAAGATCTGTTGTAAGAAATCTCCATGAATATTTTGTGTCTTTATCCATGTTTATTATATCATTTACTGTATTTAACATCCATGTGCCTCTATACTTATTTCTTACTCCTTGAATTTTAAAGAAAAATCCATTACGATTTCCTTTTTTGTATTACTATTATCCACATGGAGATCTAGTCAGGGCATCAACAGTCTTAAGCTAGAAAAGAAATCTAATAAATTTTATTAAAGTAATAAATATCATGCTGCTACATTTTCCTTAAAATTTTTAAAATAAATTCTTATAACCTAAAATTTAAAGTTATGATGTTGTATTCAAAATATTTCAGATTTATGCAACTGAAAACCAATCAATTTAGCTATGCTATTATAGCTAAAGAATTTATTAAATGACTAGTTCTAACCCAGGTTGCTTTTATGTTACGAACTTAACTGCCATCCTCTTATAACACATTTTTTTGTTGTGTTCTGAAAAACCTGTGAGGCATTTTATACTCACGCAATTACCAGTTGATTTAACAACTATACTTTTTAATTTATTTTTCTTCTTCAAAATCCAATTTGTTTGAACTAGGGGTCTACCGATATATCGGCAGCAATATCGGCATCGGTAGCATGTATAAGTCCCGATATTAATTAACGTCACAGATATTTCATGATAAGTGACATTTTGACAAAAAAATGTTAGAAAAAAAATTTATCATTTAGATTTATAAATATTGAGGTTGTTAAGGATTAACTGCTCCTCAGATCAGGACCGGTGCTGTTTAATCATGACCGGTGCCGTTCAATTATGACCGGTTAACCCTAACTTCAAGTAGTCGGTTTTAGCTTTTTACCCGGTGTTAATTTTTTGTTGTGTTACGACAGGATACTAGTGCCAATATGCGAGCGACCGTGACAGCAAAACATTTTCTTAATATCCCGTCTATAAATAATTTACAATTACACGTCATCACTATTAGTGGAGCTCGGCTAGTGAACGATTGTTAATGTATTTTTTTAATTCGCTTAGTTGCCAAAGCATAGTACGAGAAGCAACACACAGCGCTGCGGTATGTCAAATTGTGAATAACGGTCAAGGCGGCGAGTGTTACTATTTAATATTACAAGACGATACATAGGCCTATTAGATGGTTTACAGATTCGATTTCGGTCTTATATTGACAGTTTTCCTGCTAAGTACGAGCACATCAAAGCATGTGACTTAAAATTTACTACATTGATATATAATCAGAAGTTTTCTAAAAATTTATTTGGTGTGCGTTGGAAAAGGAGCACAGCGCATGACAGGTGAACACCAGCGGTTTAACAGTTAACCGGTCCTCAAAAACAAACTTACTTGACGATGTTTAATAATATGCCATTTTAATACTTTTAATACATAGAAATTAAAAATTGAACATCATTCATTACGGTTTCCTTCTCTGTTGGGACAATGTTTATGTTTTTTTTTGAATCAGCTGTTTTGACTAGCTGAATAGTAGCGCCGGTAGATCACAGGTGCTTTGATGTTAAATCAGACGACGCGTTTGGCTTAATTAAACCTGTAGCCTAACATTAATTACAAATAATTACGAGTCATAAATTAAAGAATGATGTCATCAAATATGACCGCTGGTTTTTGACCTAACAAATACTCATATCTGCAAAAAAGTAATATCTGCAATATTCGTATCTGCAATATCGGCAAAAAGGCTTGTCGGTAGACGCCTAGTTTGAACTTCCATAATCAATCAGTTATGGAGAAACATGTATACACAATATTGCGATATACCCTTTACTATCTATTGCAATAGTATTTAAATTTATTTAGAGGTTTTAGAAAAGTATTTGTAGAGGTAGTAAGATTGTTTTTTAAAGATTGTGCCTCTTGTGTTTAAACATTTGTATATATACTATTAGTACTTATATATTTGTGTAATTTGTTTCTATATCAATTCTTTGTAAAATTAGCTCTATGGCGATCAATAAGACCAATAAAAAAATAAATTAATACTATTTCTACTGTTGACTATGGATAATGATTTTTACAATACTATGCACATTAACATTCCTAATTGAATTTTTTCAATTAATTCGATGACTGATTTTGTAAAAGAAAAAAGGAAATTTAGAAAAGTCTTGTAATTTTTAGATTTTTGTTTACCCAACCGATTTTTAGTTTGAATTCTGCATCACACTGATTAATGTGAATTCTTATCTTTAAAAGTTTAATTTTATTTGAAAAAAAGAATTTTCCTTGAGTAAAATTAATTTGAAACATTTTCAATGTTAATTTTATTGGGGGGTTTTCACTAGAGCAACATTTTTAATAAAGAACGATTGATTTGAAATCATTAATGTGATCAGTTTGACAAAGTATTTTGTTATTGTTTTTATGTATAGTTATTAAAGCTGGCTTCTTAACAGATGTACATTCAAGCTGATATTTGAAATTCACCCCTTTGTTTTATTAAAAGAAGACCTCTAAAATAAAACTTAAGTGCTTTATTTTATTCACATTATCTGTGGTTTAGAAAAAGAGAAAACTTCTACAGTTTTGTATATTTAATATTATATTTAAAGTTTGTATTCCTATTTACGTGATTGGTGCCATGATTTATGTTCTTGTAATTTAAATCCATTTTATTTTGTGAATGTTGACAGCTGCATGTTTTCCTTTAAAACTCTGAGCCATGTGCCTAAATCCTATCATTGTATCTGGTACAGTTCAATTAATTGGTAACATTTTTTTAAATCCCTTAAGTCCACTGACACATAAGTTAGCATACTATTATTACTATACAAGTTTATATTTCTTATTTACTTCAACCAAATAATGATCTGTTCTTATCAAATCCTATGACTAAACGGTGTATTATTCTCATTTATATGTATATTAGTTATAAGCTCTGTAAAAAAAAAGAACATTAATCCTTGTATAGTAACTATTGCCTACTGCCTTTAGCTGCCTTTTTAAAAAAAATTTGTGTAAATTCTTATTGATGTCTGCTATCTTCAATAAAACAAGGGAAAAAACAATTACTGCCTTGTTCATTTTTAAAATTACAATTTATTAAAATGTATACACACATACACACCAAAAAAAGAGCATTTTGCCAGATCTCAGTAGTGCATTGATTGAAATTTTACTAAATAATTCAGATCACTCTCATAAACTTTACTAATATTGTGAAAACCTGATCATAGACACTGATATGAATTCTGAAGGAAAAATACTAAGAATGAAAATCAAATGAAAAATGTATCTACAAAATGTGTTCTTTAGCAACAAAACAAACCACACAAAAAATAAAACTAAAAAAAACAACAAACAACACTACATGTATAACGAATAAATTCCTTAGCCTGAATAAATTCCTTAGCCTTCCCTGCAAAGTTATATCTTGTTCTTATAACTTCAATAAGTTTTCCTTTTCTATACTTCTCTTGCAACAAGTCATTTGCCTGCAAATCCAGAGATCCAACTGAAGTTCAACTGGCACATCATAGAGGTTAACAAACGGATTCTGGAGGAGAAGAATTATTAATTTCTCAATTCTTTCTATGTCTGAAAAGCCATCCAAATGATTCCTTAAAGTCACGAAAAAAAATTAAAATAAAATTCGCGGTTGACACATTCTGCGATTGATGAAGAAAACTCTTCCAAACAACCAGAAAAAAAAAGGAAAGAAAGGTTTCCTACTACCAGTGGTACGTCAAACAATGACAGCTTTCTCTGAAATCCTTTAACTTTATTGATTCTGTAGATATCGCAGACGAGGTTGTCTTTCCCCTGATTTTTTGAGTTTAGTTCTTTCACGCATGATGTGATTTTGACCACAAATTACAAAATTTAAAACCAAATAGGATATGACAGCTCTGTGGATAAGCTCTATCTTCAGCTTCTAAAAACGAAACAGGACTTTGGCACATTTGAGCCACTTAATGCTGTGTGATAAGGCAAGTCACAGAATTCAGCATGAATTTCTTCAACACATTAAGCCTACAATGATTAAGTGCATGACACCGACTGAAATTCAGAGCTGAGTCGACTTGTAAGTCATTCCGACAGAGTGCTTGATGACGTAAGATGCGGTGTGTGAAACAGAGTGATCTGGATTAGTAACTTTTATATGAGTCCTGATCTTCCCAAATAGAAATTTCCTCACCCCGGCCACTATTTTTAAATCCCTTATATTAACTTCACCGCCGTCTCTGTCTTGGGCCCGCCCGCGGAAAAACAGAAGTAAAAAATGACACACTTCCCGTGAAGCCATCGAGCTGAAATTTGGCACACGGACCCGTGTCACCTAACAATGCACCGTATCAAAATTTCAGATCGATTGAACGTACCGTAATTAAATTAATGCATTTTTAGTTTATCTCTCTACAACGTATGTATTTCAATTTCACAGGGTTTTTTTTCTCGTGACAGTTGAGTTCAAGTGTTGATGCCACATCGTCGATGTACCGGCGTGCTTTTGTTTACATTTTACGTGTCACGCTGAGCTCGGTCCAGCGATCGGTGACCAGACCTCCCCCCCCCCGGGTCAAAAAGCAAAGGAGAGTTAACACAGATTCAGTCTGTAAATGTTTGTCGCGTTTGAACATAATCAATACTTTTAGTTATGTCTCATAAATAAGGGATTTATAGTCAAAAGCTTTGTTTTTACGGGTCTTTTTTTATATTTCACATGAGGTTTCAAGATCTTCCATCGCTGTGTTGAAGCGCCAAACAAAATATAAATTTGATGCAAAACTCCAAAGAATGTCGTTGCAACCACTGAAGATCTCTCCATGTCTCCAAGAATTAGATTGAGACTGTGACATCCACATGGCGTATAACATGATTTCGTATTGAGTTCAAGTAGACGTTTTTGTACACCACGATTGCAGCTTTTCATATTCGCTCCATTATCATATCTTTGGCATCTGCAGTTGTGGAAACATAACTTCAGATCTTCAAGCTTTTTTAAAGCATGATTCCGCGAGACCTAAACCAGTGCTGTCGTCGACAGCCATGAATCCCACAAAATATTTATTGATTTCCAATGGCGTACTCACAATGTTGAATATTCTCAAAATCATAGTCATTTGTTCTTGTTGATCAGCATCAGGTGTGCAGTCCTAAATGATGGAATAATATTTCGAATTTCGGACATTATTCATAATTTTTTTCAAAGGGGCATCACCAATCAGATTAATTATCTCATTTTGAATTATTTTGTCCAAGTAATGATCACGAATTTCTTCGTATTTTATACGTCGTAAATGATCCGCTGGACATAAATCGTACTTTTCTAACGATTCAACCAATTCCGAAAAATGTCCATTGTCAGGTTGAAACACTTAAATGCGATAGGCTCAATTATCGACTTATTTAATAAATTTTCGGTATTGAAGAGATTATAAAAACTGAATAATCCTTTAAAAAAAAACCAGAAAAATTAGCAGTGCCAGACTATTAAAATAATCTTTTAATATATATATTTTTTAGTGGTTGTCGTTACTAAGCGCTACATACGAACACAATTGTATACTTAAAAATAATTTTATTGATACCAAATTTCTATATCCATACCCATGCTTAGATTCGTTTGTATATTTTGCTACTTAAAACAGCATTTAACTTTTAAATGCATGTTACATTTTTACTAATCAAAACATTTAATATTCAACAATTGTTTATTTAGCGTAAATTTAGGTTACACGTTTGTCAATCTTGTGAAAATGTGTCTGGACAGATGAATTTACATTTAAAAATATTACATTTTAAACATGCACTATTTAAAAATAATCAGTGGGTAAAGGTATTGCACTGATTGGGTTCTGGTTGTTATGAGTCTTGTGCGAGGCCAGTGGCGGATTTAGGTTTGTCTGCGTGGGGGGGGGGCCAGGAGAATTTCAGGGGGCACCGCAAATTTTTTAAAAATTCATTCACTTTGTGCAAATATTTCTAGGTGCTGAGATAAAATTCATTTGTCTAAATTACTGGTTCTGCAGTGAAGATTAGAAATTTAATATGAGATTCACTCTTATTGTTATATTTTATGTTGAAAAAAAATTTCTGCTCACTTTAAATGTGAGATTTACTTTAATAAGTTTTCATCTTAAGAGACTGCTGCAACTCAAATATGAAATCTAAGGTGTGTTGTTTATGTTACATACATTTTCAGAGTTGCCCTGTTGCAACTTGCTAGACAAAAAGAAACATCAAGTCTTAAGTAGATATGGTTAATCAATTGAATTTATGAAAATGGTAGTTAATTTGGGAGCTGTTATTTGTGACGAAATCTAGATTTCTCATAATTCTTTGTGTTCACTTTCAATGGCTGAATATCCTAGCAGACTTTAACATAGAAAACTCAGCATAATAAGTTTATAGTCTTTGGGCTAAATAAAACATCTAAAACGTTTTGATAATGAGGTAGAATTTGATTAAATTTTTTATAGGCCTCCAATAGTTTGTTGTACTATCTGCAAGATGACTTATTAGTTTGTTCAGCTTGCCATAAATAGCAGTGACAGTAACTCAAAAAAATAACTAAGTGTTACATCATAAATGCTGCGTTTATAATTCAAAGTACATTATTTAATATTCTTTTTGTCTAAATCCAACCATTGCAATGAATCTCTTCAATAAACAAACAATTGTTTTATATTCAGGAGAGTAATAGGTCACAAATGCAAAAAAAAATGCTTTATTTTTTAAAAATGTTCATAATTAATAAAAGGCCAAAATAATTAAATAAATCCTTTATCATATACATAATATATGCATATATCATATGTAGGTAAAAAGATGACAGTAAATTATGAAATTAGTTCCAAATAGAACAACTTATTTTTACTAATAAAATTTTAAGAGCTACTGTTTTTTGTTCTTGTAATAGTTTTCTATCTGAAAGAATGATATGAGAATTTTAGCTGGCAAAATAGTTCAGTTAAAGACCAGGTAATCTGATGCTAAAAATAATTAAAAACACAGAGACTTTGGTTGAGCGGATTGGTCAGGATTAGTAACACACACACACACAAAGAGTGCCAATAATATTATACTTATAAATGAACTAAACAATTTACTTCAGAATTTTAAAGAAATAATTTATCACTGGAAGTTTGAGCATCAAACTTTGGGAAAATCAATGAACTTTACACAAACAATGATTTTAAGTTCCTTAAATAAACATTTAAAACTCTAATAAGAATTCAGAACTAAACACAAACCATGGATAAGCATAGGACGCAATATTCTTCTGTATAGAAGGAGCGTCTGTAACAGATAAGATAAAATAAGATAAGATAAGATAGAGCCCTGAACACTATATCAATTGCTTTCTACGTGATTTCATTGGTGCAAAACGATTTATCGTTGATTCAAAGTCAACGTTCTCAGCTAGATCACGTTCAATTGAAATTAATGCCAATCCAGACAGACGTTCGTTTGTCATTGTTGAGCGCAAATAATTTTTGATGATTTTCAATCTACTGAAACTTCTTTCAGCAGTAGCACATCTAACAGGAAGATTCAAGTATGGTAAATTTTATAGAGTATTGACAAATTAGGGAGACCTGATGCCATTTGTTTTTCAGTCAAGAATGGCTGAACCTTTTTAAGTTATAGTTCACTAGATAATGTGCAGTCGTTTGGTACATGCAATTCTTTGAAGGTCTCATATTCTACGATTGCTTCTTCAAGGTTAATGTCGTGTTTGTAAATTTTGCATAAACTTTGAAAAGAATCTTTATTTTCTTCCGAAATTTGTGGTGGATCAATACAATAGAAATAAGTAACTGTGCTCTAAAAGTTATTAAATCGATCATCTATTTGTGTTACAAGTGTATCCATGATAGTGAAGTACGTTTAAGATTTAAAGCGTGTAGCTGGATAATCAGCCATTTTATCTCTGCTAAGTTCGCCTGCCATACTTTTCAATTTGCTTTTCTTTAAATTCTGTTTCAACATCTAGTTTGGAACATTTTTCGTAAAAAAATTATTTGACATCTACATTCAGAATTTCAAAAGCGTCATGGCTTCTCATTTCAATAAACTTATTTCTTCCAACATCTTGCAAAGGCGTTGCAAGTAGTTTAATAGAACGAAGATAACTTTTGTACAAATAGCATCAGAAAAAAAATAATTTTGTTACTAAAACAGATAGTCCCATAGCTTCTGCTCTGACACTTCATTTATATTCTGTTGATTCCTTTCAATCAAGTGTGGCTAGAATAGCAAAGAATGATCCAAGAACTGCATGCCTACTGCTTGCACATCTTGTATCAGAAAGTCGTTTCAGAGTATCTACTGTTGATTCATATTGAGATTTCTGGTGTTCTTTAAGAGTATGTAGACGTGGTAAACTAGACGTAAGGAATGCATACAACCTTAAAGCTATACCGAAAAACAACTGTACATCAGTGTATAGTAACCAAATTCAAAACATGGGCACAACAATTGGGTGAAAGTTTCTTTATTTGAGTTTGAAGGCCACTCTTAATTCCAGAGTATGCCTGACCTCGATAGAGTGTGATATCAATGTTTCGCTTTTGTAGTTCCGTTAAAATCTTCTCAGCAAATGCGGCAGTATTGCTGTTTAATAAAAGTATAAAAGCCTATAAATCTTTCCACAACATGTCCAGATTTTAAAACTGAGCGTAAAGAAACTGACATCTGATCAACTGTAGATATATCAATGGTTGAATCAATAATTAAAGAACGGAATTGTGCAGACTTAACTTCATTATCAATTGGCACCGATGATTCAGATGCGAGTGATTGAATTAAATCAGTTTGAACATCATGACTTAATAACTGGTGTTCGTAGGGGGCGCTAATGTTCCTATTAGAACTTACTAGGGGCGGGGCTTTGTAGACCTTGGTGGGGCCCCTCTGCCTTCAAGTTCAGCGGATGACTTTCTTATCGTTAGTCATTCCATTTTTATTGTGGCTTTAACGTGGGCTAGATCCCTAGCCCCTCAATTTGTGAGGCGAGCGCGCATTGACTTCGCTATCCAGCCGCTGTTTACCAAAGTATAAAAGCCTATAAATCTTTCCACAACATGTCCTGATTTTAAATAACTGAACGTAAAGATAAACTGGCATCTGATCAATTCTAGATATATCAATGGTTGAATCAATAATTAAAGAAAAGAATTGTGTTGACTTAACTTCATTAACAATTGTCGCCGATAATTCAGATGCGAGTGATTGATTTAAACCAGATATTACAGTTTCATCATTTGAAATACGATATTTTGCTACCAGTTTGGTGTTGATTAGAAGTTTCGTGTTTAGCAATCTTTTTTCTGCTCTAGTGACACCTTTTTTAGTGTTCATCGAGGGTGTCTTTAGGGGGCGCCGTTTTAGACCCAACAGGGGCGCGGGGGGGGCAAGCCGCCCCCCTGCCCTATAGCTCAATCCGCCACTGGGCGAGGCCCCCACTAATCGGAGGCCCTAGGCGGCCGCCTAGTTTGCCTACGCCTAAAGCCGGCCCTGGCCCCTTGTGATGGTGTCACCCGGTGCATTCCGCACCCCTAGTGACGCCACTGGTTACGTTCTCTTACTATTTCAGCCTCTTGTTTTTTTTTCAGTTCAGTCAGTAGAATTAGTACGAGAATAATAATTTACACCCAATACGGATAAGAAGGCAGTGGCGTAGCTAGAACTTTTTCCGCCCGGGGCGGTCTCAAGTTGGCCACCCTTTTAGGGCATAAATGACGTCAAGCACCTGGGGGGGGGGATGGGATTAAATAAAAGTTCCACTTAAATATATGATTACCGACACTTTATTTAATGACGTTTTACATGGCTTCACGCGTGTTACGATATTAGAGTGCAGCCTTACACTAAAAACATATTTAAATGACCAAAAAAAAATGATTTGAAACATGCTCATTTTCAAATAAAAATACGGCTTTTATGAGGAAGCTTTGTGACGTCATATTGAAGAAGGGGTATAAGTTTTGTGACGACGTGTGACGAGGGTGGAGGGGGTGAAAAATCAGTCATGGATGGCCCCTTAAGTCAATCATATGGTGTTTTTTTAAAAATAAATTAATAAACATGAATAAATAATTGTAATTGAAACGAAGTAAAGGTGGGGAACATTTTTACCATTGCATGTCCTATTTATGTAAGCAGTAATAAAAGAGGCCGCATAAGATGATATACCTATAAATATACATTTATAAAAATATAAGATACTTTTTTAAAGGCCACAAGAAAGTTATTGAGGTCGCAGCCCTAATGAGACAAAACATATTCCAATGTACAGACCGTTCAAAAATTTAAAATCACTAAAAAAGGCATCGATTTGTTTGGAAAATTAAGCGGTATTCGTCACAGATGACGCTTTTTATAAGAAAACTGCACACACACACAGGCCCGGACTTAAGAGACCCAGGGCCCCTAGGCACTTCGCATTTTGGGCCCTCCAACCACCTTGAAGCTTTTTGATAATGCAAGCCAGGCTTTCGAGCTTATGTAAAGATTCCACCACACGGGCCCCTAAGCAGGCTGGGGCCCTAGGCCAGGGCCTTGTAGGCCTAGGCAGAAATCCGGCCCTGCTCACACAACCATTATGTAACAAACACATGTTACGCAAATCCGTTAATTAAGACTCGAAATTAAGAAAAATTTGGCTGTTGGAAATGGCTTTAATTTTCAAATGCCCACAAATGCCGCCCTCTAAATGTGTGCCGCCTGGGGCGGACCCCCCTCCCCTGCCTAGTTACGCCACTGTAAGAAGGTTCCTTCTTTTCTTTAATTTCTTCCTTATATTTTATTTTATTTTAATAAGAAGTTTCACTTACTTTAAAAAAAAACAACAACAAAAAACAACAACCTTTGTTTCATAAGTTCAAGCTAATTAATGACTAATGACTAGGACTTTGCGGCCATAACAAAGTGTCCCCCCATCCGTCCCTGGCTACGCCGCTGTAAAAAGCAGTATTGATAAATAAAAATAACAAAGTAACTTAATTTAAATTCAATGTTAATAAGCTTCCACAAAATTTGGTTTTGTCTTGTTGTTTCTTTCCTTTAAAAAATAAATAATTACATTTCTTTTCCTTAGACTATTATGAACTTCATGGCATGGACTTTGGTGAAACGGCTGCATCCTATCACCTTGTACTTGTAAATTAATATTCCGAATTCAATGCTTTTTGTCAAAACGACTACCATCATGAGAAAATTAATAACAAGGTCGAGACAAGTAACAGGGAATTCCCCTCTGACGTAGTACACAAAAACACCTGCAAAACAGCTACCGTATGCGTACACGGGGTACCATCATGATTCATGATGATGTCGGAACTAGGCTATCATATTCTATCTACTAGATATATACTATAAACAGACGCGCTGACATGTTAAAGTAATACAAATAAAATATGAGAGGTATGTGAATGTGATGATTATATTTATAAATTATTTTACCATTCAAAATGAAAAAAAGTCAATAGTCTATAGTCTATAGTATAGTATAGTCTGTATAGTATAGTCTAGGAATATTTATTATAATAGTTAATAATGTTAATTGTCAAGTTCAGTCAAGAATTGGGCTTTTTAGACAATTATAATAACTTAATTTGAAATATGTAAGTCAAGATTTCCTAGACTTCAATTGAGAGCGAATATTGATACCCTAATAATTAACAAGAGATTTTTAGAGATAATAAATAGTACCCACATGACGTAACAATAAACAGTAACAGTGAGTAGTACTAGAACATTTAATTATGGTGATAAGAATAAGAGTAATTAAAGTCTGATGACACTGAAAATAATAATAATATAATATTCAGTCAGTTCAGTGAGTGTGAAATGCATTTTGATTTTAGGCATTAATTAATTTACAAATAATAATCCCAGTAAAATTCAGAAAGTCAGAATCAAAAAGGCTTAGGCCTTGTTGTGTGGTGTGGACAAATTGTCTGCTCATTTGTTAAGCTTTCAGTCATAATTACATGACTAGTCAGACTAGTCCCTTGCCTTAGTAGTATTTTATCCAACGTAATTAATATTACCATCAACCTACACTATTAAAAAAAGTTTTAAGTGTGGGTCATAATTTATTGTTTATGCTAAAATTTTAAAAAGGTCTATTATAATTAGGCCCCCTATAGTTCTCTTATAACTTTTACTTATTTTTAAAGTACATGTATGATGTATTGACATGTTTTCTTGCAGTTTCTCCTCCTGTACTAATGGATCTACTATTAGTAGGCTTCTCTCATTTAATTACATCAGTACATCAAGCACACTTCATTTTGATCACATTCTCTGTGCATGTTGTTTCTAGTTATTGCTTAATTTCATTATTATTCAGTCTACCATCAAAATTGGTGAATCCCCTATCAAATAGTCTATCAAGTCTATCACCTATATTATCTGAACTCAAGATAATCAGTGGATCACAGACTTAGTACTTAGTACCTGTCAGTGAAAGAAGACATTGAGTATGGCCAATGGAAAAAGAGATATTACATAAGTTAAGCAGCAGAACACACTTTTTTGTATAACCAATAATTAAAAAAACAAAACAAATTACATTTAATCAAAAGTGGCATAATTAATTGAATCAATACATTAGCTATTAAAAAAATTTTTTAATGACATAAAATCTTAAATGTCATTTAGGTTTTAAATTTAAATGTTAAAATGTATGGCTGTGGCACTTGTATACTGATACTGTTGCTGTAATTTGCCATGATAAACCAAATTAATTATTTATTATAACAAAAATAAAACACTCCTAGGATTTCAGCTTTCTTTCAATATTTTGCAATGCCACCATCTAAGACTTCCATCTTGAGTCATCACTGTTGTGTGCAAAAAAAAATACTTGTATAATTTCCTTGATAACCTGTACAGAATACAACATACATCATTTAAATGTAACAAAACATCTAAAACGTTATAAAGTGCATTTGAACTGAAAAGGTTGAAATTAATGCTTGGTGTTTGTTGATTCTTGTCCAAAGAATCGGTAAAGTTTTATATGTACCAAATTTACTCCATTTTTTGGACAATTTATAAAAAAATCATTCTATTTCTTTTACAGCTAATATGTCAAAAACCAGCTGTCTGACATCACACTGTCTTTTATTACTAAGTTTTGTAAGTTTACACATGTTTTAAAATAAAGAAATAATAAAGGTTTTTCACAGCATATACTTTTGTCCTTTAAATGAATTGTCATATATTTATATAATTTATTTAGATGTTTTTTTTTCAAAGTTTATTTATATGTATGCCTTTGAGATTAATCCAAAGTAAATGTTAATAATTAGTTCCAAATTATCATTTAAAAAACCAAGTTTGTTAATGTCTTGGGCAAAATTAATTTTAATTTTAATTTAATCATTTTCAGCTGTTTTTATTTACTTATTTACAAACTGAATGTAAATTAAAGAATTAATTTTTTTTTATAGCTCTTATTGTTAAATGCCTCAGAAGTCACAGATAGAAGCTCCTTACCATCAGGTGAAATTAATAAACTTTTTCAAGACAAACAGTCATGGAAGAAATTTGTTTTGAATATCTCAGAGGGTTATGATGACATTATAAGAACTTTGATAGTCAGCTGCAAAGAACATTACTATAAAAACAGAGATGGTAAATGTGAACCTTGTCGACTGTGTGTTCCACCTGAGGTGACACTGCTGTATTGCTCCTCCAATAGAGATACAGTTTGTCAACAATTAAAAGGCATGAAATCAGGTAAATATAATTAGTTTACACACCTAAATAATTTTGTAGTATTTAATAAATTTAGAATCAAATTTAATTATTTTTGAGTTTTAAATTTAAATAATCTATTAACATATTGACCAAGTATTTTTTATTATTAATCATTATTGTGCCATATTGAACACAATGTTTTTAAAGTCATGGCTTACATCTTCAAGCACTAAACACAAAAAAAACAACAACAACAACACGGGGCAGAAATAATAAATTTTAAAATTGTCTGTATTTATGTTTTGATGACAAAGAAATAATGTCAGTTATTAAAAATATATTTGCAGTCCCATTATCACAATTTATGTTGCTCTCAATCTGTTTAAATACAAAGATGATTTTTAACTCTTTCAGAAAATCGTTTGTGGTTACCAAAGAAAAGTCAAAATGAAATATTTACAACATGGAAGCATGATAAAGCACAAATTAAAATATCTCATATCGATTTCACAATGTTGGTAGGTAAAAATTTCATTATAGGGCTGAAATTTATATTCTAACTGATGCTCAAAAATAACATCAAGGTTTCTATATTGGTATTGTTAACTTTGTTAGGGGAACAACTTAGTTGTTAGTAAGTTGTTATATTGAGTAAAGTTCTAAATATAGGTGAGACTGCAATCAGGCTTATAAATAAATAGAAATTATGTTATACAAACAGGGTATGTATTGACCTGACAAGACGTCACTGAACAAGAAACGATTTGGCAAAAAACCTTCCTCAAAGAACAAATGGACAAAAACAAATAAAACTAATAGAATTAAATGAAAACTTAACTGCGGTGTAATTCAAAGCCAAAAAGAGCAGTAGGAGGAATAGAGATGTACAGAGGTTGTATATCTAAGAGGAGAGTGGGCGTGGCGAATCATTATCATGTCAGTGAAAATAATACATTCGTCCCATGTAGTGCAAGGGTCCCATATTCTTGGATAAGCCTATTCTCCAGACTGACTCTGCTGGGTGTGTTTGTGCAGGAGACCATGGCGGCGACAGACAGGTAATCAAAACCAATATGGTCGCATCCATTGAAATGTCAGGAGGCACTACACAGTTTATCTTGTGTAATCGATAGTAAATGCTCAAAGATACGACATGACAGGATCCTCCCGTCTCATCAATGTATTTGGTGGAGCAGCGCTTACACACATTGGTGCAGACCACATTGCAGCTAGTGCAAAGAAAGCCATCACTAATCTTGAATGTCACGTTAGGGAAGACAATCTGGTCCATCTGGATAACAGAGGGACACGTCTTGCAACTAAGACGGCCACATGATTTTGTACCCAAATGGCAGCTTTGTACAAGTAGGTCTCGCAGATTTTTTTCCCCTCGTGAATTCAATCAGGGGTGGTGTAGAGAAGCCGTTGTTAGTCTCCGGGTCTGCGAGGAGGATGGCGCCGTTTTTCAACAAAATTTTGTTTTGCCCTGATGTTGTCGGGATGGTAAGGGAGAACAAGTTTGCTCCTATCACTGTTGTTGCTGATACGTGATTCAAAGGCTTTTAACTGGAAGCACAGATTGTAGTATGGCGTCAGGGTATGACCTTTGGCTAAAAAACACCACCATTTCCAGTGCCTTTCCCCAAAAGTCCTCATGAGATTGTCACTGTCGATGGAGGCGATGAAGTTGTGAAAAGGGGATAGAATCCTTACACGATTTAGGATGTGAGGAGTAGAGTACTCTCTTCCTCCTACTGCTCTTTTTGGCTTTGGATTACACTACAGCTAAGATTTCATTTTATTTTTTTGGTCATTTTTTTAAGTTGAGAAAGGCCTTTTGCCGAAACGTTTGTTGTTCTGTGATGTCTTGTCATGCCCACATATATCCTGTTTGTATAACATATATATCTAGAGTTCTAAATAGTTAGAGATATTTTAAAGTGTAGAGGTATAAAGTTTTAAAAAAATAAATTATTTGTAAAAAAAGTTTAATTGAGGCTTTGATGGTTGCTACATTAAGAAAATACATGTAATTACAAAACGTGCTATCATAGACAACCTAATTTAATTAAAGAGAAGATTTGAAGTTATTTATTAATGTTAAATCTTTTATTGAATGTACATGTATTATTTTTTGCTTTTATATATTCAAAATTTTTACTGGTTAAATTTTTGTTTTCATAAATTCTACTAAAACATTAAATGTAAAATGGCTTAAGATTTGCCGAAGAAAATTAATATTACCCTTATCCTTTGGTATTTTCAGGCTAAAAGAAGGAGAAAACGGCAAAGTGATAGAAAGAATAAGAATGGAACCAAAAGTTTTGAATTAACTACAGTTTCAGTAACAGAAAAGTAAATTAATGAATCTAAATCTAACATTCCATTAGCTACATATATATTAAATTGACAATTTTATTTTACTGTCTTGACATTTATGATTATTAATTTTTGGTACTGTATTTTGCCCTCAATAATTAAAAATACCATTTGATGGTATTAGTCTTTTAGACTTCATAATTCTAATGGAATAAACATAAAAAAAGCTTTTTAGCCCTCTTTCAGAAAAAATTTATTAAAAATATTCATTTAAAACTTTAAAAATAAAATATTTGGTATATATGATGTAAATAAAAAAAGCAAGTGTAAAAAATATAAATTATTTTAATTTGGAGTGTAAATGTAGCCTCCGTTTATTAAAGCTAAGCTAAGTCATTATTATGTTAACATGCATAAAGCAAAATTCAAGGAAAAAAAAAGAATATGCTTATCAAGTCCTTACATCTATAATCAGCTCAGAAAATCACAGAAATGTATTTGATATCAATATATGAGTTGTATAAAAAACAATTGGAAGCACTCCTTTAATTGTCATAAATGACCAAACACGAGTGCCATGTACTTTCAAGTTATCACATTCTTTTTTATCATTTTGGCAGGAATAAAAAAAAGAAAAACAGTTCTTGTATTTTAAAATTGACATTCTTATTAATATAAAGAAATATAGTTAAATTATACATGTTGTTATTGTTCCATAATTTTACATACTGACATTCTAGGAGACATTTTTCTAAAATATTTGAAGTTATGTTAACCTTTTTTTAAAGGATGTAATAAAATTAACATGTATGAACTATAACAACAGCTTTGCTACTTTAAAAAATAGGCCAATGAAAAATTAACAATAACTAAATAATACTGCCTTCTGCTTCTTAGTGATGCTTGTCTAAAGTTACTGTAATGATTTTTTTATTACAGGTATGGTTTTAATTAAAAATGACACTTGAGAAGGAATGGTTGCTAGAAATATCCTTTATTTTGTAAATTTAATGTCTAGAGTGCAGATTTAAGATTAAAACAAAATAGATACAAAAAAAAAGGCATCCTAGACTTTTAGTTTTTAAACTTATGTCTCACATTAAATAAAATTCTTGACACCAAAATTTTAAATTAAATAACATATTTACCTACAATAAAATTATAAACAAAATTAAAACACCATCCCTTTAAAATGTTAAAACTTTATGTCTATGCCCTCTTGAGGGACACCTGACAATATGTTACGGATTGCTTGAGAATATCAGAAATATGATGAAATACTGTTGAGTATCATTTTTTTGTGATCAAGAAAGTCTATCTCTTACTCTTTTTGTAATTTCTAGGATAATCCTATTTGTGGCTCCAAACAATTCAGCATATGTTTTGAAAGAGTCACAAAACTAAAATGTTGAGAACTACTTAATTTAACGGGATACATTTTCCTATAGCCCTTCCAGCATTTTATTTTCTTTAAACTCTTGATCAAGACCAAAATTTGAATATAAAAAAACAACATAATTTTTAATGTTTGAACAAAAAATTAATTTTAAATTGGACACAATTATAAACTTCTTTTTTCAGCAGAGCCTTACACCCGTAAGTAACTATATGCCATAAATATATGGTGATTATTAATACTTGCTTGACAATTTATATATAAGTTTCCATTCCATTTGTAGCATAAAAATTACTAGCTAATTTTTTAACTACAATATTCTTTTTATATTCTTTCAAAAATAAGTACATGTCCATGTTACCAACTTAAAGGATTCCAGAAAGTTTGTCCCTCCTGTTTTTTTCATATTTTATTCATTGTTCAAAATCAACACTGAAATATGGCATTCACATTCTAATTTTTTAAAGTGGATTTTTTTTTCTGACATAGAATGGGAAATTATTTTTAACTGCATGAATTGGTGAAAGCAAGTAGAAAAAAAAGTACACCTAATTTATCCTGTAATACAAATTGATTTTTTAAATGAAAAAAAATAAATATTTCTTTCATTTTCAAAAATTGAAAACTTTATTATAAATGTTTTGTTCATTTTCCTGCAACCCACAAATCATTTAACATATACTGGAAACATTTTTTTTGGTCTTTAAATTATTTCATGATAATTTGATTTGACTGCACATAACTTTATTTTTACTCTGTTAATAACTTATAAAACTAAAGAAAGTAACTTGATCACAAATTTGCATTTGGCAGTTAGTGAGATATAATGCTGAATTTAAAAAAAGTTTCAATGTTTCCTGAATAATTGAAGTGCATAAAAACCATTTGAGGATGAACTACTGTTATCTTATCTTCTTATCTGTTACAGACTCTCCTTGTATACAGAAGATCATTGTGTCCTTCGCTTATCCATGGCTTATGTCTATTCTTGCATTTTTTCATTAGAGTTTTAAATGTTGATAGAGTGTTGGTTTTCCTGGTTTCCTCAGGCAGGCCATTAAACGTCTGAATTCCGGACGGGAAGAATGAGAATTTGTATGTTTGTTCTTGCATACGGAATAAGAAAAGTGTTTTTATCCCTATGTCTATCTGAGGGTTTTATTAGCTTATCTTTCTGGTGTATTTCCAAGTTAGAATTAATTGCCTTGTGTATTATTACTACTTTGATCTTTATTCTTCTATCCTCTAGTGTTACAAGGTTTAATGATTTAACTAAGGGTGTTAGTCTTGTCAGTTTTTTAAAATTTGTTCCAGCTTATCAATGTTTTCTTTGGTGGATGAAATTACTGTTAATTTCTCTGTATGATAATGGCTTGTTTGATATTGATTTCATTCCATTTCATTCCATTATATTGATATAAACTCAATTAAACTTTCTTAAAACCATTTAAATAAAACAGAGTATTTGTCATAAAAATGAATCGATATTTTAATCTTATTTAAATAAGTTTGTAGAATGGTCTTTGCTCAGATTTCTATGAATATGCTTTTTTGAACAATGTTTGAGGAACTTAGAAACTTATAAATTAACTTTATGACATTTAATTTGGGTTAAATAAACTTCAATATTATTTTTAGCCAACAGTGATATCATTCATATCATCAACATTGTGAAAATTTTAGTTAAATTTGTACATCATTCTACATTCTAGCTAATGTTCTTTTCTCCATTTGTGCATTGCTATAAATTTATTTTGTTCAATATTTATCAAAATTAAAAAAAATAATTTCAAAATAAAAAAACAACAAACAAGTTTACTTCTTATTTTCCCTCAAACGTTTCAGATCTTATATTTCAATAAACCCTTAATAGGCTCCTCCAATTTTACGAATATTAGTAATTTAAAAGAAACTTGATTCTAAAAAATATTTAAAAATCCGCCTTTTGTCTTATTACTTCTGATTTTAAAAAAATTAACTACATTTATTTGATATTATATATTGTCTTGTTCTTATATTAAGATTATTATTATTTTCTATTTTATTATATATTTTTTTACAATTGATAATTAATATATAGATTTTGCATACTTTCTATTTCAGAGCTGTTGAGTCACCAGAAACATCCAGCAATTCTACTGGTAATTGCTTCATTTTAACTGTATTATAATGATAAAAGAAAAATATGTAAAACTAGCGTTTCACCCATCAAAAATGACGGAAGTTTTCAAAATAAATACACATCAGATTTAAAAAATAACGTAATACAGAACTTTCATTTATTTTATTTATTTTTATTTTATTCATTTATTATCATATTGAACAATTTTATGCGGAACGTTCGAAAAGAGTTATATTTGGTGCAGTAATTTTTTGTGCGCACTATTGAACAAATCAGCATTACATCCAAGAAGCATTACATCCATTACGGGAATTATGTATGTTGATAGTTTATTTATAAGAAATAAATATCTCAACCTCTATAAATATTAAATCCCACTGGCCCCAAGTCTCTATTCTGATATGTTTTAATAATTAAAATGGATTAGAATGGCTTAGATCATAATTATGCCTAATGGGAACAATGCTTTTTGTGATGCACTTTGACTAAGTATATTTTAAATTATTTTAATTAATTAAAAATATGAAAGATAATTTTATTGAAGCTTTTATGGTAGTTCTATTGTTTTTTATTTGCTAGCCCCCCTACAAATTGATACTCATATCGTTTTTAAACTACAATTAAAACACCTTGACCTTAATTTATGGTAAAATCAAGTTTAACTTAAATCTATCTTTATATAGACCTTAAAAAAATATTATTAAAAGAAACCTAGCAAAGGTAAAAATCCTTACATATTTTAAAGAAAGTTTTTCGACTCTTCCAGCGCTCCCTCCACCATATATTATAATTTTATTGCATCCATGCACCAAATCGGATACTAAAGTTTTATTATTTGAGAAGCAAATGTAATAATTGTATTTATTTGTGTTAAATTGTCAGGTACATCATCATGGGTCTATATAACCATTGGTGTTGGACTAGTTGCAATGCTGGTGATCATCTTTATAGCAACAATGTTGTATCGTAGGCGAAAGAGCTCCCAAAGACAATCTAGAGCTCCTAAAACAGAATCTCCTCCTGAATCTTACATAGCTTGCCCCACGTAAGCTGAAATTTAAATATGATTTTTTTTCCATACCTAAGCAGATACACATGTTTAAAATCAGGTGATTTTTTGTAGGTCTTTGAACAAAATGAAATATATCACTATTATTAAATCAGTCTCTTTTTAACCAGTGTACTCTGTTTATTGCACATGAACTTTTGTCAAATAATTGACTTGCCAGAAAAGATTGATCATAGTGATTGAAACAGTCACCTTTAACTCGAGAAATATCTTATCTTTGACATTTTAACTAATATTAATTAATATTATGCACATTTTATTAACTTATTATTAACTAGCAGATATCTGTCATGTATTTGTGATACTATATTCATTTAGATTTATATTAATATTAACCCATTTATGCCGGAGGTTGGTAATTTGTGAATTTCCATATATAACTCATATATCTTATCTTATATTATCTGTTTACAGACGCTCCTTCTATACAGAAGATTATTGCGTCCTACGCTTATCTATGGTTTGTGTTTAGTCCTGCATTTTTATTAGAGATTTAAATGTTGATAAAGTGTTGGTTTTCCTGGATTCTTCAGGCAACCCATTCCACGCCCGAATTCCGGACGGGAAGAAGGAAAACTTGTATGTGTTTGTTCTTGCATACGGAATAAGAAAGGTGTTTTTATCCTTATGTCTATCTGAGGGTTGTATTAAGTTATATTTGTGTTGTATTTCTAAATTAGAATTAATTGCTTTATGTATGATTACTACTTCGCTCTTGGTTCTTCTATCCTCTAGTGTTTCAAGGTTTAATGATTTAACTAATGGTGTTATTCTTGTCAGTTTTGAATATTCTCCAGTATTGTTAAGAAAGAAAATTATGTCAATGCCATAAGAACACCACATTTTGATGTGAAAAATGTGATGTTGCCTTACAAGTTATATGTTAGGTAGAATAAATTTAGAAAGACAAGAATTGGAAAAAAATTTTTTTGATTTTATTCTGTTTTTGAGTTGTAGGGTGTTAAAAAAATGGATCATTATGCAAAACAATTATATTTTTTGTAACAAGGTGCATGAAATACTGCATTTTTGGGTCTGAAAATGGTTGTAGCTATTACTCTGTGTCATATTCAACAAAGCACTTCACTTGTAAGGCAACATCACATTTTTCACATCAAAATGTGGTGTTCTTATGGCATTGACATAATTTTCTTTCTTAACAATAAGATGATTCTTGCCATCAAATCGTGAATCAATGTTTCACTTCTGAGAAGGGCTCGCTTTCCTGCCAGTTTCCGCGGATAGGCCATGGGTCAGCACATAATGAGTTGCTGTAAGGCTTTGAAACATATTTTATGCAATAGCTAAATGTTTTGTAAAATCAATTCAAAACAGAACAACAGAGGGCTTGAATACCATTTCTTTAAACGGATTGATGCTCTATACTTGTCAATATTCTCATCAGCTCTGTCCACATCTCCCATGAACTGATTATATAACTTGATCAATCTTTGGCTGCTGAACTTGGATCCTCTGTCTCTGAGAATAACGATGGAGGAGTCAACAGTCACAACACTGTTCTCTTGCCATCTGCAGACATTATTGCCTTTTCCATCAATTCTATAATCAAGTGTGCCTCTTTGTTTTTTTCTTAGAGCATCATCTGATTCCAGTGGAGGCATGTCAATGCCATCTTTTTTCACGCTGGCTTTAGCCCGATGACCCATTGAACTGAGTTTATCAAGTGGGACAATGCGGGTAAAATAAAAAGTTATCAGACACAAAATGGTATTGTCCAGGATGCTCCTCTGTCAATGCCTCAACAAACTGACGGATAACGGATCCACTAACACCATAATAATCAAATTTGGTGTTCGGGTTCTTACCCTGATATGTCTAAAACAAACAATTGTAGCTTAGGCGTGTTGCTCCACACCAAAACTTGAAGCCAAAACTAATAGGTTTTCCACCTGTTTGCACCCATGGCAACCAAAGTAAGGAACCATGGACTCATCATAGCTAAATCAGGTTTCTTTTGGAAAAATCTCAAAATCTCTTATTTTGTTTGGTTACAAGAGGTCGTAGCTTTGCAAACTTGTCCATTTCATTATTTTCATGTAACAAGTGTTCTTCTTTCAATTTTGGGACTTGTTCAAAACAGAGGTTCAAGTAAAAGACAAGTTATAATCCATTAGTCATAATGGTGGAAAGTGGCTTGGTAGGCATAAATGGGTTGATTGAAAACCTATTGTTTGCTGCAGTGTTTACAGTTTAAAGGACACAATAATCTTCTGTATAGAAGGAGTGTCTGTAATAGATAAGATACATGTTTAATGTCTATTTCTATGGTCTCTTTATAAATTACTTTAAAAATGTCTTTTAGGAGAGGAGAAAGCGCAAATGAAAGTGGATTTTCCAGTGAAGCTTTAGATGGGGGAAGAAATTTGTGTAAAGATTATTATCATGATTCTGGAGATATGTATGAATTAAAGACTCTGACTAGACAAGAGCAAATTGAAGAAAGTTCAAGAGGTCTTCGTCCTGATCCGATTGTGAGCTGTGAGTGCTTAGTTCTATATTATGCAAAAAATATTTCTTACTTTTGAAAGTTGTGAATTATACCTTTCAACTTTATTATCATTTAGCTTTAAAGCTCAGGGATTTTGAATGGTAAAAAAAATTAAATTTAAAAAAATGTATTCTTTAAATATAAAACAACAAAATGAATGCACTCAAGATCATATTTAAAAAGAAACTTGCATGTGTATACCAAAGTCTTTACAAACTTTTTTGAAAATGTACTAAGAATATTCTCGATTTGATTTCACGAATACCCATTATTATTTTTAATGATATATCAGTGGTGTCCGAAGCCCGGCCTGCAGGCCATATTTGGCCCGCGTTCAAATTTTAATTAACAATTTTAAAAATTGCTGACATTTCTTTGTTTACCAACATGGAAATTGATTACAAATAGTTGATAAAATTATTTGCTGTTATGTATATGGAATTAAATTTCCTCCTATGTCAAAAATCAATGTGAAAATATTCTTTATTTTTGCCAACTTGGAAAAGGAAATGAATGTGGCGTCGGTGTACTTTAAATTTTAAGACAGTTTTTACATCACAGTTTTTTTTTACATAACATTTTTGGCTCTAGTTATATTCAACACATTTTATTTATTATAAGATATGTAATAGAACATGAACGTCTTTATTCTATAACTTGGCAATTATTTATCCAACTTAAGTAAATTCTAATGATTGAATAATATATTTATATAGTCTCTAAAATTGCAAAGGAATTCTCCACTTTTTTACCTACATAATTTCTCTGTTACAAATTAAAAACAAAAAACAATCATATAATTATTAACGCCTGTAACTCAGTCTCAACATGTGTCACATTTTAAAATTATTTTAATCTGGCCCCAATAAATTTTTACTTTGTGGAACATGGTCCTCATTGCAAAAAAAGTTTGGACACCCTTGTCTTAAATAAATTACTATGAACACACTTTATGTTACCTAAGTGATTGGCTTCAAGAAAACATACAAAAATAAATTTTATAATACAAGCCAGTAAAATTTTAAATTAATAAATATTGAGTACAGTTTTTAAATTGTAGAGATTCATAAAACTGGGTGTGGGGAACCCTGAAAAATACAGGCAACAAAACAACAAATTCATAAGCAAATTCAAATAGCCTTCTTCAGTGATCATTCAACATTAGAAGTGTAGGAAAACATGTCATATATAATGGCTAATTCTTTGACATAATTAAAGATGGGGCATTTCTGTTACATGGAAGAAAGTAACTTTACTTGAATATCTTTGTACTTAACTGGATTGCAGTCTTCATCTTTATTGTCATAATGAAAGGTGATACTTTTTTTCCGATTGATGAATAGTAAAACTCATTCTGAAATATATTTGTAGAGGGAAATATTCTACTACATTTTTCAACCTATTAAACTGATTTAAAATAAAAATAACCCAAGGTTTGGGAATCTGCTGCTTTGAAGGCATTGAACATCTTAAATATGTGTCTGAATTTGGTATAGATTTTTGTTTTACAATAAATTTAAAAGTAGCTTTCTGAATATAAAAAAAAATTCAGAAAAGTAATGAGGGAATTAATTTTCTTTTTCTTTTAGACGACAATAACAGATCGAGGAGCAGAGCGGATTGTGAAAGCAGTGTCAGACATCCTATGATGACAAGGGAACGAGAAAGTTTGCAACAGTTTCAAGCACTCCCACGTGTAAAGATGATAAACAGTGCAAGCAGCACCCACTCATCAGATACAACCTCTTCCATCCTTCGCTCTTGTTATGGGCAACCAGAGCACGCAGAGCCTAATCGTAAAGGCCACATTTTCCGTCCTTGTAGTGATGATAAACTTAGAGGTGGAAATGTTGAATTTGATAGATGGTGAGTTTTTATAAAGTGTATTATTATTGTCACATTTTTTAATAGAGAGCTAAAAAAAAATATAGGAATATTAGGACATTTTGTTTCAATTTTTGCAAGATTGAATTAAGTTTTTAGAAATTTGTTTAAATCAATTTAAATTAATGATTATCATTTAAAAAAATATTAATTAAATGATTAATTTCCAAGATGATTAAGAATGGTTTTGAAAATTATATGGGAAAACAGACAAATATTACTGAATGGACACATCTGACTAGTTAACTCTTGAGATACCAAGGCACTTCATTTGAGAAATTTAAATAATTTAAAAATTTTTAGGCTTTTGAATAATATAGGGTGTTATTGACTTTTGGTGCTTGTCCAAAAAGCTAACCTAGTAAAAACTGATCTAAACAAATATCCTTTAACATAAAAAAGCTGGGAATGTTTAAAACAAGGTCATCAGCTGTAAGTTTCAAACACAACAACCAATTAGTGCAGTGCGAATGATTTGAAGTGAAGTATGGAATTTAAAAATGATATCGAAAGGGTTAATACATATTCTTTGTTGGAACTTGTTATTCCTAAGTTAGTTGACAGGAGTTTGACTCCTATAAAAAATAAAAAGGCAAAATCCAAAGATATCCTTTCTTTCATGGTGTGACAAATATAATTTTTAATGAATGTATAATCAATACATTACCATTAAAGAAAAAATACCAAGTAAATCAATATATGAGAAAATGTTGTCAATTTTCTTTGGTAGTCTTTTTTCAATACTGTTTTTCTTCAACTGTATTTGCTTTTTACAATTATTTATTATATCCACTAAAGCTATGAAGACGTGTTTGTCAACAATGACCTTGCTTGTGATAGACCATTGAACAGCAGGCAAAAATACTCTTACAAAAAGCGTTCCACTGAAGAGTTAAGAGGTAGAAATTACCAGAAAAATGATCCAATAAAAATTACTACTAATGATGCTCGTGGTAGCTCCCATGAAAGCTATACAAATGTACGAAAAGTTAGCTCCCATCATTCAGCACGAAGCTACATAAGGTAAGATCATACACTTTTGTAAATGAATAAAATAGTTGAAACCATCAATATTTTAAAAAGCAACTTCATAAAACAAAACAATGTGTAGTAAAAAACAAAAACGATGTAGTAAAAAACCAAAATTATGTGTAGCAAAAAACAAAACAATGTGTAATTAAAAAAAAGTGTCATAATGATTTGACCTCTTCTTAGCATTCCCCCAACAATCCCGTCAGAAAAATATGTTGGAGCTGGTACTGACAATCTATCAATACACTCGGAACTCAGCACTCCACCTGGCAAACTGGAGTGGCTGACAAAAAGCTTCAAGTTCTTTCCCAAAAATGACCTGGGAAGCTACCAGTCCAGCCTTGGTACACAGACAGAAAGCAATGTGGCAGAGCCAAAGTGTAAAACTGGTGAGTGTCTCACAACTTAATATAATTGATTATAGTTCAGGGGTGTCCAAACCTTTTGCATAGAGGGCAGCATTTCATGAAGAAAAAAAAGAACCCGTAAAAAGAAAGTTTTTGACTATAAATCCCTTATATATGAGACTTAATTAAAAGTATTGATTATGTTCAATATAACACGCACCGCGCGACAGACCCATGTGACATCTCAAGGGCTGGAGTGAAACTGCAGTGACTGGTGGAGGTCAACTATAGCAGACGCTACATGCTACTTAGAGATAAACAAAAATTTCATTAATTTAATTAAGGTACATTCAATCAATCTGAAATTTTGATACAATGCATTGTTAGGGGACACACATCTATGTGCAAAATTTCAGCTCAATAGGATCATGGGAAGTGGGTCATTTTTAAATCCCTTATATTAACTTCACCGCCGTCTCTGTCGTTCGTCGTCGGGCGGGCGGAAAAACAAAAGTAAAAAATGACCCACTTCCCGTGATGCCATTGAGCTGAAATTTGACACATGGACCCGTGTCACCTAACAATGTATCGTATCAAAATTTCAGATCGATCGAACGTACCGTAATTAAATTAATGCATTTTTAGTTTATCTCTATACAACGCATGTAATTCAATTTCACAGTTTGTTATTGTTTTTTTTTCACGTGACAGTTCAGTTCGCGCGTTGACGGCACCCATCGATGTACCGGCGTGCTTTTGTTTACATCTTACGTGTCACGCTGAGCTTGGTCCAGCGATCGGTAACCACACCTTTCCCCTCCCCCCCCTACCCCCGGGGTTATAAAGCAAAGGGGAGTTAAGACAGATTCAGTCTGTAAATGTTTGTCGCGTTTGAACATAATCAATACTTTTAGTTATGTCTCATATATAAGGGATTTATAGTCAAAAACTTTGTTTTTACGGGTTTGTTTTATTTACTTTTGTTTTTCCGTGGGTGCTACCACAACAAGACGGTGAAGTTAATATAAGGGATTTAAAAATGTGGGTGGGCCGGATTAAGATAATAAACAAAAAATTACATAATTTAAGATAGAGTTACAGACTTTTCAATTATAGGATTTTGCTATTAATTTGTCAGATAGATATTTTGTGGAGACAAAAAGGGGACATTGCGATCATGATTTTCTAGACTTTAAAAATATTTTATTTCATCATTAGAAATGACTAAAATTTGTTATATATTGGCCACATTATACACATGTTTTTATTTTATACTACGTATCTTCTAATAAATAAAAAGTGTTGAAAATAATGTGTTAACAAATGTGATGTAAAAACTGTCTTAACATTTTAAGTACACTTATGAAACATTCATTTCCTTTTAATATTTGCCATCAGTCGTACACATAACAGCACATAATCTCTTTCGTAATCAACATCCACGTTTGTCAACAATAAAATATCATCAAATTTTGCCATCATTCGACATAATCAAATTTTGTATTCAAAACAGCACATAATAATAATGTCCTCATTATGGAAAATATCCACTAGTCAATTGATTATTTAAGATGAGGTCACATGCTACTTAAAATTTGAACGCAGGCCGCATTAAGCCCGCAGGCCGGACTTTGGACACCCCTGTCATAGTTGAATGTTGTGATTAATGAATAATCTCCTGAATTGCTGACTCTTCTAAAAGTTCCCTTTCAGATATTTCCATTGATCAAATATATATCAGTGGAACTCATGATTTATGTTAAAATATTTAAATGGCTGAGTCAACACTGCTTTTAAAATTTTTTTAATTTGGTAATTATAAAATCAAGCTTAACAAAATCTTAAGTGCTTATTAGTATGTTGAGGCCTAATAGTATATGAGAGCAAAACAAATAGAAACATATCGGAAAGACAGATTGATTTATTAATGATAGGTACCATGATTTAGCCATTCACAAATATACAATCGAAAGGTGTATATTTATTTAATCAACAAGATTCAATTGACAAAGTCTTTGAGCATATAATTTAAAAAATAAAATTTTCATGACATATTTTTTGTACATACTTGTAAGTAAATAAAACACCAGAAGTTTAATTTGGATAAATAATCACTGCCATAATATCTCAAACAATAATTCACATGGCAATGAACTGTGGCAGTTAAAACTGTATTCAAATGTCAGGCATCAGAAAAATTTCCAAAAGTAAGCACTACTTGGGATTCATATCAAATGTGTTACTTAAATGCATGATTAAAGTTGATACATTGCTGCCTCCAATGCTTGGTGGGTTCTTTTTAGTTACTTAGATATGATATGCACAGCTCTTTAGTTTTAAATAAAGATTACATAGTTTCTTACATACACATTTCTATATGTGTGAATGATTAAGTTATGAAGACTCTTGAGTTTTTGATAAAATTTATAAATTTATTATTGTATTAACGAAAATACCCTTCTGGCTTAACTTAATTATTGAGTGAAATGAACAAACAACCTTAAAAGAAAAAAAAATTATTACAAAACTCCTCTCTCTTATGTAATAAGGAGTTGTATTGCCTTGGTGAAATACTCAATTTTCAGATCATCTCCTCACTCATTTATGTTTCTTTAATGCATCATTGATTTTCTAATATTTATGTCCCCCAGTATTTGGTACACAGTGGCAATTTGGTGGCTCCTTTGGTAGCAACGGTGGCACAATGCAAGCTAAGAATTCAGATGTAGCTCTTCATGTGCCTAGCAATGCTATACCAAGAGGGGAATTTGTGGACATTTTCGGAGCCGTGTTTATTGAAACACAGGAGATAAGAAAAAAGGTAACTGATGTGGAGTACCACGCTGAACAATCTGCTCATTTCTATCGATATCTGTGTATTCAAATGCCCCATTCTCTGCCAAGGAAATAAGCATTTGTTATTTAGCATATAATAAGATTATCTCCCATAAACTCCCTTAAAAAATTAAGAAACTCATGAAATGACATTTCCTCAACTTTCCGGTTCACCGACAAAACGGCCCCGAAAGTAAAAAATACAATCAAATATTATATTCGTATTTTTACTCACAGAATCAGTTTCATGTTTAGTTCACAAAAAACAATAATAATGACATCACAAGAATAAATTTAATAGCCTTTCCTCGATATGGTACCAAGTCATGGTTGTTTGTTGACAAGAAATAATATACATGTAATAACATCACAAGAAATAATTTTACAAATTTACCACTTTTATTAAGAACGAAAAAGTTGACAAAAGCTTGAAAATGTAAACCGTTTTGACCGGGGCCGTTATGTCGGGACCATTTTTTCCGGGCGTTTTGTCCAAGGCCGTTTTGACGGGTCACTCAACTTTCCAAAAGTTGACATATGCCCATTTATCTTTATAAAGTACTAATATTTGATTAAAAAATGTAGCATCATTTTTATTGTGTTTAACCAGTATTTTCCCCTGGTTTGAAAATGCTTAGAAATCTGACACCAGAATCTAGTATTATGCTTCTTAAATAATTTGACAAAATAATCATTTGTCCAGAAGCAGAAACTAATAAAAGTTGATCATTAATTTAAAAGAAATGGTAATTATACTGTTATAGATCTCACTTAAGATTGCCTTTGAATTCTGTGTTCTAGTCATTGACCTACTTGAATATAGTACATGTACTGTAATATTTGTAATTGCTGCTTGAAAAAATTTGACCTATTACGAAGTGTTGTGATGTAATATTCTTATTTTTAAGCAGTTAAAACATTTGTTTAAACAACACGTATACCCCAAGAAATAAATGCATCTTTTACCACTTAAATAACACACAATACTCTTCTTAGTTTTAATACCCATCCCAGACAGTGGTGATACCAAAGTTGTAACTACACTGAAAAGGTAACAGAAGAGAATTATAACTGTACAAATCTATTCACTGTTCAGAAAAGTCGATACAGAATCATTTACAGAGCTCTTGGCCTATTTGGCAGACCAGACCTAAACAAAATCAGAAATCTTTAAAAAATACTTTCAACCACATGGCAAATAAAATGACAGACAGTAACTTATCCTTTTTAGATGGACTTAAGGCTAAATAGAAAGTTTATTTCACTACTAACGACTGAGATCAACAGAGCAATGACAATACTTGATTTCTCAGTAAGCACTACTTCTGACAACATAGTGAGTTACTGGTGACTTTGGGCTTCACAGGGAAAAATCCATTCTCATCTCATAATGTGGCTTTTTTAAAAATGTTCAGTTTGAGTTTCCAGCTGGTGAAAGTCTGATCACCCCTTTAGTGGAGTACCATGCTGAACCATCTTCTAGTTTCCATCGACCTCTGTGTATTCAAATGCCCCATTCACTGCCTGAAGACTTTGAAATCAGTCACATTAAAGTAAGAGATTCAAGTTTCAAAAAGTTCCTCTGACTCTCAATGATATTTAAGAACTTGCAGCTTGAAATATTTAGTAACATAATATTTTTTGGTGTCTCAATTATCAAATTGTAATTTCTTGTTTTAATTCAAACTTTTTATAGTAAATTTCACACATTGGCTGTTTTTTTATTTAATTATACTCTCAGTTTAAAAATAAGTAAATGGCTCCTTTGTGATTAAAACAAATCTATTTTTAAAAATTTTTAAAAATATTTTTTAGATGTATATTTATTCCATTAGTTGTGTTACTAAAGTTAATATGAAAAAAATAAAATAAATTCAATTCCAATGAATTTCACTTTTCCCAATTGAAATGCTCAAAACTATTTTTAAATTGATACAGGTATATACTTTCACAACTGATGACAGAGGTAGGGTTTTATCTCTAAGATGTCTGCCCTTTAAAACCAAAGTAAATGAAGACAAGAATCAAGATGGCTTTTGGGAAAAAAGTTCAGATGCACACTCCATAGATATAATTACTAAACATTTTAGGTATTTTTGATATTTTGAATTCAACATATTTAACATGTGCTCATCAAAATTTAAAATACGAAGCCTCACCAATGACATTTGCTTCTAGGATTTTAATCTTAATTTTTTATTTTAGTTAAAATTGATTTAAAGTAAACAGAAAGTTTAAAGGGATGTGCTCTATTGTAATTCTTTTTATAAGCTATGGTTTATGTGCTTTTCCACAGTGGATATTTTTGTTCACTATGTGAAACATCAAGCCTTCCATCTATATGTACAATGGTGTTTGGGTCCCACGTACAGATGCATCCTACTCGAAGAGAAGTTAGGGTTATGCTCTATATATGGGACAGAAGGCTGACTATAAGAGACTATTTAGAGGTAATATTTCAAAATAAGTGCATGTTGGGAAAAAGGGTGACAAGACAATAACTGACTAAGAAGTTAGCCGTTAGTTGTCAGTTGAAATTTAGCATTCATGCAAAATCTATTTCATAGGCTTTTAACACTGATCTTTGATTGTACAATGCTGCAAATCTTATTTTTGACTTGCTGATATGGCGTTAACACATGGTTTGGCATTGTTTGGAAGAACAAAATTTGTTTAAATGATTTTACGGTGTAAAAGAATAGAAATTAATTTTTAAGTAAAATAATTAATGTGTTTTGCCATGTAAAAAACATTTTGAAAAATCTTTTAAAATAGTCTTGAGAATAATGATCTTTTATATATATATATATATATATTATTTTGTTTAAGCCATAAATTATTCATGTCACAATAAAAAAATTAAAATAGCATGTTAACTGATGAGTGCACTACATTATAACGAAACTCTTGCTTCTTTTTAAAAATTCTATATCAACTAAAAAATTACCGATTGTATACAATGGTCTTACTTTTCCATTCAGAGATTTCGCAAGTTAGAATCTGATGTAGACAGGCAGCTGTTGACTGACATGCAAGTACCGTTACTGGACTCTGCCTCCTCTGAAAGTCGACTTGTCATGAAGATGGAACCTATGGGTGAGGAGAAGGAGCGCGCCAGCTGGAGGCACATCTGTAGACCCAACAGCAAGTGGCCATTGTTTAAACCATTGCAGGTATACTAGTAGCTGGTCTTAGGAAAATGTTTCAGGACACATTGTCATTAGACACATTTCTATTTGATACATTTTCTAAGAGCCACACGGCTGGATAGCGAAGTCAATAGTGCGCTTGCCTCACAAGCTGAGGAGCGTGGGCTCGAGCCCACGTTAAAGCCACAATAAAAATGTTGATGAATGACTAACGCTAAGAAAGTCCTCCGCTGACCTGGTGAGGGATGGGCGCCGTCAAGGTCTACTAGATAAATTAGCAGTCTTATTCTGAAATCACCAGGCAATTAATTAATAACATTTTAAGATACTTTGTTCGCAAAAAAAAATGAGCAAAGATTTCCTGTTTATTATTTGAGAATTTTGAGAAAAAAAATTCCGATTAATCCTTAACAATTATACTTCTTAATAATTTAATACATTTAATTTGATTATTTAATGTTGAAGTTGCATTTTGTGAATTATTTAAGTTTCTTTAAACTTTTATTCCTACATCAAATGGTTTATCACACCAGGTTCGAAAACTAAGTGAAATTGTCCACTGCTGCCGACAAACAGACCCTATACGAGTCGAGTGGGCACTGGAAAATGTACCCAATCAAATGCCAAGCACAGTGTTCCAATGCTGCATTGATATCATGCATGCTCACGAGTCAACACGAGACTATGAGACCGCAATGAGAGAAGACAGTGATGACCTCATCAGGACATTTTACATCAGAGATCTCAAAGTCACAGGAACTCATGTAGGACACTTAACAATGAGTTATCTTGAAAATAGTTTATACTGTTATTTTTCTAACGACATAGTTGTACATTCAGCGTAGCTATTTAACTCTTGTGCCACATCTTTCATCTGCTGGTTCCCCATTTGAATGAATTATTAAATTTAATTTGGCTTTTCAGCCAGAATCACTCAAAATTAACATAAACACATAATAGCTTTGGATTTCATTTCTATATATTGATGTATTGAAAACTGCAGGAGGCATCCAAAATCCAAGAGTTTCATCGTTCTGACATTAAAAGGACCTTGTCTGAGGTGATGGACCCTGGAGAAACAGAAAGAGTCTGCCAGGAATTTGGTATAACAACCAGAGATATTGGAAATTTTAGAAAAAAGTAAGTCCATTTTTTAAAAATTTGTTAGTCCTAACTTATGCCTTTTACCTCACCAGGAGCAAACAGTCTTCATAACTTTCTGTTCATCTCAGTCCTGTGTAAAGTATATCTATTCTTGGGTGTCTGCCTCTAGCTTGTTTACAGACGCTCCTTCTGTACAGAAGATTATTGTGTCCTACGCTTATCTATGTTTTGTGTTTAGTCCTGCATTTTTATTAGAGATTTAAATGTTGATAAAGTGTTGGTTTTCCTGGATTCTTCAGGCAACCCATTCCACGCCCGAATTCCGGACGGGAAGAAGGAAAACTTGTATGTGTTTTGTTCTTGCATACGGAATAAGAAAGGTGTTTTTATCCTTATGTTTATCTGAGGGTTGTATTAAGTTATCTTTGTGTTGTATTTCTAAATTAGAATTAATTGCTTTATGTATGATTACTACTTCGCTCTTGGTTCTTCTATCCTCTAGTGTTTCAAGGTTTAATGATTTAACTAAAGGTGTTATTCTAGTCAGTTTTGAATATTCTCCAGTAATGAATCTGGCAGCTCTTTTTTGAATTTGTATATTGTATATTTTCATATTAACAGTGTGCCTTAAAATTGCAAACTAATTCTCAATAAGATGTGAGTGTTTTCTAATAGCCTAAAAAACAATTTGATGGACTCTATTCATTAAAAAAAAAGGCACTGTTGAGGGTACCATAATCCTAAAGATTATTTATTCAGGCATTTAATATTATCTTAATTTTAGAGATCTTTCTAACTTGTATGTGCACCTTGATTTAAATGTGGTTTCTCTAATCATAATCTGTCCCATGAGCGTTACGGTCGTTGGGGGTAGGGCATGGAAAAATCAACAGACAATAATCTCCACATTTGCCTATCTTCAGCAGCGGCCAATAATTCATTCAATCTCATCCCTGTCCATTCCTTTATGTTGTCAAGCCAACTTTTCCGCTGTCGACCTGAATATTAACACTAAAATTTTGTCACTTCAAAAAAAAACAACAAAATTCATTAAAACAGATATTCACTTATTCAAGAGATTGTCATTGTACATCTAAGGCATAAATATTGTTTAAATGGCAAGCTTTAAATGAAAGGAAAACATAATTTACCCTGTCTCACCCACCTGTGATTTATTTTTCAAAATCTCTTTTCAGGTGTTGCAAAAAAATTATTCATGGAATTAATTAGTGTTTGTTTACCTGATTTTTTGTTTTTGTCTAAAGTTTTGTACATGTTTAGGGTTATGCAGTTTTTTAAAAAGTTTTTCACAAGATTTAGAACAAATTGAACAATTAAGCCTTTGAAATTGGTGGTGTAATAAATTCAACATTGGGCAGTAGTGAGCTTAAACTTAATTTCTATTTTCCCCATTGAAATGACCAAGCTGATCATCAGTACCACATCTAAATTTATTCACATTGTGATTTCAGTGATATTATTTAACACCAACACCCTTAAGTTGTTATTAACTAATTTGATTAGTAAAGCCATAATACCAAATCTATTTGTGTAATTCTAAACAAAAAGTGCACTGTTTGTTCGTCACCTTGTTATTTATATAAAATACGGTAGTTCAAATCAATAAATAATAGCGCCAAGCAATACCTAACTAGCATCAGTCATTAATCATTATGGCTTATTGCCCCTGGTCGGTCAAAAATAAATTCTCTGAGATGAAGATAATTTTATAAGACAAAATTTTATTTTTGACAGTCTTAAAAAAAATAATATTGAATTTTTACAATAATGTTTTGTTTTGTTTTTGTCTAAAAAAGGTTTTCTGCGAGTGACATATTACAAATAGAACTGGTTGAAGAATGTTTACGGCGACATGGCCAGGATATTTTTTTGCAAAAACTGCCCAGTGTACTGGAAAAACTTCAAATGACACGAGTGCTGGAGAAGTTAGAGGACAGAAACGTTAAACTTGTCAAAACTGTTCCAGCCCAACCTGAGCTCTCATCCTACACAGAACCCAAAGTTAGAAGACACAATGCTGAAGTGGATCATCCAACGAGCCTGACTCAAGCCAAGTCTCCATACAATCCATCAGCTTGCAGCTTGCATCTATCTAATCCATCCTCAAAAAATATCAACAACTCCTCTGCAACTAGCAGAGACCACAGAGCAGAATCCTGCCAAGAGTGCTATGACCTCAGTGATGATGCAAATCAACAAGAACACTCCGAGGTGTCAAAAGTCTATTGTGATGGAGGTCAGAAATGTAGTCACTGTGCTGATAAAACAAGGACCTCCAGCAGTGGTTCTGACTCCGTGCTGAGGGACAGCTCTGTCCAATCTGTGCTCCCGTCAAGTCCTTCAATACCTAGCTCTAGCATGATTGCTGAGGGGGGTTCGGACCAGAGCTGCTCAATACCTGTCAATAAAGATCTCTTTACTATCTATTCTGATTCCCATGATGTCAATGCTGAGATGCAGTATGATCTGCGGATATCTGACAGTGGTCCTCATGCCATTTCAAGTCCAGAAAGTGGAGTGACATACACACATGTTAATAGAAATCCCGCCCCTTCCCCCTCTTCAAATAAAAACCCATCATCCAAACAGAGGTCCAATTGGAAACCACGATTGGCAGATATGGACCAAACACAGAAAAAAGAACTGTATGGAGTTCAGACTATAGTTTGACCATACTCCTCTCAATGCTTTATCAATTTAACTTGTTGCTGATGCATTTTTTAAACTTATTGTAAATAAAATTTGCTGTCATTCTTTACATTCCATTTGTTATCACAAGTAACATACTATCTATATATAGTGTTTGTATGTTAAATATAATTTTAAAAATGTTTCATATTTGTTTTAAGTAAAAAGTGTTGCTTATATCTTTGTTTAAGAAAATTTTAAATAAAGAAATATGAAAATGCAAAGATTTTATTATGCACTTACATAATATATGCAAATAGATTTTATTCATATTTCCTGTAGGCTTAAAAAATACTACTTAAGCAATGAAGTTTTTGCCTTCTCAGCTTATTTGTTAAAACTGTTGTTGGTATGTTTAATAAGAAGTGCTTGTCTCAAATGTGTTGTGATACTCTGGTAGTGATGAGATAATGTCTCAGATCATGGAGAAAGGATTGGAGATCAAATCCTAAAGAATTATTTTTCTTTTAAATTCCTCCATAAGAGTGATTAAAATAATGATGTTTTTCATTATCCTCTTTAAGCAGTGCTATGAAATTTTAAATAGTAAATAAATTCTGTACTGTATATTTGATAATATTTAAAATCTTTTAACTTCATGTTTTCACATTTTAAAATTATTTCTTTTACAATTGGGATATATTTTATAGGGGGAAAATGTCCTTTATTCAAGGCTATGTTCATAGTAATGTTCATACTGTTATCTATATACTCAACTCAAATATTTTCATACAAGTGTCAATTAGAATAATTTTTATATGTATTTTTTAAAACATACATTTATTCTAGAAAGTTTGTCATTATACATGTATATCCCTTTACATGCATAATGCATAAAACTATGTTTACTTTTTTATGTAAAACTTTAGGAGCAGGAAGTACAATGTTTATAATGAACTTGACAAATAATGTAAATGTGTTCTTTTAATCTTTAAATCGTGATGAAAATAAGAAATTGTAACAAATTTAAATGTTCTAAATAAATTTATATTTTAGGTGCAGCAGCACAACAACAAAAAAAAAGAATCTATATTTCCCATGATTAATTTAGTGTTGTGTATATTTTAATTATTTAAATGAGAATAGTATTTACAGCGTTTTCAGGAAAAATACGTGAATACAAGGGAAGGAATCAGTCACCAATCTCAATACAAATGCACACAATAATGTAACTGATTTTGATATCTTTTTTAAGACTGCATCATAAAATGTTTAAGCTCATAACATTCTCCCCCAATTTACCTACCTACATTATTCCTACCTACATTATTCCTTTGACTTGACTTTATGCTCTTAAAGCCCTGGCTGGTACCTTGACAACCTGCTCGATCTGTTCAGCAGAGGGCTCAGTGTCAACAAATGCACCATTGTTTTAGTGGTTGGATTGCAAAACAAGGGTCCGAGTCCCTGTTATTGTTTAGGCTGTTTAGCTATGAGTTCTCTCCTGATTAAATTGTCCCCCAAAACTTCCTAAATTACTCTTAAATGTAACCAACAAAACAAAAGATTGCATTAGGCAAACCTACTTTACGTATTATCATATCACATCGATTGTGAGTTCAACTTTTTAAAAAAAATAGTTGTTATGCATAGATTTCAATATAATTAGATACAAATGAATGAAAGAACTCTATGCACTCGTTTTCAAGTTTTTTTTTAAAGCTGATATTGGCTTCTTGAAATGTATTAATTTGTCAATAAAATAAAACATAACAATTATATTATACTCATTAATTGTATACACTTAAGTTGTGGAGGGCTTTGTCATGGTTTGGGAGGGAGTGGAAGCTTTTAAAAGATGTGGTATGCTTTGTCATTGTTTAGGAGTGTGTCAAGGTTTTAAAAGGGTGTGGTATGCTTTGTCATTGTTTAGGAGTGTGTCAATGTTTCAAAGGGTGTGGTATGCTTTGTCATTGTTTAGGAGTGTGTCAATGTTTCAAAGGGTGTGGTATGCTTTGTCATTGTTTAGGAGTGTGTCAAGGTTTTAAAAGAGTGTGGTATGCTTTGTCATTGTTTAGGAGTGTGTCAATGTTTCAAAGGGTGTGGTATGCTTTGTCATTGTTTAGGAGTGTGTCAATGTTTCAAAGGGTGTGGTATGCTTTGTCATTGTTTAGGAGTGTGTCAATGTTTCAAAGGGTGTGGTATGCTTTGTCATTGTTTAGGAGTGTGTCAATGTTTCAAAGGGTGTGGTATGCTTTGTCATTGTTTAGGAGTGTGTCAATGTTTCAAAGGGTGTGGTATGCTTTGTCATTGTTTAGGAGTGTGTCAATGTTTCAAAGGGTGTGGTATGCTTTGTCATTGTTTAGGAGTGTGTCAATGTTTCAAAGGGTGTGGTATGCTTTGTCATTGTTTAGGAGTGTGTCAATGTTTCAAAGGGTGTGGTATGCTTTGTCATTGTTTAGGAGTGTGTCAATGTTTCAAAGGGTGTGGTATGCTTTGTCATTGTTTAGGAGTGTGTCAATGTTTCAAAGGGTGTGGTATGCTTTGTCATTGTTTAGGAGTGTGTCAATGTTTCAAAGGGTGTGGTATGCTTTGTCATTGTTTAGGAGTGTGTCAATGTTTCAAAGGGTGTGGTATGCTTTGTCATTGTTTAGGAGTGTGTCAATGTTTCAAAGGGTGTGGTATGCTTTGTCATTGTTTAGGAGTGTGTCAATGTTTCAAAGGGTGTGGTATGCTTTGTCATTGTTTAGGAGTGTGTCAATGTTTCAAAGGGTGTGGTATGCTTTGTCATTGTTTAGGAGTGTGTCAATGTTTCAAAGGGTGTGGTATGCTTTGTCATTGTTTAGGAGTGTGTCAATGTTTCAAAGGGTGTGGTATGCTTTGTCATTGTTTAGGAGTGTGTCAATGTTTCAAAGGGTGTGGTATGCTTTGTCATTGTTTAGGAGTGTGTCAATGTTTCAAAGGGTGTGGTATGCTTTGTCATTGTTTAGGAGTGTGTCAATGTTTCAAAGGGTGTGGTATGCTTTGTCATTGTTTAGGAGTGTGTCAATGTTTCAAAGGGTGTGGTATGCTTTGTCATTGTTTAGGAGTGTGTCAATGTTTCAAAGGGTGTGGTATGCTTTGTCATTGTTTAGGAGTGTGTCAATGTTTCAAAGGGTGTGGTATGCTTTGTCATTGTTTAGGAGTGTGTCAATGTTTCAAAGGGTGTGGTATGCTTTGTCATTGTTTAGGAGTGTGTCAATGTTTCAAAGGGTGTGGTATGCTTTGTCATTGTTTAGGAGTGTGTCAATGTTTCAAAGGGTGTGGTATGCTTTGTCATTGTTTAGGAGTGTGTCAATGTTTTAAAAGGGTGTGGTATGCTTTGTCATTGTTTAGGAGTGTGTCAATGTTTCAAAGGGTGTGGTATGCTTTGTCATTGTTTAGGAGTGTGTCAATGTTTTAAAAGGGTGTGGTATGCTTTGTCATTGTTTAGGAGTGTGTCAATGTTTCAAAGGGTGTGGTATGCTTTGTCATTGTTTAGGAGTGTGTCAATGTTTTAAAAGGGTGTGGTATGCTTTGTCATTGTTTAGGAGTGTGTCAATGTTTCAAAGGGTGTGGTATGCTTTGTCATTGTTTAGGAGTGTGTCAATGTTTTAAAAGGGTGTGGTATGCTTTGTCATTGTTTAGGAGTGTGTCAATGTTTCAAAGGGTGTGGTATGCTTTGTCATTGTTTAGGAGTGTGTCAATGTTTTAAAAGGGTGTGGTATGCTTTGTCATTGTTTAGGAGTGTGTCAATGTTTCAAAGGGTGTGGTATGCTTTGTCATTGTTTAGGAGTGTGTCAATGTTTCAAAGGGTGTGGTATGCTTTGTCATTGTTTAGGAGTGTGTCAATGTTTCAAAGGGTGTGGTATGCTTTGTCATTGTTTAGGAGTGTGTCAATGTTTCAAAGGGTGTGGTATGCTTTGTCATTGTTTAGGAGTGTGTCAATGTTTCAAAGGGTGTGGTATGCTTTGTCATTGTTTAGGAGTGTGTCAATGTTTCAAAGGGTGTGGTATGCTTTGTCATTGTTTAGGAGTGTGTCAATGTTTCAAAGGGTGTGGTATGCTTTGTCATTGTTTAGGAGTGTGTCAATGTTTCAAAGGGTGTGGTATGCTTTGTCATTGTTTAGGAGTGTGTCAATGTTTCAAAGGGTGTGGTATGCTTTGTCATTGTTTAGGAGTGTGTCAATGTTTCAAAGGGTGTGGTATGCTTTGTCATTGTTTAGGAGTGTGTCAATGTTTCAAAGGGTGTGGTATGCTTTGTCATTGTTTAGGAGTGTGTCAATGTTTCAAAGGGTGTGGTATGCTTTGTCATTGTTTAGGAGTGTGTCAATGTTTCAAAGGGTGTGGTATGCTTTGTCATTGTTTAGGAGTGTGTCAATGTTTTAAAAGGGTGTGGTAGCTTTGTCATTGTTTAGGGTGTGTCAATGTTTCAAAGGGTGTGGTATGCTTTGTCATTGTTTAGGAGTGTGTCAATGTTTTAAAAGGGTGTGGTATGCTTTGTCATTGTTTAGGAGTGTGTCAATGTTTCAAAGGGTGTGGTATGCTTTGTCATTGTTTAGGAGTGTGTCAATGTTTTAAAAGGGTGTGGTATGCTTTGTCATTGTTTAGGAGTGTGTCAATGTTTCAAAGGGTGTGGTATGCTTTGTCATTGTTTAGGAGTGTGTCAATGTTTTAAAAGGGTGTGGTATGCTTTGTCATTGTTTAGGAGTGTGTCAATGTTTCAAAGGGTGTGGTATGCTTTGTCATTGTTTAGGAGTGTGTCAATGTTTCAAAAGGGTGTGGTATGCTTTGTCATTGTTTAGGAGTGTGTCAATGTTTCAAAGGGTGTGGTATGCTTTGTCATTGTTTAGGAGTGTGTCAATGTTTCAAAGGGTGTGGTATGCTTTGTCATTGTTTAGGAGTGTGTCAATGTTTCAAAGGGTGTGGTATGCTTTGTCATTGTTTAGGAGTGTGTCAATGTTTCAAAGGGTGTGGTATGCTTTGTCATTGTTTAGGAGTGTGTCAATGTTTCAAAGGGTGTGGTATGCTTTGTCATTGTTTAGGAGTGTGTCAATGTTTCAAAGGGTGTGGTATGCTTTGTCATTGTTTAGGAGTGTGTCAATGTTTCAAAGGGTGTGGTATGCTTTGTCATTGTTTAGGAGTGTGTCAATGTTTCAAAGGGTGTGGTATGCTTTGTCATTGTTTAGGAGTGTGTCAATGTTTCAAAGGGTGTGGTATGCTTTGTCATTGTTTAGGAGTGTGTCAATGTTTCAAAGGGTGTGGTATGCTTTGTCATTGTTTAGGAGTGTGTCAATGTTTCAAAGGGTGTGGTATGCTTTGTCATTGTTTAGGAGTGTGTCAATGTTTCAAAGGGTGTGGTATGCTTTGTCATTGTTTAGGAGTGTGTCAATGTTTCAAAGGGTGTGGTATGCTTTGTCATTGTTTAGGAGTGTGTCAATGTTTCAAAGGGTGTGGTATGCTTTGTCATTGTTTAGGAGTGTGTCAATGTTTCAAAGGGTGTGGTATGCTTTGTCATTGTTTAGGAGTGTGTCAATGTTTTAAAAGGGTGTGGTATGCTTTGTCATTGTTTAGGAGTGTGTCAATGTTTCAAAGGGTGTGGTATGCTTTGTCATTGTTTAGGAGTGTGTCAATGTTTTAAAAGGGTGTGGTATGCTTTGTCATTGTTTAGGAGTGTGTCAATGTTTCAAAGGGTGTGGTATGCTTTGTCATTGTTTAGGAGTGTGTCAATGTTTTAAAAGGGTGTGGTATGCTTTGTCATTGTTTAGGAGTGTGTCAATGTTTCAAAGGGTGTGGTATGCTTTGTCATTGTTTAGGAGTGTGTCAATGTTTTAAAAGGGTGTGGTATGCTTTGTCATTGTTTAGGAGTGTGTCAATGTTTCAAAGGGTGTGGTATGCTTTGTCATTGTTTAGGAGTGTGTCAATGTTTTAAAAGGGTGTGGTATGCTTTGTCATTGTTTAGGAGTGTGTCAATGTTTCAAAGGGTGTGGTATGCTTTGTCATTGTTTAGGAGTGTGTCAATGTTTCAAAGGGTGTGGTATGCTTTGTCATTGTTTAGGAGTGTGTCAATGTTTCAAAGGGTGTGGTATGCTTTGTCATTGTTTAGGAGTGTGTCAATGTTTCAAAGGGTGTGGTATGCTTTGTCATTGTTTAGGAGTGTGTCAATGTTTCAAAGGGTGTGGTATGCTTTGTCATTGTTTAGGAGTGTGTCAATGTTTCAAAGGGTGTGGTATGCTTTGTCATTGTTTAGGAGTGTGTCAATGTTTCAAAGGGTGTGGTATGCTTTGTCATTGTTTAGGAGTGTGTCAATGTTTCAAAGGGTGTGGTATGCTTTGTCATTGTTTAGGAGTGTGTCAATGTTTCAAAGGGTGTGGTATGCTTTGTCATTGTTTAGGAGTGTGTCAATGTTTCAAAGGGTGTGGTATGCTTTGTCATTGTTTAGGAGTGTGTCAATGTTTCAAAGGGTGTGGTATGCTTTGTCATTGTTTAGGAGTGTGTCAATGTTTCAAAGGGTGTGGTATGCTTTGTCATTGTTTAGGAGTGTGTCAATGTTTCAAAGGGTGTGGTATGCTTTGTCATTGTTTAGGAGTGTGTCAATGTTTTAAAAGGGTGTGGTATGCTTTGTCATTGTTTAGGAGTGTGTCAATGTTTCAAAGGGTGTGGTATGCTTTGTCATTGTTTAGGAGTGTGTCAATGTTTTAAAAGGGTGTGGTATGCTTTGTCATTGTTTAGGAGTGTGTCAATGTTTCAAAGGGTGTGGTATGCTTTGTCATTGTTTAGGAGTGTGTCAATGTTTTAAAAGGGTGTGGTATGCTTTGTCATTGTTTAGGAGTGTGTCAATGTTTCAAAGGGTGTGGTATGCTTTGTCATTGTTTAGGAGTGTGTCAATGTTTTAAAAGGGTGTGGTATGCTTTGTCATTGTTTAGGAGTGTGTCAATGTTTCAAAGGGTGTGGTATGCTTTGTCATTGTTTAGGAGTGTGTCAATGTTTTAAAAGGGTGTGGTATGCTTTGTCATTGTTTAGGAGTGTGTCAATGTTTCAAAGGGTGTGGTATGCTTTGTCATTGTTTAGGAGTGTGTCAATGTTTCAAAGGGTGTGGTATGCTTTGTCATTGTTTAGGAGTGTGTCAATGTTTCAAAGGGTGTGGTATGCTTTGTCATTGTTTAGGAGTGTGTCAATGTTTCAAAGGGTGTGGTATGCTTTGTCATTGTTTAGGAGTGTGTCAATGTTTCAAAGGGTGTGGTATGCTTTGTCATTGTTTAGGAGTGTGTCAATGTTTCAAAGGGTGTGGTATGCTTTGTCATTGTTTAGGAGTGTGTCAATGTTTCAAAGGGTGTGGTATGCTTTGTCATTGTTTAGGAGTGTGTCAATGTTTCAAAGGGTGTGGTATGCTTTGTCATTGTTTAGGAGTGTGTCAATGTTTCAAAGGGTGTGGTATGCTTTGTCATTGTTTAGGAGTGTGTCAATGTTTCAAAGGGTGTGGTATGCTTTGTCATTGTTTAGGAGTGTGTCAATGTTTCAAAGGGTGTGGTATGCTTTGTCATTGTTTAGGAGTGTGTCAATGTTTCAAAGGGTGTGGTATGCTTTGTCATTGTTTAGGAGTGTGTCAATGTTTCAAAGGGTGTGGTATGCTTTGTCATTGTTTAGGAGTGTGTCAATGTTTCAAAGGGTGTGGTATGCTTTGTCATTGTTTAGGAGTGTGTCAATGTTTCAAAGGGTGTGGTATGCTTTGTCATTGTTTAGGAGTGTGTCAATGTTTCAAAGGGTGTGGTATGCTTTGTCATTGTTTAGGAGTGTGTCAAGGTTTCAAAAGGGTGTGGTATGCTTTGTCAGGATTTGGGAGAGGACCAAAGATCATCAGGTATATTTACATCTTTATTAGCATTTCACATCGGGTTGTGGGCGACATGTTTGGAAATCTGAAAGAATAACAAAAATCTAAATCCTTTCAAGGATAGACATCAGGCATAGCGACAACAACAACAATATCCCCTTTAATTTGCTTTAAAAAAACCAATCACATATCTTATGGATCTCTGTGGGGCACGATGGCATAAAAGAGACTTGATATTTCCTGGGATAAAATAACAACCAAGATTGGTTCGTCTTCATGCGATTAAAAAGAAAATTTTAAGTTAGAAATTTCAAGGTACAAAGAACACATACTAAACTGATCAGGAGTCTTCACTCGCTACTTTTGTTTTACATTTGTGCATCTTATTTCACCCTTGTTGATTCAGAACTAATAAAATACCATTTCAGCATCTAACACCCACCCCCACTCCTTTTTTTGTTTACTCCCATAGGAAGCACTGATTTATTCTGGACCTCTAGAAGAAAACGTTTGTGGCTTGTTGGCGATGACTTTCTTTATTAGTCCCAGAATTTAGCAAGGCAAATGGCTACCTAGCATACGGCTCATTTACATAGATCAATAAATAATCCCTTTTGTTTGAAAAAAAAACAACAACATTTTGACTCAGAAGAAAATACTGTGGTCTGTTTCTAGCCGCGGATGATTCCTTATGCAAATGAAGATGTCTAGACAAATAAACCATCTCTCTATTTCAAGTTAGGGACGATCAATTCAATCAAGTACTAAATGACTTTAATCACCAGGTGTCCATTTCATGTTAAGGACTATCAATTCAATCAAGTACTAAATGACTTTAATCACCAGATGTCAATTTCATGTTAAGGACTATCAATTCAATCAAGTACTAAATGACTTTAATCACCAGATGTCAATTTCATGTTAAGGACTATCAATTCAATCAAGTACTAAATGACTTTAATCACCAGGTGTCAATTTCATGTTAAGGACTATCAATTCAATCAAGTACTAAATGACTTTAATCACCAGATGTCAATTTCATGTTAAGGACTATCAATTCAATCAAGTACTAAATGACTTTAATCACCAGATGTCAATTTCATGTTAAGGACTATCAATTCAATCAAGTACTAAATGACTTTAATCACCAGATGTCAATTTCATGTTAAGGACTATCAATTCAATCAAGTACTAAATGACTTTAATCACCAGATGTCAATTTCATGTTAAGGACGATCAATTCAATCAAGTACTAAATGACTTTAATCACCAGGTGTCCATTTCATGTTAAGGACTATCAATTCAATCAAGTACCAAATGACTTAAATCACCAAGTGTCCATAAGACAAAAAAAAAGGGGGGGGTGAGATGATGTTGGAGGAAAATAGTGAGTTTCATCTTCTTCTCTCGTTCTATCATTATCTTTATAACTTAAAACCGCTGATAATCATTTGTCGTGAATGTCAGCAATAATCAAACATTCATAAAATTGAAAGTAGGCTACACTGTAGATACAATTGTACAACGGCAGTAGCCGGGGGAATGCTGCAGGGTTGCTCACACTTTATTTAGGGTTTTAGATTGAAAAGCATCTCTCTCTGCCATGTGTTATGGTGTACCTTCTTGAATGTAGCAAATGTTCTCAGATAAAATGGAGTTGTAGCGTTTCAAAATTCAGATTATAGCCGTTGGATGGTCTTCAGGCTTACCCAGGTGCATCTCTTTTATTCCCTGATATGTTGACTCATGTTTTAGTTACCCTGTCAGTTACATCTTTTCTACAGCTTGTACATGAAAACTGGGCCATATAAACCCTAAGACTGACTAGCTTGAGGCCTAGGAGCCTACCATTTGATATACCATTGCAGTGCTCCTTAATAGAAAATACGAATGTTAAGAGGCTAACAGCAACCCGTGGGGGGCCCTGCCGTGGGTTAACGAGGCCCTTCTTGAAGAGTATATCATAACTCTACTAGCTAATTTTGTTACAATTCAAATAGTTTTGTTCGAGCTTGAAATGTTTCTGTTTGTGTATGTCGTTCTCACGTTCTCTATTACAACGACCTGCCTTTCTTGCATTCTACTCCAAATCTTCCTTCTGGTTGAAAACTTATTCTCTGATTGAAACCTTATTCCCAGCTTAAAATTTCGTTCTTTTCTTATTGATATCGCTCATTGACATTATTTAACTTTCCCGGATTATTTGTTGAATCTGTGATGCAGTGTACATAAACCAACTTATTTTTCTCTTCATTTAAAAAGTCACCGTTATCTTACACATTCTTTTTTTTTAAACATAAAGTTTGCAACTATACCATTTACTCAGTCGTTTTTTAAACTTTTTTTCTTCTACTTTTCTCTCGTTTCAAAGTCAGCTCTTGACAATACTGTATACTTTAAGTAAACGCTATATTTCTATAGCAAAATTTTGGTAGTATTTTCTCAAAGTAGGATTTCTAATTCACAGAGAGCGTCAGTAACATAACTTTATATACATCTATTGTAGATTGTTTTAGTCAATTGTTTTTCGGTTTGCCATTGAAAATCAGTCTGAGTGCCAAGTCTGACACGGGTACCTTAGGCTGCCAATATCCTGGAATAAAAATCTAAAGATAAAAGTAGATTCTTTAACAAATGTGGATACCTGAACAGAGATGGATACCAGAACAGAGATGGATACCTGAACAAAGTTGGATAACAGTGAATTATAAAAAAAATTATTTAACAGATATATAAATAAATGTTTAAAAACTCCCAAAGGTGTTTGTATACGTATGTATTTCTTGTTCTCCAGAATGTAGACATCAAATTTGCATCAGTACATGTTTACATGCTTCCGAAATGTATTTGTTCTTCAACACATTTTTTTCTTCTGACCAATCAATTCATTAGTCAAACATATGATTGTAAACCAGTAACGTGAGTTGTCCGAGTGCTCAGGTTGAGGAGGGGGGGGATTGGGGAGATAAATCATTTGATAGCTGGCTTTTCAACGCGCACCAGCTTGTCATGAGAATACATTCAGTTCTTTAATTTAGCTGAAGCCAGCCTACAGTTTTTCTTTCTCCCATTCACAAAGTGATGACATGTTTTAAAGTAAATAATGTACTAAGTGGTAAAATAGAAATAAAACTGCCTGGTCGTGAAATCAGTTTTTTTTTGTTATGCACATTTACTCTTGCGTTAAGCTAAGGCTGAGAATCTTAAAGCCATCTTTCTTGACAGCTGTCTGTCAAGTTCATCTTTACAAAAAATATCTGTTTACTGTATAAGATTAGTAACACACACAATTAACATTTTCTTGCTAATTTTTCCACTACCCCCCCCCCAAAACCATTTAATATCTTAAGAGAATTATTTGATTATGTTTTTTTTATAAAAGACGTTTTACGATTGGGTTGAGAAAAGAGCAAATGCAAGAAAATTTATGAAAATCTGGCTTGTTAGGTTTTACATGGAATACAAGTGAAAATAAAGGAGCGTTAATTTTCATCCGCGTCTACTTATTTTCAGTTTTCATAAAATTTCAAACTCGTCGACTTAACTATAAAAAATAATATTTTTCTGTCAAATTTCAGACTCACAGGGACATAACTACGAACAAAAAAATTCTAGGCATAAATTAACTATTTTGTTCCTCACAAATTAGCATTCACGTATACAATCCAAAATCTGATCGAGCCAAACTGAACTAAATGCCGTAGAAGTGCCATCGGCAATTTCCGGGGAAAATCTAAACACAGTTGATCTCATGGGAGCTAGTGGTGATTGCAGACACAGACAGGCAAGGCAAATAAAAAGTAATGGCTATCGAGCTTCATACAATAGATTTTTCTCGAATCCTTTGGGTTATGGCTAACTTTAAAATGTCTTCAAGAAAAACGGTATTCTCTACTGGTCATCTCATGCAGGGAAACGCACCCAACTGAACTATAACGTTAAATAATGTTCAGTAGGCCTACAGGGAACTGATTTTAAAACTTTAAATAAAAGACTTTACAGAGACAGCTGGTGTTGAAACAGTGTTGTAGCTAGGGATTTTTTTGGGATTTGAGGGCCCGGGGGGGGGGCTTGGCCACTTTGGGGGGCCCTGCATACATGGCGGTGGCTTAATATTTAATGTAATTAATGTATTTAATGTTTTTTGTAAAAAAAAATCGGACACTTCTTTAATGACCCCCCCTTACAGGTGGGGGCCTGGGGGGGGGACTTTCGAATTTGAATCCCTCGTCCCCCTCCCCTAGCTACGCCACTGTGTTGAAACTTTAAAATATGCTTTACACAGACATTTAATTTTAAGAATGTTGATTAACAGACTTTACACATAAATTTGATGCTATAACTTAAGATTAATGACTTATGATGGTGGTGAAATGTATTTAAAGAAAAGCAATTAAAAAAAGAAATGAGAAAAGAAAAAAATGGGAGCCCGCTCCCAGAGAAAGAAGGACTAGATACATTTAAATAAATTCTCATCATATTTCAAATTAATCAACATATTAGTTTTAAACATGAGGACTTAGTACAAATGAAACGAAACTACAAATAACATTGTTCTACCGATCTCATGACGACTATGGCTTCTCAGAAAACTCCTCTGACCCATTTTTTCAAATCAGAATGAGGCGTTTGCAATTGATGACGTGTTTTACATACTATTACATTATTGTGTCAGCGGGGATGTTTGCAAATATATGAATATATTAATTCTGTCAACAATAATACTGGACATACTACAGTGAAATTGTTATTTTATTTTAAGGGTTTTATTTAAAAAAAAATAATTCTTATTTTAATTTTTAAAAAATTAAAATTTTTTTTCGGGGGTTGTTTAAGGTTTGACCATTAGTAAATGTATGAAAACTTAAGCACCAGAAAAATGTGTTCAGAATGTTTGTTAGATATTTGAGAGTTTGAGCCAAGAGTTACAAACTCAATGTACAAGAGTTTTAAGGTCAACTTTGTTCGCAACAACAAGAGGAAAGGGGCCGTCCATAAATGAAACGTCACGCACCTAGGGGGGGAGGGGGTCACACATTTGTGACGATGCTTGACGAGGGGGAGGGAGAGGGGTTGAAGAAATGTGACGTCACATCAAAAGGTTAACTTTAAATAAAACTTCCACTGAAATATTTGGTCGCTTACAATTTATTTAATGAATTTTTGTTTCTTTTTTTAAAATCCTTTTTTTAAAAAAAATCAGTGCTTCTCAATGTGCGGTCAGTAGGTCATCAGACGCTGGTTGGCGTAAGCTATCAAGACACGAAAATTAAATCTAATTGAGAATCTACAAGATAACGTATGAAATTGTTACACTGCGTCTTTTGATGTTGACATCAAAGCATTTGTGATGTAACCACAGCTCCGTTTGGTTCTCTCATGGCAGGAGTCGAACTTTTTTGCCCGTTACCCCAAAATATACAAGTTTATGTGTGCGTTACCCCCCCCCACCCCCAGACTCTAGGTCCTGCTCACATGAATCGGGGATTTGGGGGAGCGTCGTTAGCAAATGCTACTGGTGAGTTTTACAAGCATGACTTAGTGTCTAAAAATGATCTGAATAGGATTATGTGTAGATATTTTAAGTCAAAATGACACGGAATATCCTTTTTCTTTAAAAGGGGAAGGGGGAGGGAATCTATTTGATAGAATTAAAAATGTTTTAAGTTTGATATAATTGTTCGATTGGTTTTTGGTCAAACGCCCCTGGCCATTCTAGTCTTCTAGATCAGTGCTTCTCAAAGTGGTGGTCCGCGGACCGGTGCCGGTCCGTGGGCCATCCGCTGCCGGTCTGCAGATGTTCTCAAAAAAAGGACAACAAAAAATGTCAGTGCAGGGAAAATAGTGCACCGGTCCCTGGTGCAATGGAAAAAATTCCTGCCGGTCCACCATACTGAAAAGTTTGAGAAGCACTGTTCTAGATATAATGGTAAATGAGCCCATTTAAAATTAGTCAAGTATTCATTAACTTTATTGATTGAATGCATCAAATTCTTGACATCGCAATTCGAGAGGAGCACAAAACAACTTTTCTTCTTAGCTCAGTTTTTAAGGCATTAATTTTAAATATCACAGAAAGAATACGTGATACAGACAAGTCATGTGGATTAAGATTATAGTCACTCGTGTCTATATAAATGAAAGTAGGGTAGATTTAGGTGTCTTCGTATAGTACGTAGGTTAGAAATCTACATAGTTGTCAAATTTTTAAAATAAAAAAAAAGCATTTTCTGGAAGGAACCGGTTCAATAATGGACATATGTTGCAAACGTACACGTACACATGACGTATTTTAATATATCTAGTGGATTGTAGTGGATGTTATATGTCCCAAATGAGTCTGCATTACCCCCAAGAATTCTCTTTTTGACCCCAGATGAGGATATTAACGTCTGTTCGCCGACCTCTTTCTTACGGGTTGCCCGTCAGTCAATTGAGGGATTTTTTAAAATACATTTTAAAAATGTTATTGTTAAATATATTTTTTTCTACACAAATACGTTAACCGTGATGATTAATAGTCAATGTTTAATTTGTATGCATTAAAATAAAATATAATCTAAAGATGTTAACACAGTTCGTTTTCTGAAGGCCGGTTAAACGTTTTTACAAAATGCTTCACACGGGTTACGATATTACAATGTAGATCTTCACTAAATAAATAATAAATACTTAAATGACAATAAACGTGATTTGAAATATACTTATTTTCAAATAGAAAATAAAGTTGTTTTTGTTGTTGTTTTTTTGGGGTTTTTTTTTGGGGGGGTCAAAGATTTGTGACGTATTTTTAGAGGGGGGGGGTCTAAGTTTTTGTGACGACGCTTGACGAGTAAAAAATCGGCAAAAATCGCGTGACGTCATTTATGGACGGCCCCAAATTAAATTTTTTAATCCAGTTATCTATAGTTTTTACTCATCTTATTAACAACCAACAACCATAGCTTTTTATGACTATTTGTTGTGTATTTGATAGTGAGACAGAAAAGGGAATATGAAATCCATCGATAGAGAATATTTAGGATACGGAAACTACCTGCACGGTTGTTAGTCTAATTGTAATTTATCTCTTTTGTCAGGAAAAGACGATGTCTAGAGAAGAATACATAATACATATAACGTGCAAATTTTAATTACTTCTGATTTCATTGACGTATGTTATCTCAATATCCAAGTTGGCCATGTATAGAATGAGAGAATAAAGATCTTTACAGAAAAACTAACCTGCAATTAACTTAGTCCATTTTTTTAAAACCGAAGTAATCTGAAAACATAAAGACTAATTTGGTCGTCTATGTTACTTTATATCATCCACTAATGTTGTATAATGAAATGTTCTTTAATTAACGAAAGGTATTATTACTTACGGTTAAAGACTGATATATTCCCTTACAGTTGACCAGCATTCATTAAGTGTCTTTTCAAGATAAAACTGTAAGAACATATCGCTTATTGGGCCTGAACATTAGGGTGTTTTCTTATTGCCTATTAAAGGGATATTTGCTGATACTGATAGTGTGTTCCGAACATCAGTTTTAGAAGAATAACTAGTTTCATCACGTAGATGTTATTCAAAGAACGGCAGATACTCTCTTTAGATATTTTCTGGTTTCTAGATTTAACATTTTCTTTATATTATAAAAAAAAATTAAACACACTAAAACATAAAAAAAAACATATTATAATTTCAAGTTCGCCTCATACAGAAGTTGCACAAGAATGGTATGACCGGATCATGCAAACATTATTGAACAAGAGATGTCACAGACTCAAGATTACTTTATAATTTGACACATTTTTTGGGTTATAATGTTATTTACATTAAAGAGGGCTACACATTATGCTAGGGTGATATAACCAAGTGTCATGGGTATGATAATAACAAATACTAGGGAAATGGTAATTAGATATGGAAAACGTTCATTTGTTAAAGAATTTATCTTAATATCTTACACACACACATATCACTTTATATTCAGTGCATTTATTCACAAAATTCAAAACCGAACTAAATAAATGTGGTGAAAAAGCAAGTTAAAAGTTGCCGGTTTTTAAGCACTGAACAATGCAGTTAGTTTTTCAATAAACATTTCTCATTAGCTGGTACGTTATTCAGCATTCACTCACAGTTCTGATTGGACAAATGTATTTGTTGCATTTAAAAATTAGTCTATTTTTTTCTTCAGCCGATGTTTTCCGGCACTGTAGGTCGTTGTTATCCCTTGATATTAAGGTGGGTTGCCTTTAAAAAAGGCAAATATCTTTAAAGTCGCCAATTTTTAGTCTAGACAAATGAAACATTTTTTCACGGATGATACACAAGTGATCACAGATTCGGATTAAGATTTCCAGTCAGTAACACATTTACAATCCCCTGAAATCATTTCGTCGTATATCTCAGAAGTTCACAAGTGTATATTTATCTGTGAAGTTATAACACATTTTTCACACCGCCCAATTTCCCTACAGCTTCTTTGTGATGAAATTCTCCTCCAGTAATCAACACATATCACAATAAGCAGCCTAATCTATTGTTTTCAAGCACACGTCTCAATGAAGTTTACGTCTCTCACTTTTTTTATGCGGCAGTTGTGTCTGGCACTACTTTGTCCAGCGAAGATGGAATCTTTAGTTTGCATATATAAAAATTTAATCCCATATTCACCCAAAGGGTTTGAAGTTGCCTACATGAACTGCAACAACAACTTGACAAACCCCCTGTGTTCGTTTCATCATGGCCGGAAACTCTCTCATCATTCGATGTCTTTCATTTGTGCGTAGTAGCCGGGCAGGATGAGGGCGAGGGTGATGCCGATGGTGACGACGACGAAGATGAGCAGGAGCAGGCGGTCGATGATGAGGGCCAACTGCTGCCACTCAACTTTGATGGCTTCTTTCCTGTCCTGGTCCTCCAGCCTCATCTCATTCTTCTCGATCGTCTGGTAGACCTGAGACAAACGTTAAGCTGTTTTAGCCAATAACCTTACGTTTAGCCAATAACCTTACGTTTAGCCAATAACCTTACGTTTAGCCAATAACCTTACGTTTAGCCAATAACCTTACGTTTAGCCAATAACCTTACGTTTAGCCAATAACCTTACAAGAGGTACTTTTTGACAACTAAATAAATAATATTATAATTGAAAGAATCAACAGTTTCGCCGTTAAAAAAATTGCTGCACTCGTCCATCACTTCTACCCATCATCTTCCTGTTTTCTACAACCTTTCTTTTTTTTCTTTCGTGTTTTATTTTTTACCACGTTTTTATTAACTCACATTCGTTCCTGTTTGTTTGTCTGTCCGCAATTTTTCAAATCTGCCAACGTAAATTTAAACCACTTCTGATGGTCCTAGATATCTCAAAATTTTACCATAGATAGATCCTAGATGACGATGTATTATATCAAAATTTCAGATCGATCGAATGTACCGTTATTAAAATATTGAACTTTTTAGTTTATCTATATATAAGCATATGTATTATCCGTCTGCTCTTGTTTAAAACCTATTTTCATCATATTTTGCTGTTATCCATTTTCTTAGTATTATCATTAGTCAAAATGTTTTTTATTATAGTTATTCTATGTCCTAAATAAATGTTTACCTTCTGTAATACTCGTAAAAACTGTTTTTCCGTGTTGTCTCCACTTGGAGTTGAGGGTGATGGCGTAAACTTTCGTGCAAATCTCGGCGATATCCCGCCATTCTCCGGTCTTCTGTCCATATCATACCTTGAATAGTAGTCGTTGGTCGGCACTGGTTGCTGATTGGCAGGAGGTAAAATAGAGTTTATTCATGTTATGTCATCAAACTTATAACATTATAATATTTTTTCTATTAACTTAACTAATCCATTTTTAAAAAAAAATCTCTTTCGTATCTTATCTGTGTCCGTTCTAATCAGACAGTAACTCGATGCTCGATCTATTCACTACTCCCCAAACTGTCCAGTATAATCATTGAACAATATTTTTTGGACGGGATTCGTTCTATCAATCAATATTTTCAATACACCGGAATTGGCAGGATTCTGACTTTACTTGGCTTTAGCAATGGCGCCTAAATGTCAGCTTGCAGACGACTTTGGCATCGCGAGACGAGAACTGGATTATCAGCCAAAAAGTAAACACGGCCCAGTGTGCAAAAAAGAACATGTTTGAAAAGGACATTCTGGAAAACTCCTTTTTATTTTATTTATTTATTTTTACAAATAAATAAATATTACATTGTAACATATGAGGACTTATTTTAAACTTGAATAATTCATGGATTTCACTTATTTGGATAGTGATCAGCGATATATATATTTTTTTAAAATATAAAACTATGATTTTCCAGGAATACATTAGACCAGTGGTTCCCAAACTTTTTTGACACACGGACCCCTTTTACACTCAAAACTTCCCCACGGACCCCCAAGTGAAAAAAACTTTATAAATTCATAGTACAAAAATTACAAAAGCAACATTTGATGAAAAGTACGGTATTTATTGAAATTATCACTTTTGTTTAAAATTAAATTTTAAACAATTAATAACTTGGATTAACGTGGTGAGATTTTATGAGTGTACGAGCAACAAAGCCCGTCCAAGGACGTTCCGCCACCGCTCTGTGGCATGTTGTAACTCCCCTCCAACAACCATCTCGACAGGCATACATGTGCATCACGTCAAAAATACTATTCATTATAGTTCAAATAAATAACTCGTAAAAACAGAGATTTTGACTATAAATCCCAACTCGCATAACTCAAAATAAAGTATTGGAAGAAATACTGCACAAAAAAAACTCGTTTTGAACGTCCGCGTAAACGTGTTCAATATGATTGGCTGTAGGTGTCATATGTGTTTGAGGGACCAATCGCTATCGATGACCGCACGGAACATAGCCTTTTAATATATAGGATTTATGACCAACTCAATGTTTGTGTGTAGGAACCCTAAATCCTCACGAGCACCAATTTCTAGTCGTTAATTTTTTTATTTTTTTTTGTAACCAGAAATTGTGCTATCCTAGTCCAAACATTGGTTTTAGTTCCTCATTTGTCAATATTTCAATAAGCTGCTCCTGTATTAGTATGTATTCATCTGTGTTTTGGACCTGAGATTGTCCATGCGCTAAAGAGTTCAACTGCCATTCGGAAATATCCAATAGTGACGAATGCCTACAAATCTTTGGTTCAGGTCTGAGGTCTGCATGAAGAGCCGTTAAGTTTTGACAGTAAGCAAGCAAATCTTTATCTCTATTTTGCAATTTCAAAAGATTTGAAAACTGAGAACATTCTCCTGTTTCTAAGTTTTGTTTGCACAGAAAAAGTTTTGCAACAAACTCAGACATAAAGCTTTTAGTTTTGATTAAATTTAATTGGTTACCTTGTAGTAGTTGTAGTTTCAAATTAGTTTCATTAAAGTTGGGTAAATAATTCATTCATAAAGGATATGCCATTTTTTAGAGTTAATTGTGTTGCTGATCATTGTCTTTGTTTTCCAGGAATTCGGACACTGAATCAAAGAGAGCATAAAATCGATTTAAATATGCACGTGATGATAACCAGCGTACTTCTGTGTGAATAAATAATCCATTATAGTCTTCTTCATTTTCCAAACCATAGTGAGCAAATAATCTCTCATGAAGGCATTCCTTTTGATTTTAATTAACTGCTCTAAAGACATAATATAGTGATCCATGCAAACTTTCACTAAGATTTTTTTGAATATTTGATGTCGATGTATGCCTCAATTTACTGAAAATACATTTGGTACAGAATGTTTTAAGTATGCCAGAAAGTCAAGAGTATTGGTTTAACTTCAAATTTTTTTTAAAATTCAGTTAATAACGTTTCACCTTTCCTATCTGTTTCCAAACATTTAACCATACTTCAAATATTCATTAACACCATATTGTCCGAGTTGTTTCTTCGACCCACTCAGTGCTGGATTTACCTATTTGCTAAACAAGCTATAACTTATGTCCCCTGCCTTCTTGGGGGCCCCCGAAATTTTGTTTTCATATTTGTCACTGATATAGAATATCTAGACTTCAAAAGGGCCTTAAATAGCTTAGGGCCCCATCAAGTCTCAATCCAGCTTTGGGCTCACTCATTCTCTTATCTGTTGTAACAGACCACTGTTAAGAATTATTAACGTTTTCAATGGAATGCTACAGTAAAGCATTGTTTGATGATAGGATACAATTTAGATAAATATAACTTCCCGACACATCGAAAAATTACACAACCTTGCAACCCTCGTAGATTCAAGTTAAAAACTTGTATTTTTCTACTTATAGTTATAGGAATTCGGCAATTCATCTGCATCAAGCTTGACCTTTCAACAAAACAAGTATTTTGATTGGTTATAGATGTGGAATTACAGTAGTTCTACTACTTTTTCTACGTAACACAACATTGTATCCATGAAGGATAGTATCTAAGATAGTATTTAATTAGTAGAACAGGCATTCACATACTATTTTATTTATTATTATTTATTTTAATTTCAATAATATTAAAAATTTATCAGTTTTATTATTTGATGTTAAACCTTGCGCGGACCCCCTGACGTTGTGCATGGACCCCCAAATCAATTTTAATTTTCCACGGACCCCCTGAAGGGTTCCGCGGACCCCAAGGGGTCCGTACGGACCACTTTGGGAACCACTGCATTAGACAAATGTTAATAATGTCTTACACTCAATTTTTTTGAAGAAAAAATAAAGTTCTTTATTAAAAAAAAATATTTATGCGACCTGTAGTCCACTACATCTGCAAAAATATATTTTTTAAATATATTAGACCAAAAAAAAATTATTAAAAAATACAAGAGTATACAGTATACACTTCAGCCAGAAAATGATTCTTATTGGGTAAGAATCGCAATTCCGTGAAATAAGAATAGCCTCTAAACAAAGTTACTTAATGTGAGTATCTAAACATAAGTTAACCCTTGGTGTTAAATAACAACATATTTTATTTCGAAAAACGTGTTTATTCATGAGAAGTTGAATCAGAATCCCTGAAAAATAGGTTTAAAAAAAAATCCCAGGTTCATGTGTAATTTAAAGGGTGAATATATTTATCTTTTGCGTCAACTTATACTAAATATGATTTGATGCGATTTTAAGTCGCTTTTGGTTTGTTCCTTGGTCATTAGATCATGAAGTACACCAATCGTGCATATATACTTTATATACATATATAAAACAGTGACAATTGAGAACGTTTTTATCAAATATTCGAAGCTGAATATTTCTAAAAACAATCACGAAGGTGGTTTGTAGGAAAATTGATTTTTTTTTACATTTAAAAAGTAGAGAAAATAACGCCAACATTTTTCACGCTTCATGACTTCAACAGCTCGATCCTCTAAAGCTATAAAAACGTAAACGAATTTTATCTTCGTATCACACCAAGTTCACGGGAGGGGGGTGGTGGCGTTAAAAACCACGAACTTCATTCTCATCAAAGCGTCCTAAATCAACGAGTAAAAAAATATATGAGCAAAGCCTTAGCTGTAAGTATCAGGCACCTATGGCAGACACAATGCCGCAAATGATTTTACCGGGTAGTCGAACACGCTTTTCTGGCAATTCACAGCGGAATGGTGAGCCAGGAGCAAACGACCCAAAATATATGCCAAAATAAAAAAAATAATTAAAAAAGCACTTTTCACAGTGGCAGAAAAAGCAACAGGAGAAATATCTCTAGATCTCTAAATATATTTTAAAAAGCAGCACGAAAAGAACAGTTTTTGTTTCTTTCTCTGATAGAATGAGGGAGAGGCTAGCAACGAGGCGTAATATACTAACTTGTTTGATTACGAATCTTAGTGAGAAGAAATGACATTTAAATTTTTTAAAATAAAATAAAAACAACAGCAACAAAAGCGATGATAATCCTATAGGCTATATTCATTTGTAGTAAAGACAAAGACTAATAAATGAAGATTCAGAAAAATTCAACATTTAATTATTTTTAAAAAAGTTTGTTGACAGAGAATACACAATAGAAATTAAGGCAGACAGTAGACGTATTCCTTTGTACTATCTAAGACTTGAATAATGTTAACAGTATGGAAATTTAAGTTTTACTTATAAAATAATTAATGAGAAATAAACTCTGCTTCTTGAAATTGTTCAATATATTTTTAAAATAAAAATTCAACAAACCTATGGATTTGTAATATACTATTATCCAAATAGGTCTACATTGAATTTCGCTATTAAAACACGGAAAATAAAAATGACATTTGGAGAACCCCTATAAAGTATCTAAAAATTATATTTAGAAAATAAAAGTATATTATTAAAATATGAAGATACAATTACAATCCCAGCTTCAATGATTCTCCAAAACATTTGATCGTATTTCTCAAAATTTCCCCTACAGAAACGTTAACATAACAAACAACACTGTTTCTTGAATTTTGAATCATGCTATTTTTACAGTGTTTCTCACACCTGCACTTTTCAACTATTTACAAGTTTCAATAATTTTAATTATTATTTAAAATTTTAAACTAAAAAACTAAATTCAAACAGAGAATATACAATACACTATAACAATAAAAGTAAATATTTACAACATCAAATAAAAAAACACCGAGATAATATGTGTGCCAAAGGTGCTTGATAAAAAATTGATGTTTAAAAACAACAAAACTCCTCTCTATGTATACACCATCTTAAAGTGATGGTTGCTTTGAGTTCATGCAGACTAAACTAAAGCTGTGAAAGTCCTCAAACTTCCAACTCAGACTGGTTACTCAACTTGTTTAACAATAAAAAACAAGTATGAGCCCTTCCCTGTTTTGAACACAAAGTGATCAGTCTCTTCTCTTACCCTCTTCTATCTAATCACCATGCCATTGGTTCCCCTTCTATCTACTCACCATGCCCTTGGTTCCTGCTTTATGTTTGTGATCCGGAGGGGGGTCCTCCAGGTCCAGGGACAAAAACAGAAGTTTGGCTACGACACCAAAGAAAATCTTCTTCAGCGTTTTAGGTACCTCCCTGCCTCGAGATCCTTTGTAGTGGATGTTAAGGACAAACACAGTCATGCCAGTGGCGAACGACACTATGGCTATAGTGATACCGTAATACAGACCTGATAGGAAAAGTGCATAGAAAAGAAAAAAAACATTGACGAGCTAAACAAAGCATCTACTACGGCATTCTATCCGCCCGAGTGGACGGCCTCCGGGCTAACACCCTAACACCGTGTAACTTACCATTCCCTTGGTTCCTTTCGACCCTTTACTATCTTTCGGGTCGGGGGGACCGTCCTCCAAATCCAGGGATAAAAACAGAACTTTGGCGAGGACGCCAAAGAAAACGAACCGGACGAGCCTGGGCATCTCTCGGCCTCTGTCCCCTTTGTGGTGAATGTTGAGGACAAAGACGGTCATGCCGGTGGCACAGGAGACGATGGTCATCGTGATGCCGTAATACAGACCTGGAAGTGGAGTGGTGGAGACAGCAGAGCATGACACCAGAGCCGTGGGCGGCGGGGTATCCGATCTCGTCAGGGAATCGAGATGCTAAAAATATCCCGTTCTTGTAGCAGGCTTTGGGCGGGTTGTTTTTTTTTGCCGACATCGGCCAGTAGTAAAATACAGTTAAATCTGTTTCTACAATTTCTTTATGTCCACCCTCGTACATGTCCTATGATAGCTACACCATTGAGGCTAATAACCCCACCCGTCAGTGCCGTCTCTGCTAGAGTAAATTTAATCCGCCAATGAGATGATTTTAAAAAACACAACCATCTACTTGAAAAAAAAAGCCCCGCTCTAAATGCCACGGTTTAGTCACAAGTCGATCAGCGATGATGTATTTGGTCCCCGGTCCGCGGGGCCAGACAAATGAATGCTGGGGTCAGACCATAAACGCCCAAAGCTCGGGGCGGGTAATCGAGAAGATTATTGGATAGCGTGCTGACACCGTGACCTGGCAGGGACGGACCTACGTCACGTGACCCCATCGGCCCAAGTCAAAACAGTTACAGCACTAACCTCCCGAAACAAACACATCATTAGAGGTGACCTTGAGCAAGAGGATTGGCAAATGGCCCCTTTTAGCGCTTTTTTGGTGTGTATGTGCGTGTGTGTGTGTTTGGGGGGGGGGATAGAGGGTTGGTGGACGGTCATTTCTTGCCAGTTCCAGAGCCCTGACTGCCACTAGACATGACGTCAAGTGATTCAGGACGTTCCACTTAACACTTTTTTCGGACGTTCTTTCAATATCTCCAGAACAAATTATTGTATTAAAGGTTCTTCTGTATGCTTTCGTCTTAATAAAGTCTTTCATGGATTTAAAGTCACAATATATAACGATATAATTAAATTACTTTATATGGAAATAAGCTTTCTGTAATATAGCGAAATAATCATGTAGCAATTAACACTTTACGACCTATGTAAATCTCACCTATTTCACAGCATATTCCACATAAACCAAGGGAATTTTATATTGACGTTATTTAACTCATGGATCGCTATCACTTTTAATCAAATAATAGATCACATTCTCTGAGGCCAATTTGTTTATTAAGTCCATTTCTATTTGGGGAAAAAATAAATCCCAAGTTAAAAGTCAGAAATCGGAAGATTAAGTAAAATCTTTGATTATAAACTTTGATTCTTGAAAGTGGGCGGGTGGGTGTGTATGGGTGGAATAGGCAAATCACAATTTTTATTTTTCTTGTAAGGAGCCTATGCGCCTGGCTAGGGTCAAGGGTCATGGGTTCTTCATGTTTCTCATGGTCCGGTCTGTGTAACTCGTCCTGTAGGCACCAAGGGTTAAGTAACATGCCGCGTAAATACGGTCATACATTTCCTTCAGGTCCACGCATGCGCAGTCATGCTCCTCTCAATTCCATGTTGGCGAAGCCATGTGAATGGGAGCAAAGGATTACACGAATTGTCTGGAGATCCATAGACATTATCGTAACAATCGACCACCCACCCTCCCCTGCAGACACACACACGCACACTTCCCCAACACAGCCCCATCAAGATGAGGGAGCGGTTCCCCAGGACGCCATAAAATTAGTATTCTTTGTTAACGCCAGTGAAAGGAAGAAAATTTGCCTGAAATCATAAGTGGTCGAGGAGCGGTTGCTCACGTATCGGATTTTTTTTATATATGCCTTTTGGGTGGGCGGGGGTAGGGTGGTGGGTAAATGGTTTGAGTGGATTCGAATCCAAGTTTGGATGAGGTCTGAATTTAAAGTATGGACGCAATATCGGGGAATTTGTGTCATCATCGGGGCTAGAGGAGGGAGAGGCTAGGTGATATTACTGTTGTATAAGAACATACAGCTGTAAATGTCATAATTTCCTTGTTTTTAATGAGTCATTAACTATTGGCGGCTGTTTTTTTAACGTATTCTAGTATGTTAAATTAAAGGGCAGTTGTTTTAATATGCATAGAATTTCCATGATTTTAATACATAATACGATTCGAACGCACACACATTCAAATTTGTTTAAAATATAAAAATCTTTGAGTTAACTAATTTTTTTAATCATTTGCTTTAATATTTCTTATGTAACTATCATAGATTGATTTCAATCATAATTGTAACATAACTCCTTAAATAAATGCTTTCACCCCAACCAAATTTAGGGGCGGGGGTATTGAAATTCCATGAAACGGAAGTGTTTCAATATCCAAAGTAATGTGTATATGTGTGCACATCGTCTCCTTCATTAATTCAAATGGTGTAGCAGATCAGAGTCTGGTGTGACTTCCTGAAAACACGCTGAGGTTTTCAAAAGTATTTGTGCTGTGGTGACAATTACGGTATATAAATGAAGTGCAGGAAAATCAATCGAGTGACCAAAGAGGCCAACACAAGGAAGTGATTCTGAGAGATAAACAAGAGCAGAGCACCCGGTGAAGGTGGTATTATCTGGAGAGTGGCTGTTAAAAAGAAAGCGTTTAAGGCCGGCCATCCGTACTTAAAACAGGGACTTCATGACGTTTTTAAATATGGCTTGGAATCACAAACAATGATAATTTCAGAGGACAGGAAAGATGTTCTTGTAACAGATCAATGTATTTTGTCAAATCAACGAGCTGTGTCAAGACAGTGTCAAGTCAAGGGACATTGTCAAGCCCGTGGATTCAGTCTAGTCAATGGGCTGTTTCAAGACAAAGGTCTTTGTCAAGTCAAGGGACTGTGTCAAATCGAAGGAGTGTAAACAGTTAAGTGACGATTCCATGTCAAGAAACTGTGCAACGTCAAAGGACTTTTTCAAGTCAATAGTTTTTGTCAATAACGTTTATTAATGAGATCTCATTAAAATCACTGTGTTTTTTTAAACGTATTTCCCAAATTGACCCCCCAAAAATTTTGACGGGGCAATTTCAAATCAATATTTTGCCCAACTTTTGTATACAATTTTATTTCTATAAAATATTATACACTTTTAAATGTAATTCTGTGTCATAATTTCCAATAAATCAGTATTGGCAATTAATGCGAAACCAAATTTGAAACTATTGGTATGTACTCACCGACAAGTGGAAGATCTTCTGACGTGGGCGGCATCTTGTCTGCTACTATCATGAGAAACACCGTCATAGATAACAAGGTGGTTATCCCCATGGCTATCTTTTCACCTGAGTCTGCTTTTGGAATCCATGCAGGAATGAAAGAGATGGATGGGTGGATGGAAGGAATGAATGAAGTGGTGAGTAGAGCCGGTCTTTTTTCACGTGAAACTTTTGAATGAGGCCTTCACAAATAGCTCAGCGAAAACGACAAATTAAATCGATGGTTCTCAAGATGCTATCATCAAAAGACAGCATTTATTGGGACTCTCAATTTATTAATCCTTGCCCTGAAATTCATAAGTTTTTGCAATGGAGTATAATTTGTAGTTGGGTTCATACTCCAGCGCACTAAAATGGTTTAAGGTATATTTGAATTTTTAAATAAGTATCGAATGACCTAGCCCTACTGTAACGCGTTCTCCAGTCAAAGTCTAAGAAAAGTTTGAAAAAAAAATTCCCCACTATTCCACTTGAACAAAAAATTGAAAAGAAAATTATGATTTGCATCGTCAAAAGATTGGTTTATGTTTAAAAAAGTAATACGTTTCGAAAAATCCGACCAGTTAGATTTTGTTCATTTATTATTGAATTAAAATTTGTGGATAGAATAAGGATGAAAAAAAAAGTTCTGCCTAGGGTGACTGTCAATCTTTCAATTTGAACCTATCATTTAAGATTACAATAACAGGTAAGTTGATTTTAAAGAAGCATTAGGAAAAAACTCTCTAACGCCTAAAACGATTTAAAAAATGATTTTAGGAGCAGTGAGTAAATCGAATGCCTTCATTTCTGTTTCACGTGATTTGTAAACTTGTTAGTATCAATTTCAAATATTCAAAATATGACAGTGATATCTCATTAAATAAGTAAAAAAATATTACCAAATCAAAAAGTATCATTTTACTTGCTGAACGAATCTCAGCGATAAAGGACATGGGCACAGAGATCCATTTGACCTCGCACTCTCCCTACCAAAATCCCAAAGCCCTCTCGCAGTTACAACATACAGCTCAAAGGATTGTATCAAATACTCCATTTCATATGACTTCAAATTACCCCATAATTTTCAACTATATTTATCCAAAATAATACTTAAAAAAATATATACATACACCCCATCCACGAAACAGACCCCAAGCTCCACACTTGCAGGTTTGTAAAACCCGCCTGTTACCACCGACAACGTGCCATTCCTAACTCCTCACCTGCGGGCATGTAAAATCCTAAAAGCGCTACCATGGTGATAAGTATACAAGGAAACACCATGTTGAACACGTAAAACAATGGCCGCCGCTTGATCCGGATATGGTTTTTTATAAACACATATGGTACGGGACAGCAGGAAAACGTCACTTCCTGGAGATGACAACATTTAGTACAGATTCTGATGTTGCTTTGTAGAATAGAAACAAGCTACCTAACAGAATTGTGCAATACAAAAACTAACATTGTTTTAATTATTTTCTTTATAACGAAAGTACATCCAAATTGTAATATATGCTAAGTTTAGTTTTTTTAATTATTTTGTCAGCGAAATGTTGTATTCAAAACTTACTTGTCTCTCATGTGAAAAACCAACTAATTCCCATTCTGTACTGTTCTTATAGTTGGATAGGTCTCCGGCCTCCGTGTTTGCGTTTGCCGTCTGTAAGTTCATAGATTTACTATCAAATGTCCAACTGGCAAACTCCAGCGTGCAATGCTGTATAGAAACATTCGTGAAATTTATCAAACAAGGATATACGTTTAAGTGAGCAAGTTTCTCAAAAACTCTAAACTCATACGATTGTTTATTAGATATGTTTGCAGCAGTTTCCAGCAGTCTAAGAAGTTTATCTCACCTGTGTATCAAAAGGAAAGTATTTGACATCAATGGCGCACGAGCTCTTGAAAATGACCATTTTTAGCCACATGACCTGCCCGTCACTGGTTATAATCACATTAGTACTAACCGATTCATCGGTTATCATGGCACTGAAATGATGTCGATTAATTTGACAGATTTAGTTCCAGAATGCGTTCATCTCTATTGAACTATAAACATTGTTTAAAAACACCAACAACAACAAAAACCAAAAACAACAACAACAAAAAAAAACCCAAAAAACAACTACACAACACACACACACAAAAGCACAACGTCATTGACGTTTAAAGAAGCAGTTTAAGTAGGTCTTGAATATTATTGTTTATTAAATAAGAGACAACCAGAGAGAGAGAGAGAGAGAGAGAGAGAGAGAGAGAGAGAGAGAGAAAGAGAGAGAGAGAGAGAGAGAGAGAGACAGAGAGAGACAGAGAGAGAGACAGAGAGAGAGAGAGAGACAGAGAGAGAGAGAGAGAGAGACAGAGAGAGAGAGAGAGAGAGAGAGAGAGAGAGAGAGAGAGAGAGCGAGAGAGAGAGAGAGAGACAGAGAGAGAGAGAGAGAGAGACAGAGAGAGAGAGAGAGAGAGAGAGAGAGAGACAGAGAGAGAGAGAGAGAGACAGAGAGACAGAGAGAGAGAGACAGAGAGAGAGAGAGAGAGAGAGACAGAGAGAGAGAGAGAGAGAGAGAGAGAGAGAGAGAGAGAGAGAGAGAGAGAGAGAGAGAGAGAAAGAAATGTTTAAAATCTCGGAATGCATTGATTTTACATCTTCCTACATCAAAGAGCGTCTTTTTAAAACAATTTTTGTTGTTGTTGAAAGAGTGCCATATGCACTTTGAACTGTAAGCAGTAGCCGGAAATCAAATGTTGGTATTTTAGAAAATAGGTCATAGTTCTCCTTTAGTTATTTGCAGTAGATGTGAGACATAGAAAGTATGATTATATGGGTTAAATTCATTACATTCAAAACAAAAACAAACTACAAAAGCACATAGCACCATTTTGAAAAAAAAACTGAAGCAATGATAAGAAAATGCCCCAATTGCATTCAAAGAATTACCTTTTTATGGTGGGCTAATCAAAGAAAATGAAACAAAATAGGATTGAATCTTATATTCTGATACGGTTTAATTTAGACTTAATATGAAGTACGATTAAGATCATTTCTGATCAGTTCAATTAAAATGCCATCCATGTGTGTGCACTGACAGATCTGTTTTAGCAGAGGCAGGTTTATTTTAGCAGGTGTACAGAACTATACTGACAGGAAAAACAAAGCGTCAGAGCATTTATGTGTGATTAATAAATCTTTCGGTAATCGCGTAAGCTTTTTTTCATGACACTATCTGAAGCGCACTCCAATGATAGTCCCAGGTAATGGAGGATCGGAGTAGCTGGTCGCATTGACACGCTTTCTTCATGGGACACATATAAAACTCTGGATTAGGACAGAAGTGGACGCAAATGATGCTTCGTTAAAGCAAAAAGTTTGTAAGGGAAGCTGGTGATCACAGAAATGACGTCATATTTACCTGTTGTATAAAACTACGTCCGGCAACCAGACCGTGTCGTACGGCAAATTTATGACAGTAATGTTCCCGTACTTTCGTGAGTCCCATTTCAGTTTAGGATCAGTCCACATCTGAAGAGATCGTTGGTGGGAGGTAAAGGAATTAAAAATTAAATAACAAGGTCCAAGTATGAATTAAGACGCAACAAACACGCCTTCAAAAACAGAAACAAACGCGAACCAAAATAATAATTACAATATTTCAATTAAAAAGTTATTTTTTCTAAATCTAGGTTTGACAGCAAATAATTTAAATTATTTAGCCACAAAAATATGCATCATTTCAACTGAAAAAACATAAAATATTGCCGAATAGTGTTAAGAATGAGGAAAATTAAAAACTAGATAAATCTTCGTATTGTCATTGAACCAAATTATCTTTACAAACCTGATTAATCCAACAGTTTGTTGTTATAATCTGGTTTTTTTCATCCTGAAAAAACAAAAAGACAATTATTGCACTATGAAAACTCTTTGTAAACGTTTGATTGGGTCAAAACGAATTGCATCGTTTTGTTAATTAAAAAAAAATATGTTGAAGAAAATTGGGTATATTTAATGAGGGAAGTTGATCGATAATCCAATCATTTTTCTTATCCAAAGATTTCAAATACGATTTGGTATCGATGGTTAGCAAGCCTTCTTTATATCATTCTTCTTTGCTATTGGTCGAGTTGACCTTTTAAAGACATGTCTCTAAGGGGGCTGCTTTCCTCTAAATTAGGGATGTCCAAAGTCCGGCCTGCGGGCCATATTCGGCCTGCACTTACATTTTAACTGGCCGACGGCCTCATCTTAAATTATAAACTGACTCTTGGATTTTTTCTGTTACTACGCCATTTTAAATATCATAAAATCCAAAAATATTAGATTTTTTAAATACAAAATACGATGAGTCCAATAGATTGCAAAGTCCATTTATTACAAAATCCGATGAAGTTATGTGCTGTTATGTCTACGAAAATCAATGAATTCCAAAGGCAAACATCGATGTCAAAATATTTGTGTTTTTGCCGACTCATAAAATGAAATTAATGTGAGGTTGTCGAATTAAACATTTAAAACAAGTTTTTTCATTACAATTGTTTTGCACATCATTTTCAGCGTTAGTTATTTTTCGACACATTTTATTTATGTTAAGGTACTAGTAGAATAATATAGATCTTTATTTCATAACCTGGAATTTTTTTCCAATTTTTAAATATTTCTAAAGATGGAATAAAACATACCATTTATAAAGTATCGAGAACTGCTTCCCCCTACCACCACCACAACAACAAAAAAATTCACTCTTACAAATAAAAAACAAAAAACAATCATATGATTTGTAAGCCTGTACTCAGTCTTAACGTATGCCATTTTAGTTTATATTAATCAAGCCCGCGCATATTTTAACTTCATGGAATATGACCGTCTTTGAAAAAAGTTTGGACACCTCTAGTCCAAACTCTACACAGTCATTTCTGAAAAATTCCCTCAGTGAATGAACGCAGAAAGAAGTCATTTAGACTGTGCTCTTTTCAAGCAATGGCACCATAATTATGGAATAGTCTTCACCAATGGTTTAGAGAATGTGAGGACAAAATACTTTTTTTAATGAAGACTTTAAAAAAAAAGGCTCAGGTTTGAAGACAGATCAGAGTGCGGTGATCATGCTGGTCCATAAAAGAAAACTTCATCATCATCATAATCCTGAAATGAAGATAATCATTAAAAAAAACACGTCCCTGGAATGTTGTTCTCTAAATCTGACATTCCAACAAACCACGATTAAATTAGTCAACAACTCGTTCATATCTGATTAAGTCTTAATACTTATTATCAGCGTTCATTCTGTTTCAATGCTTCATAATCGTTATACGATGTCATGATCTGCTTCCAAATATAGAAAACTTCTTTTGAAAAATTTGTGCGGGTCAGAACGCCAGTGTGTGGACGTGAATAAATGGTTTCTCCGTATCCGAACCACAAGACACTCAGACCTACCACGAGTTCTCGGAATTGTAGAGGACGCTGGTGGCCGGGATAAAATATTCATGAAAAAGATACGGGCTCTTGAAGGCATTACATAAAATAAATCTAGTCTAGAGGCAGCTAGGGAAATATACCTCAAGTGGTATAAGTTTTTTTCTTTTTTAAAAATTCCAATTTAATTCTTTTACTAAATTTGTCTTATACAAGGAAGGCTCTAAGATATAGAACTATGTAAACTCGCGTTTACCACATAAATAAAAATAAAAGGTTATGAGTGAACGTGAATCTTGCAGTATCGTCATAATGTGATGAGAAATGATAGCAAGAAATCGACAACCGATTGAAACAACGGAAAACATTCAAAATGTAGGTATTTTTGGTTTGTTTGAAAGAAAGATTTATAAGCTTAAAAATATTTTTTTTTAAATGATGAAAGTGAAATAATAATATATATATATTTTTTTAATTGAATGTATTGACTTTAAAATGTGTAAATTAAATACAAATGAAGAATTTAATTTTGAATCAATGTTTATTGGATGACAACGGATAGTGCATAAAGAAAGGTAAATGGTAGTTATAGTGTTTTGTTTACGTTTCCACACATTTTTAATTTGATATGACACAATACTCTTAGATGATCTGAGCGGAGTTACCGGTGCTGCACTTTTGTAAAATTGACTGCTTTGAACACGCGATTCTTAAAGGTATCTTAAATTGAACTGGAACATGGTTCAAGATATCTGAGCGGGGCTTTGATTGAAGTGGGTAATTAAATGTTCTAAAGGTTATCTTGGGCCAAAAAGTGCTATGTGGCAGCCATACTTAATACAGTACTGAAAAGAATTCTACATAATACATTAAGGCCGTGGTTCCTAAACTTTTTTGAACCACGGACCTCTTTTATACTCAAAACTTACCCACTGACCCCCAAGTGAAAAAAACTTTATAAATGCATAGTACAAAAATTACAAAAGCAACATTTTGATGAAAAGTACGGTGTTTATTGAAATTATCACTTTTGTTTAAGATTAAATTGAAAACAAGTAATAACTTGGATTAACGTGATGAGATTTTATGAGTGTACGAGCAACAAAGCCCGTCCAAGGACGTTCCGCCACCGTTTGGTGGCATGTTGTAACTCCCCTCCAACAGCCGTCTCGACCGGCATACATGTGCATCACGTCAAAAATACTATTCATTATAGTTAAAATAAATAACTCGTAAAAACAGAGCTTTTGAGTATAAATCCCAACGCGCATAACTCAAAATTAAGTCTTGGAAGAAATACTGCATAAAAAAATAACTCGTTTTGAACATCCGCGTAAACGTGTTCAATATGATTGGCTGTAGGAGACATGTGTTTGCGGGACAAATCACTATCGATGACCGCACGGAACATAGCCTTTTATTTTATAGGATTTATGACCGACTCAATGTTTGTGTATAGGAACCGCAAATTCTCACGAACACCAATTTCTAGTAGTTTAATTTTATATTATTTTTGTTGTTGTTTTTTATGTTGAGGTTCATAACGCAACTGAATCTTAATTCACCAAATAGGAAGACAGGAAAACAGTCAAAAAATTCTGCACAATAACCTATAATGCATGATATAAAATTGGGATCTGACTTTGTAACCATAATTTGTGCTATCCTAGTCCAAGCAATGGTTTTAGTTCATCATTTGTGGATATTTCAATAAGCCGCTCCTGTATTAGTATGTATTCATCTTTGTTTTGGACCTAAGATTGTCCATGCGCTAAAGAATTCAAATGCCATTCGGAAATATCCAATAGTGACGAATGCCTACAAATCTTTGGTTCAGGTCTGAGGTCTGCATGAAGAGCCGTTAAGTTTTGACAGTAAGCCAGCAAATCTTTATCTCTATTTTGCAGTTTCAAAAGATTTGAAAACTGAGAACATTCTCCTGATCCTAAGTTTTGTTTGCACAGAAAAAGGTTTGCAACAAACTCAGATATAACACTTATAGTTTCGATTAAATTTAATTGGTAACCTTGTAGTAGTTGTAGTTTCAAATTAGTTTCGTTAAAGTTGGGTAAATAAATAATTCATAAAGGATATGTCATTTTTTAGTTTATTGTCTTGCAGATCATTGTCTTTGTTTTCCAGGAATTCGGACACTGAATCAAAGTGAGCATAAAATCGATTTAAATATGTACGTGTTGATAACCACCGTAATTCTGTGTGAATAAATAATCCATTATAGTTGTCTTCATTTTCCAAACCGTGGTGAGTAAATAATCTCTTATCAAGGCATTCCTTTTGATTTTATTAACTGCTCTAATGACATAATACAGTGATCATGCAAACTTTTAGTAAGATGTTTTTTGAATATTTGATGTTGATGAATGACTCAATTTACTGAAAATTCATTTGGTACAGAATGTTTTAAGTATGCCAGAAAGTCAAGAGTATTGGTTTAACTTCAAATATTTTTTAAATTCAGTAAATAATGTTTCACCTTTCGTATCTGTTTCCAAACATTTAGCCATACTTCAAATATTCAATAACACTATGTTGTCGGCATTGTTTCTTCGGATCACTCAGTGCTGGATTTACCTATTTGCTAAACAAGCTATAACTTAGGGCCCCTGCCTTCTTGGGGGCCCCCGGAATTTTGTTTTCATATTTGTCACTGATATAGAATATCTAGACTTCAAAAGGGCCTTAAATAGCTTAGGGCCCTATCAAGTCTAAATCCAGCCTTGGGCTCACTCATTCTCTTATCTGTTGTAGCAGACCACTGTTAAAAATTATTAACGTTTTCAATGGAATGCTACAGTAAAGCCCTATTGAAAACATAATTTGATGATAGGATGCAATTTAGATAAATATAACTCCCCGACACATCGAAAATACACAACCTTGCAACCCTCGTAGATTCAAGTTAAAAACTTCTATATTTCTACTTGCAGTTATAGGAATTCGGCATTTCTTCCGCATCAAGCTTGACCTTTCAACAAACCAAGTATTTTGATTGGTTATAGATGTGGGAAATACAGTAGTTCTACTACTTTTTCTACGTAAAACAACATTGTATCCATGAAGGATAGCACCTAAGATGGTATTTAGTTAGTAGAAAAGGCATTTACATACTATTTTATTTATTATTATTTATTTTAATTTCAATAATAAAAAATGTATCAGTTTTATTATTTGATGTGAAGCTTTGCACGGACCCCCTGACGTTGTTCAGGGACCCCCAAATCAATTTTAATTTCCCACGGACCCCCTTAAGGGTACCGCGGACCCCTGGGGGTCCGTACGGACCACTTTGGGAACCAGTGCATTAAGGGGTGCACTGTGGGATATACCTTGCCAAAGGTAACGGAAAACACTTTACCCGGTAATATTACCTATTAATTTCTTTTTTTCCCTCTTTACCCAGGAGGCAAGCCTACTGCAAGATGATGTACTTCATTGTAAACTTTTAAAATCATTTAACTTTAATCCACTTAATAATTATCAAATCAAATCCACACACTATAAACTAATCAATATGCCCGTTTAAAATAATCTCTTTTTAACTTTAGAAAGGATATTTTAATATTTGTTTTAAATAAAAATTCTACAAATGTCAAGCAATTGTATCTACCAACTTTTCGAAATCATTGAACAGAATCATCGCCATGGAGAAGCATCATCTCTCAAAGGGAAACTCGATAACAGTGGAATCTTTCAGAGTTTATTTAAATCAATTTTAATCTCCTTCTACATTACATGCAATTATTTGTGCTCTTACCGAGCATGCAACGTTATTTTTTGTGTGACCTCACTGATCATCAGATTATTTAGTAGATCGCTGGAGCTGTCTTTTTAAAGGGATTGGGTAAATCATGCCAACTGTCTTTTCAACAAGGATTAGGTAGATCACGGGAACTGTCTTGTCAACAAGCATTAGATCGATCACAGGCATTAGATAGATCACGGGAGCTGTCTTTTTAACAGGGATTGGGTAAATCATGCCAACTGTCTTTGTAACAGGGATTGGGTAAATCATGCCAACTGTCTTTGTAACAGGGATTGGGTAAATCATGCCAACTGTCTTTTCAACAAGCATTAGATAGATCGCGGGAACTGCATTGTCAACAAAGATAAGATAGATCACAGGAACCGTCTTGTCAACAATGATTAGATAGACCACGTGAACTGTCTTGTCAACAAGTATTAGATAGATCACGGGAAATGTTTTGTCAACAAGGATTAGATACATCACGGGAACTGTCTTGTCAACCATATTAGATAGATCAAAGGAACTGTCTTGTCAACCAGGATTAGATAGATCACGGGAACTGTCTTGTCAACAAGGATTGGATAGATCACGGAAACTGTCTTGTCAGCAATGATTAGATAGATTACAGGACATGACTTGTCAAATACGATTGCATTGGTCATAATTGGGACTGTATTGACTACGATTGAATTGGTCATCACGGGATTTGTCGGATCAAAAAGGATTTGGCAGAGAACGGGAACTGTCATTTAAACAAGAATATCATTGGTCATCACGGGGACTGTTTTTTTCCACAGCCATTTAAATCTAGCAATGATGAATACTGTTTCGCCATCAAAATCTAGATTATATGAACTGTTATACCATCGCGGGTCTAGTTCTAAATATGTTATCCGAAGAAGATATCTTGTGGGTAAGGTAAACTTTAGTGAAATGTTGTGACACAATGGTAGCCAACTGCTTGTACTTGAAATACTTTCTACAGACACAGACCTTAAATAGAATGTAGAAATTGGGCTTGACACAAATAACTATGTTTTCTTCGCTATAAACTTTTTTTCTTCTTTTAAAATCCTTTATATTAACTCGTGGTGTCTGAGCCCTTGCTTGTCGAAGAAACTTTGGATCGATTTTTAACCCACTAGCTCGTAAGCTAGCGAGCTGAAATTTTGCAGGCCGTTTTGTACCGATTATAAAAATGATGTTACAAAATTTCAAATCGATCGCATGTACTGTAATTAAATTATTGAATTTTTAGATTATTTTATTTATTTCTATGTATCATGTTATTTTTTGAGATAGAGTGCCGCGGTGCATATTATATTGAACGATCTTTTTATTAGTACTTTCCTGTTGCGCGATTTGGTGCGTATTATATTGACAATACTTTTTATAAACATATTCCCGATCGGTGCGCATTATAATAAACACGTTTTACGAGACATAACTAAAATTTTGTATTTTTGGATTGTCTTGCGCTGCGTATTATAATGAAAATTCTTTTAGTTATGTCTCGTACATAAAGGATGTATGGACAAAAATTTGTTTTTTTACGGGCTCTTTTTATTTTCTTCTGCATAGTCTCCAAAAATCTGCTTTAAAAAGGATTTATTCGTCATAATAAAATTTTTAATTTTCTTTTATTGTCTTCTTACATCACAAAAAGTCAGGGTTTCTTAAAAATAATAAAAATTTTACTTTTCTGGTATAAATACACCTCTCTAAAATCGCAAAAAGCGATGCACTTCTGCTTGCATTGAATTTCAATACAGTTAAAGACGATGTCCTTAATCGTTAAGTAAAGTATCACGTCATACGCCAATTTAACACTCCCCTGGGAAGGACGTTAAACCGCCCACCACCCCACCCCTCGGTTGACAGTTTACATTTCCTCCATTCTCGGACGATGCACACGCCTCCACTGAATCCTATGTCGACGATACTTTGATAAGACAGTGGTTCTCAATAAGGACTCAACAGTTTTGTGCCCGAAAAATGCGGGGAGATTCAAATATTTAGGTTTTATTTTCTGTTTTTAAACGTTTGGGGGGAGTGGGTTAAGGAGCAAATATTTCTTAAAATCATAATGGGGGTACCGGAAGTGTTTAAAGAAAAAAAAGAGTGGAGAAAGGCTGCAAATAACTTGAGAACCCCAAAGCTAAGAATCATTAAATGATGAATCCGAAGATGAGAATCAAACGGTCAGCCAATGATGGATGGTTATTGGGGCAACTGTTGGTGCTGTGCGATCAGTGAACGATTACATCATTGTTACTGCTAGAGAAACTAGGCTATTGCTCAAGTTGGTTTGAGAAAATCATTTACAGTTTTTATATATTTTTTTTATAAATATTTAATTTGTTTTGCTCTATGATTCAACATCTTTCAAAACAGTTTTAACCAACGTACATTCTCTGTAGGAATTTTGTCAATAAGACTTAAAGGATAATTTATTATTAAATAATAAAGCTAATAAAATATTGGAGTAGATTACAGTGCATTGCATTGATTTCTTGGATATTCTGGGGACATCGTCTTTTGTCGTCGATACCGTGCATACTGCACGCAAATTGTTTACTATTACAGCGCCTTTCTTTATTGATGCCCAGCGAGATTTATAGAAATAGGGCTGAATAAATATGCTTCACATTTTAATGAAGAAGAAGAATCAGACGACATGGAATCGATTGACTCTTGACACGGTTGCTGGAGTTCGCCCACACAGAGCTTTCTATGCTCCTAAAGAGAGAGAGGAGTGCTGTCCACATCGAGGCAGGCAGCCGAATAAACAAGATACTTGATTGGCCGTAGTTAAGGCGCGCTTCTCAAATGTTGTCAGCTGTCATGGGGTGGAGAGTAGAAGGGTTAAAACCTCATGGAGTAGAGAGTAGAGGGTTAAAACGTCATGAGGTAGAGGGTAAAAACGTCATGGACAGAGAGTAGAGGGTTAAAACATCGTGGGGTACAGGGTAGAGGGTTAAAACAACCGAAGACGACATTTACAAGTCTGCCTCTAATCGTGAGCTGTTCAGTTTATAGTGTTGAACCAGCAACATGCAGGGAGAAACTGCGGTCATATGAGATATTTCTGGATCACATGCGAGTCAAAGAAACGAACTTTGTCCTTGTTGGTATTTAATCGATATTTCTTTAGCATCAAAAGTTATTTTTTAAAAAGTGATTGAAAATATGGATTTGTCGGCTTATTTTTAGGCTTCTGAAGAATTTTCTTAACTGAATGTCCGTCTGACATCATTAAATGTTTATACTTAGCTCTTGATATGAAAATGATTTAGGATACGACTTTGGTCGATCAGGGAGTTTTTTGAGGTTCAGAGATCCTATTTATCACTGAGGGAAAGGCTTAGACTACGATTAACAATTGGAAATATTTCAAAATCTGGACTGCGAAAAAAACAGGAGAAAAACCCCAACAAAACAAAATCAAAAGACTTTCTTTTAAGAGAAGTCTTCATACAGCAAAACCGTACAAACAAGAATGCCCCCGCCCCCTAAAAGTAATAACAAAAAGAATTTATATATCTTTATTTTTACTATTTTCATTAAAGAAAATTATTAAGTTTATTTGAAAATTTGCTTTCTTTTCTGTGCTGTTAACTTGCATATAAAAATTAACTCCTTATCTGATGTACGATAGAGCTGAAAACTTGTACTTAATTTCCGATCCCCCATGACAATAACTAAAATGATTAGCAGTTAACCAGTGACCTCAAATAGTCCTTGAGTGGTCTCTATCTCACATCTAAATTTAATCCCATTTCCTGATCGCCAGCTATGCTGAAATTTTGTAAACACACTTACACAATTAGTCAATCATGATCCTGACAAGTGGAATGAAATTAGCAATAGCGCTGCGTCTGCTTTTTGCCAAGTTTAACGCGTTCATGAACGCCGGAAGATTTTCTGTTGTATTTTTTAATGTTTCATTACTGTAACAACTCTGGAGTTTTGGGAAACATTAAAAATTTGTTAAAATGTCCAAAAATATTTGAAACAATTAATTTTTCTGCCCCACCCACCTTCCCAGTATTTTTATAAATTGATTTTTGTTTTGTTTTTGTTGAGACAAGAAGACTAAAAAATAGCGTTTTAAAAAAAATATCTCTTCTTAACATAATGTATTGATAAAAAAGAGTGATGATTTTCTCCTTATAGTGGAGGTAAGTGATATTAGTTGTTGGTGTTCTCTGCAAGTTACATGGTAATTTGTGCAAAATCCCTGTGTTGAAACGTCATTTAGAATTAGGATTTTGTTTATTAATTAAGAGGGTTGTTACTGATACGCACGTTAGTGGGTGCGCACCAGTTTGTTCCACTGAGTGTGAGTTTTGTATATGAGTTTTAGACAGTTGGGATGAAGTTATTGGCCGTTAAGGGACAATAAAGGCTGCTGTCAATATTTTATAGTAAAAATAACACAGTTTTTGGTTTTGCCTTAGGAGTTAATCGCACCATTTTCAAGCTTAAACCTAACGGAAATTAACCAGAACACGTATTGTAGAAGGCGTAGTAAAGGCGTAGGCATAACGATTCGGGGGTTAAGGAAGAGTGAGAACAGCAGGTTAGGTTGACCTGTCACCGTGACCGGAGCGCTTCCCACCGATCTCACCAGAGCAGTTTGATCTCCCAGCATCCCTGCAGTGTCCTACAAACAGGACGGGGCAAGTGTGGGGCAATCAGTTGAACACTGAGAAATAGCGCCAAATTGAGTTTTAAAAGTACGGAGTAGAAAAAAAATGTAACCATTAAAAATATGTTAAAGGAAAAATACAACGTTTTTTTCTGTTTTGAGTAAGCTACGAAGATATTTGTAACGCGTAATTTTCGAGAGATTACATGCAATGCTCCCACTAAGTTTCGTTGGTTCTTGTGCAAAAAATAACCCGCGTGCAAAGTTCTACAGCATCCATTTTTAACTATGCAAAATTTACAGCCCATGCCATAAACGATCACGTAAGTGTGTTTGTGAGATGTAAAATTTTGCAAACTTGTCAAAATTTGCTGTGCGGTAACATACAAAGGGCTGCGCGGTGTCTGTCAAGTACCCGCACAGCTTAAAAGAGAACACTGTTTACAATAATGCCAGAAAATACATTAAACGCCCCCTCCCATTCCAACGTTAAGATAAAAAATAATAATAATAAAATATATGTTCTGACTAGTGATTAAATTTAATGTCTCAAAAACGTATGTCTTGTTTCCGCTTTTTTAGACTAAAAGCAAAATGTTTCTTCTGCAGTGAACAGATTGCGACTCCATAAGATTATTGCCACAGGCTACTAGCAACTGTTCACAGTTTCTGATTATTTGGAAATAAGGAATTCTGTCAAAAGAAATGTTAAGACAGTAGTCACTCAATTTTAAGTGTAGGTCACTGGTCACGCAGTGATCATGAAAGATGTATCCTATAGCGTTATAAAAGATGTTTCCAACATTATTTTGAAAGATGTATACTACATTATTTTGAAAGATGTATCCTACATTATTTTGAAAGATGTATCCTACATTGTTACGAAAGATGTATCTTGAATTATTATGAAAGTTGTAAGCTGCATTATTATGAAAGTTGTGTCCTACATTATCATTAAAGATTTATCTTAGTTTATTATGTAAGATTTATACTGAATGTTTTTTAAGACTTAAGAGGTGGTTACGAATATTAAGTTCCACCTCGAGTAGACATTAGTATATTGTTTGAAACTGAGATGAAAAATAGATTTCTGTAAGAGTAAATTGTGGTCAATGATGAGCCACCGAACAGGAAATGTTTTATTGTCTCCGTGACACGGAAAGCATACGAAGTTTCAACTGCATTGGAAAACAGAAAATAAGTGAAATTTGATCTTAAACATAGATGTCAGTCCAGATTAAGTGATGGACACTTAATTATGTGCAAAATTTAACGACTTGAACTGTCATCGGCTTAGGATAAATGAGTGAAGTCTCAGCTCAATTAAAAATGAGATAGTGGGAAATAATTGAGTTGTAAAATTTCCAATCAAATTAACAGCATATAAAGCTTACAAGAGTGACTAAAACTATTCATGCACAAATGTATCCTCCCGTCTTAGGTTAGTATAGTTCTAGGCACGGTTGTTACGACATTCGAAATAGTTTTGTGCAAAATAATTTCGGAATTGAGACAGAACAGTATGTTTTCCCTCGATCCTGAAAAATTTCAACACTACATTTAAGTTCAAGTATAATAATAACTAGATTTAAATATGAATTTTAATATTTATATTTTATCAAAAGGATGCGGCTTGTGGGACCAATCGTTTTATTGCGTTAATATTGCAAGTGTTCAGATTTTTTAAAAATAATCCAGTAATTTAACTTTGTAAAGCTATTTTTAAAAAATAATTAACAAAGACACAGTCTTTATGGCTTGACTTAAATTATCTATAGTCACAAGTGTTATAACCGTAATGGACGCAACCGTTTGTATACAAATGATTTCAGTGGGACCTACAGTGACCGGCCACGAAATGTTGTCTATTGCTTGATCCCTCAAGGTGTTGGGGTTCAGCTGACGCGGTGATTTTTGATGACCCAGGGAACACATGTCTATCAACGTCTATTGATTCCTGAAAGAAACTGTCTCCATAAAACGTCCATCAATTAGACCAATACGTCACCGCTCGACCGTTCCACACAGGGGAAATCACGCGTTAACAGCCGCCACAAGCTTTCCCATGCTTCCCGCCAATTTCTGGACATTTTATTCACGGCCTTACCATTAAAAAAAATACATGGATAGGAAATCTTGGCCAGTGGAGAAAAATGTGGGACTGGATTATGCAAGATCAGATACAGACATAGACGAATTGTTTGGGTGGGGAACAAAATCTTGAAGAACAAGGTTTCTCAAACTGTATAAACAATTGGGAAAGTTGACAAAATTGTAAACTATTGATCGCCAAGAGCAACAATGCCTTTAGTTGTGATTTTCCGTTTCCAAGATCCTTATTGTGATAAAGATAATAAGCCTAAACCTTGATAAACACTTGATGAGGTGATAACACAATGCAATACAATTATCACATATAATATGTACAGAACTGAGAATTTAAAATGTTTATTTTGCCCAAATTTTGGCTCAAGAAATCATATGTTTAAGTTAGTCTTCATAAAATTTTCATTGGGTATGTTATAATTTACTGCCCGTATTTCAAGGTTAAAACATTCTTCTTAAATCTCATTTGCAAATTATAGCTGCATGTTTTTTCCCTTACTTGACTTAATTCAATGTTTCAGTTGACCCTGAAATTGCATTTTAGGTCTTACTCGTTTCTATGTATTTGTTGTCTTGACGCTGCGTCTTGAGGTCTTTTTTATAAACTTTAAGGAATCGGACAATGAGTAGAATGGTAGGCCCATGCGCTTTTAAAATAGTCCTCTGCTTTAGCCATATCTCCGCAGAAATTCTTTTGAGAACACCTGGATGCATGCATTTCATTTCCAGAAAGCTAGTCTCAAAATAAATCTATTTGTCTTAGGGATTAGCTCCACCGAACTAATGACCTCCGGCTTCTGACGCCTAGGAGCTGGCCGCAATCGGAGCGAATCTCCCGTGGGGCGCATGTGCCAATGCCACGAGACCAGCTCGAAATAAACATGGCGGATCGTCAGCTCATTTAACAAATGTCTGACCTGACCAATCGCTTTTCGCGCCGCGCCTAGACGAGCAATTAGAAAAAATTAATTGACGTTGACGGATCCGAAAATTGTATTCTTGGAAAGCATATTGTTTTTACGTCATAAGACGAATTTTCTTTAAATTATTATATTGAAAAAGAAAAATCATTTGCTATAAACAGACAAAGAAGACCAGATACAATAAAGGGTTCTTAAACTCTGCTGGCTGGCAGTGGGGGATGAATATCGTTTTCAAGAAGTGGGAATAAGGAGTTGAGGAAACCCCTGACAAAGATTAATCTGCCGCAGTTATCGGAGCGGCTCATGCGTTAATTATAAACACGCACTGGCTATGGCTGCAGCTGGGACGAGCATTTTTTTTAATGACCGCTTCTGTCAAAATTGCGCGAGCGTTTTTTATGTGGCCTTTTCTCTTGATTATAAGGAAGAAAAATCCAAGCAAATATATATTTTTAAAAATTGTTATAAAAAAATGGAACGATTCTGACAAAAATAATTAAACGTTGCAAAATGATTTCTCTTTATTTATGAAAAAAGGTAATGGGGGAGGGGGGCATCTTCACCCTGGCGAAATATAGTCTTCTTTAGTTCCTTTAATAATTATTACTTCACACCTTTATCAAAGTCTGGCTTCAATGAACCGTGTTAGCTAAATAAAACCACCATCCTCCCGATACGCTAGCTAGCTGAAAAATGGTCCATGTGCTTAACTGATGACTCTTGTTAACTAAAAAAATTATCGAAAAATGATTATATTTGATTCGTATGTGGGTTGTGTGATTTTCTTTTTTTTTGGGGGGGGGGAGGGGGCGGGGATAGCTTTTCTCGGACTGAAACCGCTCATATTTCGATTGAATTCACAGTCTGCCTGGTTAAACAATGTGGGGAGGGGTCAGAGTTCACAGCTGCACTGCAATCACTCTCGGTGCGCTCACGCTAGATCTTTGTAAGTTTCAAATGTAAGATATTTTGTGTTAAGGGGAACGAAAGTGTTTCTTATAGAAAGGTCTGACCGATTTTTTTTCCCGTCAAATTTGTTAAATTCACCAAATGGTAATCGTGTAGTTACATCTGCATTATGGAAAACAATAATTTGAAATCGGAAGCGAAACATTTAGAACGGCAGAATCAAATTAATGACGTAAAAATACTACAGAAAGTCGGTTATTTAAGCTATTATATTTTTCTCTATTTTACATCATTGACGTAGGTATGTCTCCTTAAGTGTGTCTCAATCATCAAATTCACTGAAACCAACACCAGAAATCTGAATTACTGACTAGAGCTTCTAAAGGCTATCAGACTTCTAACTACAGTTCCAGTGATATGTTGATTTCCACATTAACTCATCTGAAGCCTCCTTCCCCATTCCACGGCCCACTACCAAAATGATCTTCAAACTGCATCCATAATTTAGTTTACGGCTCCATACAACTATGAAAGTTAAAATTACGTCTATAGATCGTGCTCCGGTTGGCCAAGGGGCATACATCAGCATCGCTAGATTTGACAAGAGCAATTTGGAGGTATGTTAACGTATTCCTACACTGTGGGGAACTACATTTGTCTCGATGAAGCCCGTGGCTCATGAGCGGATAGCTGGGTTTCCTGCGGCATGGACAGTCATTTGTTGGAAGTATGATATAAAGATATTTTACTTGTAAAAATCGTATACCAATATTTTAAAAAGTGTTTTTGTGTAGCAAAAAGTATGTAATAATTCTCTAATTAACATCTCCGTCGTTCGGGAATTCAAAGTAACGCTACTATATCATTTAAAGCAGGGGTGCGCAACCTGCGGCCCTACGGCCGCATGCGGCCGTGGGCACGAAAATGTGCGGCCGTGGCAATCTGTTTAAATTATAATAACCTGCGGCCATCAATTATTTGCAATTGGGCAATATATTATGTAAAGTTGTAAATGCAATATTGAATATTCATTTACACCCTTAAGTACTAGTTATTGCGAAACAAATTACGACTCCGGCAGCTGTAGCGTTAGCTGCAGTGTTAAGCGCTCCTTGACATTGAAGTGGCTTTTGGCCGCTCTGGTGTTAGGCTGCAGCTTTAGCTAATGAGGGCAGGCAGAGAAGTTTAGCAGCCTAATATTGAAGCACCCCGAAACCTGTGATGCGCTCATTCGCGGTATTGTGCTTGCGCTGTGTAACCGTGTAACCCTTCGGTCAACTTCAGTAGCTGCTACAGTACACGCAAATACCCAGAGGCCTGTGTTCAAGTATCACTCTTAGCTGGCAGCTGCACCAGAAATCCAGACATATTCTCGACATAGCAGTGAATAAACATAACAGTATAAAAGCGTTTAATGAAAACGATTAATTTTATCATGGTTATAGAGCTAGACAAAGCAAAGGAACAACAGTTTGCCTCATGCACAGAAGAGTAGGGATTTCTGTGATAAATGTCTTCTACTACAAAGTCATATCCAACAGCTCAATCTCTATCATTTCCCGCAACTCACCACTCTAATCGAGAGCCATGAAATAAAAGATGAAATCCGGCTACATCCTTTTCAGGCGTCCTCGAAGTGCTGTTGTTAGAATTCGCAGAACGTTTTCAGGATTTCGACAAGAGCTCAGAAAATATGAGACTCGTTGCTTCTCCACATTTGGTTAGTGCGCCGTTGGATGTCCAACTGATCGAACTAAAAAAATAACTTGCAGCTTATAAAGACATTCGAGGACAAAAACGATATACTGGAGACATGGAAAATAGTTGTGGAGTATCACGAAATAGCAAGAAACACTGTAGTGCTGTTTGGAAGCACTTACATGTGCGAAGCATCATTTTCACGAATGAAATATCTCAAGAACAAATATCGAACCCGACTGGTGGACACCAATCTGGCGTTAGGAATACAAATGATGATCTCCAGCAAGTGCTAGGACTTTGCGCGACTCTCGGCAAACATCCAAGAGCAAGGCAGCCACTAATTTCTTGACTCTGGACTGCTAAGTTACATGGGAAGTGTTAGTGAAGCAGCTTATCACTTATTCAATTATTGTGTTCTCAGTGTACTAATGCCACCTAACAATATACTCATGTTGTACGTGTTTGACATAATGTTAGGTTTACATGACCATGTTCAATAATGTAGAAATATAAGAGAATATCGATGGAATTGTTCTTGTTTGTAATTAAGCACCGTGTACAATACATTATGATTTATGATTTTGTCATTAATATCTCGCGTTGACTATCACGAGAGGTAAATTTTTTAAAGTGACCGTTTCGTGTTTCAGTAAAAAAAATTTGGCGGCCGTAGCAAAAGTAATTTTTTTTTATGCGGCCGTCAACAGCCCAAAGGTTGCGCACCCCTGATTTAAAGTAATGGGGGTGATTTCACCGCAGCTAAGTGTTTTTATTATTTCGTTATATTCGTTTCATTTGTGTACTATTTGTCCGTTGAGGAAGGCTCTTTGCCGAAACGTTCGCTGTTGTGTTACGTCATGTCAGGGCTACTAATACCCTGTTTTTATGTTAGACATTTACCTATATCATTTTAAAACTTAAAAAAATTCCGATAATATTATAGGCTTTCAAGGATAACTTTAAAAATAATACAACAGTGCTGCATGCGCAATTCATTTAAAAGCAATGAAATATGAATACAAATTAAATATATTTTTTTTTAAATTGAAAGATGGGTGGTTAGCTCTGTTTTGGGATTCTTATTAAGATAAAGTGTGTTCAGGGTTACGTAAATCTACGATTCGTCAAGTAATATGAAAAGTTGAGAATTTTGTTGATTGCCATCGTTATTCTTAAGGGATCGGTATTCCTAGCCTGCTAGCCGTCATGTTTTTGGCAGGCTATTTCTGGTATATATTATAGATAAATATAATTACTTTGCTACATGGATTTATGTTTAATCTCTATAAGTCTTATACTTAAGACATATTATTAAATGCATCCAAAATTTTTTTTAAACAACCAAAACAAAGTGATATTTTAAGGCTCTCATTTAAATAATATTCTCCCATCTCCTTGACAGGCAAGTAATCAAACACTGCAAATAAATGACAAACGAAAGTTTTTCTCTCTAAAATGACATCCTACATATGCCGAGAATGAGCATCGCCCTATCTTAACTCAATAGCGAGCAGCCGCTACCCATCTCCATTGGTAGCACTTCTACTGACTTCAACGACACTGTGACAACCGCTCAAGGTTAAAGTGCATTCTACATGTAAACTTTGGTACTGCATACCTTTGCTTTGTTGGTGTTTTACAAACATTTTTTTTTCAACAATGTTGTTGATGTTTGACCTTTTATAATATTATAATAATAAACTTTAGCCAAAAATTGCAGTCGACTAGTTTTGGTGGGATAATTGATTAGGATAGTTATGGAGAAATATTTTGGGGATATGTTGGTTGGGATTGCTATGTTGGGATATTTTCGGTCTCAAATATTTGTTGCGAGAGTTTTCTCAGGACCCTCTCCGATGCAACAGCTGCCCTACTTACCAAGTCAATGATCTCTGCTAGAGCTACATGAACTACTTACCAAATCCATGATCTGTGCCAGGGCTACATGCCCTACATACCAAAATCAATTATCTGTACCAGAGCTACCTGTCCTACTTACCAAGTCAATGATCTGTGCCAGAGCTACATGCCCTACTTACCAAGTCAATTATCTCTGCCACAGCTATATATCCTATTTACCAAGTCAATGATATGTGCCAGAGTTACATGACTTACTTACCAAGTCAATGATCTGTGCGAGAGCTAAATATCCTACTTACCTAGTCAATGATATGTACCAGATCTAAATGGCATACTTGCCAAGTCAATGATCTGTGCCAGAGCTACATGCCCTACTTACCAAGTCAATGATCTGTGCCAGGGCTACATCATAGGAAACATTGAGGGCCTGGTTGTTGATGAGACTAGGCTTGACCTGCTTGTTGTAACTCTTCGTGAGGTCACGCACCAGTCGGTACTCATCTTCACTTCCGTAGGACGTAGTGCTGTCACAAAGACCTGGATTTGACACAATGATTTAGTTCAAATAAAATACATGATACAAAAATGGGTCTCAAAAGAAATGGTATTTTAAAAACTATTTCATACAAATAGTCTAACATTTAAAAAATGCTTTATTGCAAAACACCACAAAAACATTCAGTAATATATTTACAAATAAATTTTCGCTTCTCGATATGTTTCAAATTAAACCAGAAATCCTATTTAAACTAATCTGAGATCACAATCATACACAGCTGACATCACAAAACCATTCACGTTTACTTCAGATCACCTTAATTTGATTCAGGAACTATTGTCTGTATAATGGTGAGCAAGTTGAACCCCATAACCAGCATCAGAGTTCACTTACCAACAAGCACGCCCCAAATGACGCAGACAAATGGCCAGACGTCCATCGCTATTGACACTGCTGGACCCCGTGTTCATTCGGTCATACCGCCCCTGATGGCAGACACAGCCGTCAGATGGAACAAACAACACGCCACTTGATGCCGGACAAACATGCGACCACGACTCGGTGTCACACGTACATGATGTTCAAGACGGAACCCAGGGGACAGACTTCATTCACATTCAAAGCTTTCATTAACGGCAACTGTGGCTTCTGTAGTCGTGAAGTATTGGTTACGTATTCTTCCAATTGAAATTTAAGCATTACGCGCCCTTAAAAATGTGTAACAGCTCATTTTATTCATGAAAATTGTATTTCAATAATTTATTTCACATGGTCCTCAGAAATACTTATTTAAACACAAAACGAAATTTGTATCCAGAAGAAAATATTTTAACAACTTGAACATAAATTAACTGCGGCTGTTCCTTTGAACCGAATAACTCCATAAAAATAATGACAGGTTCATTGACCGAAACAAAGCGAGATATTTTTTCTTTGTAGCTGATTAAGCAAAAATGACATCCCAACCGTTGAAAAATAACAGGTTGACCTAAACCAAATTATAGAAAAGGTTTCATTCGTTCCACTGAAACACGTTTTACACCCGATCCATATTCCAGCACAAGAGATACCCCCGCCTCGGGCGCGACGCAATAAAATCCTAATGAATCACGGCCGACGATCAAATAGTAGAATCCATTTCCCCAACATGTAAAGTCATTTCTTGGTTCAAGCGATCACGGGCAGGAAGATGACTGCACCGGGTGTTGGTTGTAGTGGAGGACTGTTGCGTTGCGGTAGCCGGTTTGTTGGTCTCAGAGCATCCTTTAGCCGTGCGAGTCCGGGGCATGGCTCTCAGAGAGGCGCAGCGTCAAATGCTCTCTCGCTGTGAAGGTGTTGTTTTTTGTGTGTGTGTGAAACACCTGAGTCAGGTGAGATGGCGAGACAAGGTGGGCGGCTCGTGTTCTGAAACATAGAGAATATAGTGAGAGGTGGAAGGCAATGAGACGGCATCGATTCTGTAGTCTGATATTTGGATTGTTGAGTAACGTGATAATAGGAAATATGAAAACAATTTTAGAGAAAGAGTACGATAATTAGGATAAGGTATCTCTAGACCATATTTAACTGTTATATAAAATGATTTGAACACTGTTGATATTGGGTTTAAATATAGTTAACTCCAAATAACGGCCTGTTAAGTATGAACCCCGTTGAATGTGTAGATGAAATGCTGTCACGAGTGATGAAATATATAAAAATCAAATAAGTAATGGAAATGTGTTAAATGCCTAGGTAGATGTCAATTTGTTACCATTAGAATTCACTGCAAACCTACACGAAAATGACTTATGATCATTTCTTTAAGTAAGTACTTGTAAAAGATAAATCAGACGCCAAATATTTATATTTTTTGGTGAATTGTTTTGAACAGTTATTGACAAACCATTGTTAGCGATTTGTGTTATTAGTTCTTAACCAAATAGAGGTATTATCAACAATTACTTCCGTCCAATTCCGTCAAAATCTCTATCCCCCCTGGCAAGTGACATGTTCTCGTGCACGGCATATTTTTTATATAACATGTTGTGGCTTGATTGAACTAAATTTACTTCAATGATCCAAGGTTTAGATTTTTGGTTTGTTATTTCTCAATTTTGGCCTGAAAATTTAATCATTGATTCAAATAAAAGAAGGTGTCGCCATTAGTTTAAAGAGGTTCGGGAGGGTTGGTGATTAACAAACTCGGTGCAGATCCATGTAAATGTCCTTTTCCTTAGTGGGTCGCATGAATTTTGTGTCACAAATTCATTAGTTAAGTCATTATAGATGGGCATTGAAAGGCTATTAAATTACAGATAGGAAAAAAGCAGCAAGAATTATTCTTTTAAACCTTGCTGTTTTTTAAATTATTTTTAGTACAAAAAATGTGTTCATTTTCAATGGTCTTGATGAACTTAACATATTCAACAATTAAAGGGAGAAAATGAATACAGTTCTCTGAATGTCTTGGGTCTCTTTCATTTGGGGCGGGTGGGGCTCGTTTGACTTAGATTATCTAATCCTGGTCTAAATACTCTATAGCGTACACAAAAATTAATTTCAATGCTATTATATGTTTGTACCTTTGATAGAGTTTTGCTTTTATGTGGATTAGGCTCTTACAAATTCACAAGCAAGGCAATTGTGTTTATTTCTTGTACTTATCTTGAAATCACACAGTTTCTTAATTTATGTGCGTTCCCCTCGTCCTAATAAATTATCCCCCCCCCTTGTACAAGTCAAATAATTTTTTTCCACAACATACTTGGCATATACATATTTCTCAGTTTAAATCTCTCTTCGTCTTTTATATCCTTACACTTATTTCTACTTTGATCATTAAACAAATCTTGGAATTAGGCATAGTGTTCTCTTATTACTAAATATTAAAATATACATAATATTATTAAACCCTGTATTCATTTTTGAAATTCTAAGTAACTTATATAGAGTGGCATTCCAAATTTCAGACACTTCTCCACAAAATGAGTTTGAGAACCGCCAGTGGGACGAGCAGTGAAGCTTGGGATATGTTTTTGTTTTACGGCATCCTTCCCAAACGCTCACTGCTGGTTTTTACACGGGTTTAATTGAAATAACAGAGAGCTCCCTCTCCTGCGATACAATGGTGCATGCTGGGTAACTGCCTTTTGATTTGACGCCCGGGGATTGATGTTGGAACTCTCACAGCAAGGGGGAAGCAATGCCACCATATCATGGTATGTCTTAAAGTGCATCCAAGTTGTTGTTAATTGAATTACTGTTTCACTTAATCTGAGGCTGAGTCATTTGAAGAAGAAATTGTAGCACGATTTAAAGTAACTCATCAAATCAAAACTATTTTTTACCCAATATGATTGCTCAAGCCGATTCACACGTAACAGGAAAGAAAAGTGATTTCAAAATGTAAATTTATACATGCAATTTTAAAGTTTTATCTCATCTCAGCCAGTAAACTTAGCCATCATTTCGAGACTTTGTGTGACACGATGAAGGTGCTCAAATGAGCTTCATATACTTTTATTTTAGGGCTGTTAACGATTAATTTAGATTTAATCGTTAACTTTTGAAAAATTAACGATCAATTAATCGTTAGTTTCGATTAAAGCCAAAAATTAAAATCTATGATGTCACGAGTAGGCCTGTCAACGGGTACCCGGGACCCGGGTACCCGTTGCCGTGTGATTACCCGGGTAATAAAATTCCGCTCGGGTACCCGTGAAAATGTGGCTTAAAGGTCTATAGGCTATATTAACCGTAGGCCAAACTTCGGCTCCCGTGCGGCTTTTTTGTGTTTACATTGGGGCTCGCGAAACAATTTATCAAAAGAAAATTTTTGTTTCCAAAATATGCTTAGAAGTAGATCTAAGGAGAAATATCTGTCAACGGTCACTATAAACTACAATATATTTGTTAAATCTTTTTTCTCTCAACGTGAAACAGAAACCGAACAACACAAAAAAGTTATGGTTCTTTAAAAGAATCAAATAAAGACAACAAAAGTCCTCTGCCAAAAAAGGATGGACTGCTTAGAGATGAAAGACGCTGTTTGTTAATAAAAAAAACACCCCTGCTTTCACTAACTTTGCTTTGAAATACGCCGATTGATACTAACTAATGTTGTTATCTACCCCTCCCCCTCTCCTCCCTTCACTCCTATAACCCACACCCTTTCATTAGCTTCTACTTCTTGTGTTCAATAACACGTGCTGACCTAGAAACACAGATGTTAATAATGAGTACAAGGTCGTCAGTATTTAAATTTAATAAATTAAATAGTTACTAACAGTGTAGGATGGGCAGGAGTCGGCCGTGAGGATGGACTGCACAGAGATGAAAGATGCCGTGTCTGGTTTTTTTTCTCATAAAAACACCCTTGCTTTCAGACTAACTTTGCTTTGAAATAGCCGACAGTGGGAGACCGATTGATACTATCTAATGTCGTTTTTCTACCCCCCCCCCATTTCTCTCTTCAATCCTATAACCCAGTGCTTCTCAAACTTTTTAGTATGGTGGACCGGCAGGAATTTTTCCATTTCACCAGGAACCTGTGCACTATTTTCCCTGTACTTACATGGAAGCGAAATGTATTTTATTTCCTTTTATTTCTTTCATTTATTAGCTTATTGTAAAAAATGACAAATTCTATAGGGTTAGTATTATTGGTAGCAATTGGAGGATTATAATTATATTTCTCTCTCCTTTCTTGATAACTTCCGCGGACCACCACTTTGAGAAGCACTGCTATAACCAACACTCTTGCATTCGCGTGTGTTTCTTGGGTTCATTAACACGTGTTTGCCTAGCCCAAAAATTGATATACACCTAAAGTTGTCAGCTTTTATGGTTAATAAGATGGGTAAGTGTGGAATCATGCCAAGCGAGTTGACAGTGACACTGCAAAATGCAGCATTGTAGTGAAATTGTGTCTGCGAAGGGTGACAACCCAGTGCGATAAAACGCCATCTGAAAGCTATTCGTAAAATGTATATTGATAAAAAACCGCTGACCCACCTATATCAGAAACTTGTTGGTGTCAACAAAAGCAGTACCATTGACCAAAGCACGATCACTTGAAATTTACCGCAGTATAGCATACGTCATCGCCCTTAGCATTGACTACCGACGCCAAGTGGATATTAACATTCAAGGTATGTGTGACATTGAACGTTACGTCATTCTGTTGATATTTTGTTTGCATGTTCAGTTTACTCTAGTTTTAGTTTATGAGTATGACGAATGCATTTACAGCAGGAATTGAATTTAAAAAAATCAGTGCATTGTAAATTGTAGTTAATTGTAGTGAATTAGTAATAGTATGTTACTGGAAGCAAGCCGTTGGCTACTAATACTGTGTGAAATGAGGTGCATGGATGGTGGCTAGGTTCCATTGTATAGCGGTCATGACGGGGAAAATTATACGACGTTTAGAACGGGTAACCCGGGTACCCGTTCGATATTTTCACGGGTACCCGGGCAGCTTTTTTCAACAAAATTGACAGCCCTAGTCACGAGTAACACTTATTGAACGTTCTTGTTGAAAATCTAAATAACACTGGAATGTCTCCTTTATACGTCATCTTTTAACCAACTACGCAAAAAGATAAGTGTGTTGACATTATTTGGTTCAAGTGATGAGCGGGTCTAATTGACAATATAACAAGCCGAGCTGAATAATCATTCACATGGAACTGAGGTAAATTGTATGCACAAAACGGTCTTGGCAAGGAATGACATTATCGGATATCGGTTTTCATTAAGTTTCCACCATTGTAGAGGGTTAATGGATTCAGGAACTTTCATTTACATTTTATAACGCAGTAATTCATCAGAAGAGCTGTCGTCATTTTCTGTCTCTGAATAAGACTCCATTACTGCCATTAGCTTAATACGCTTTTCATTTGGTTTGAACCATGGTAGGCACACTTTATCAACATTTTGAACATTCACGTCACTCAATAGTTTAAAACCAACTTGTTCGTGTAATCATCAGGAAATTTATTATTTATTGGCCACAATTTTTTTACTTCAAATAAATTGTAAGTGATGGTTCGATTAATCGTTAAAAATTTTGTAACGATTAATCGAGAAAATAATCGTTAATTTCCGCAGCCCTATTTTATTTATTACAGTCATACACTTACGGAAACAAACATCTTTCTCTACAAATAGATCCTGCCACAAAATGATAGGCGAATCATATTGTCAAAAAAATATCTTGTAACTTTCTAAAATAAAGGCAGAGTTAACCTATTAATTTTAGACATTTTCCAGTCGTGAAATCATTTTTCCCCACGGCTATTTTTTACGAAACCGATTTTCCTTGAAATTTTAGGACGACAGTTTTATGTTTAAAGAATATTACAACTTTACGTGATGCAATGATGGAAACAAAACTAATTGAAATAAAACATATTATAACTTATTCAACATCATGGTGTAAACATTCGTAATTAAATTCTTAGTCCTCAATTACTGTAAATTTCTCTAAATTAAGTTTTTAAAAAACGAGGAATACCTTGTCAAATTCATCGTTAAATCACGGAAAAAAAATCACAAATTAGATAAGCGTAGGACGCAATAATCTTCTGCATAAAAGAAGCGCCTGTAACAGATAAGATGAGATAAGATAATTGTAATCTCGGATGAGTTACACCATCTCCCGTCAGCCGCTAAGACTTAACAGTATAATTCTGACATCGAGATATTAAAGGGATTGAAATGTAATTTCTTGAAATTATGTAAAGAATCATTCTTTAGTACACGCTTTTATTTAAGTCACACTGTTTGTATGTTGTATCCATCCATCCATCCATCCTTCCTTCAAATCTTGAAACGTAAAATTAAACCACTTCTGATGGTCCTAGAGATCTCAAAATTTTACCACAAATAGATCTTGGATGACAATGCATTGTATCAAAATTTCAGATCGATCGAATTTAAATTATTGCCTTTTTAGTTTATCTTTATATAATCATCGGTACCCGTCTGCTTTGTTGACATCCATGAGTTCACCACGTGAACACATCACCGTGGTATAAAACGTTGGAATAGAGGTAAAAAAAAGATGTGTGGGCGTCAGACGTGAATTGTAAAGAGTTTTTATCATAAGTTTAAAAAAATAGCTGTAAAAACAAAGTTTTTGACTATAAATCCCTTATATATGAGACAATAACTAAATGTAGTGATTATGTTAAAAGCGTGTCCTTTAAAAAAAAGATTTTAAAATATTTTATTCTTTATTCTTTCCTTAAATCAAAGAAGAGCAATACGCTATAAATAAAAGTCATTTTCGACTAAGCCCGGATCGAATTACTTCCCCCACCCCAGACTGTTTAACAACCATACATTGTAAAGAGTGTACTCTGATCCGGCGGACACTCTGACTAGAGGCCAGCAGACCATAAAACATGGGGACTCCAATGTCTAAAGTTAAATAAGGCGATACTATTGGACCAGGTTGAAAAGCGCAATAATATTGGCCAAATTTGTTAGCGTTCCAGCGCTAATCGATCAGAAGCCACGCGAAGATGGCGGGGTGACTGCTATGAATACCAACCAGCTTTTCAGCGAGGGGGGGGCCTCTCCACCCTCGTGAGTGGCCCATTGTTGCCCGGGCCTTAGCATCTCTTTGCCAAACTGACCGCCCCGGAAGATCAAAATTTCGCAAATGGTGTTTGCTCATCATTCCGCTGCGGCTGTGTTCGCAAACCGAAATCAGATGACTTGATTGAAATGTAGATGGGGCGACACAAAAGAGTACTTGATTAACCCGGTATGATGGGCCCAGGAACATCGTGCTCTGGAAGCTTTCAATGCATGCCCAGCAGACGTGTGGTGCTGAGGGGATTTGAGGGCCAGGCGAAAGGAAGTTTGGTCTTCGACACACGTCATTACCAGCAGACGGCGGCTGGTTTTGGGTTTAGAGGGTACGTTGTTTGGTTACGTAAAAATACACTGGAAGCTACGAAGGTGTTTTGTAGGTTGGTATGGAACAAAAGGAAAAGAAGATAGGACTAAATCTAATAGCTAGGCATAGACATGTCAGTACTCTGACGCAATTTTTTTTTACATGTTTCATGTTAGAATACTTCTATGAAAAGAGTAATGTTGAAGTTATCAGCAGCGAAAATAACAGTTAAAATATGACATAAATCATAATGTTTTAACATATCTGAATTTGATGGATCCTCAAATTATGTGCACACTGGACATTATAGCATTAATTCTAATAAAATAATTAAAATCAAACCTTTTCATCTTAGAGAAATTCCTCTTTGTGTTATTAAAACACAAAGAAAGATTCTCGGAGCAATATACTTATTATGACTCAAAAATAAAATAATAAAATAATTTTTGTCGGTTAAAAAGAAGATGAAAAAATATAAGTTTGAAAAATCATAAGGTTCCATTGAAATTTGAACTAAACAGTAGACACCGTGATAATGAACACATTATTTCTAAAATTTTTCAGCAGATCTGTCGAGCCTGCTGATAAGCTCGATCTTTAAACTCCTGCTTCAGGGTAAAACGTTACGGTAGCGTGAAAAGTAACACTTAATGGAAGTAACAATACGTCAAAAACTTAGCTAGGCTATCAACAGTTCATTCTTTATGAATATCGACCTGAGTAAAAATCGATCTTAATCATAAAAATGAAATGTTGCTAAAACTTTAAATATAAATTACACGATACTAATATTTTATCTTGGGTTTTTCGCCTGGAAAACACAGAGCGTGTGTTTGGACATTTACTAAATTTCGAAATGCTGTAATTTTAGTTAATTACTTTGAATTTATTCGATTGAGCAAGGTAAAGATGCACACGTCTATGTCCATAAACAGAATCGCAACATAATTCCTTTATGAAAAGTGAATTTCTCATCTGCTGCTTACTGAAAACGTCTTCACGGGATGGAAACGCCAAAACCCAGAGTGTAAATAAAAATCACTGCAACGTTCCATTTCTTTCACCTCGTTGCTTGTCAACTCGTCATTTCCGGTAAGGACCCAGCCGCCACTACAGATGCATACACACAGACAGACATGGCGCCCCGTAGATCAGAGTTAACTCCCCATTTAATCATCACATCTTTTGTTAAAAACCACTCAGAGAATACGTGGAGCAACTGCAAGTCGATGTAAAATTGATGTGACTGAGTCCGACATTTTTTTCAAAAAGAGATATCGTTTTTTAAATGGTTTTGGTTTTAACATTCGTATAAGATTTTACTTTACAAAGCTAAATAACGCGTCAGGTAATTTGGGAACAGGGGCTGGCTACAGGTTCTATCCTGGACATTAAAACCTGAGGTTATTCACAGGCCACTCAGATATCGGAGGGCACTAGACATGAATCAAACTTCGGGTTTTTATGATACTGATTTTATGGCATCTCTCGTGAAACAAATCTAACTAATCTCTTGCCAGATGAAAAAAAAATTATAAGATTTTTTAAAATAAGTTTTAAAAAGTTAGCCTACATTTCCATGTAAAATGTTGTAACCTACAAAGGTGAAAATTCATTATATTTTATATTAATTTAAATTTTTTTTTAAAATAATACAAAAGTAAACATATTGGGTGTTTTTCTTCTTCTCTCTTTTAACTTTTAATCCTATTTTTTTTACCAGTGTTGTTGAAAATATCACCATTTCAATTCTATCCATGTCATTACAAACTGTCATTGTTACAAGATACATTTAATAGCAAAGCTTCATCTCAGACAGTCCAGAAACAGCCAGCGTCAAAGCCAAAAATGGCGGCCGGTCTTCTCGGTTCAGCGCGTTGCCTGGCAACTAAACCATATTATTTACAGGAAATAAACGAATTATAGACTAGAGAGAAGCTACTTAACCCTCGGGGCTGAGTTTGTGTGGAGGGGTGCAACGGGGGAAAATAGGCTGCCAACAGTTGGTGCCACATCTTCTCATGACTGAATGAAGCGAGTAACGATGGGCGGGAAATCAAAAGTCCTGTAAAACGCGAATGTCGATATCGAGGATTCCCTTTGTAACTCTGGCATGAAATTTAAACAAAATTGAATGGTCTAAGTTTTACTGTAATGGTTTGTATTCTAAATATATATACCATTTATCATTGGAATAAATATGATAAACATATCATTGCGCTTGTTGAATATTTGGAGTGTTGCTACGGCGGGCTAGAAGTAAGAGGGATGGGGAATCACTCAATTATGTAAATATTTTACACCGAGTTACGCTTGAAGAGCTACAGAAGTGCAATGAAATTCGTACATTCGAAATTTCAGGATAAAGTGCATTGCCTGCAATTTAAGATCCCATTTGAGATCTATATCTTAAAGTTCAACGTCATCTGCGCGCTCAATTGGGCAGCCCGTTCGAAAAAAAGGAATAGTAATGAACATTCAGAAAAATAAATTTTGGAAACGTGATGTATGGGCGAGAACGCTGGCAGAGTACAAGAAAACTAAACGCCTGATCTATTGCAATTGGAGACGAATATCAAACTTATATTCACGCCGTACAACATAGATTTCTGGATTAGAAACAAATAGTAAACTGAGACATAGGGTATGTTCCATCATATTAGTGGAGTAAAATACATTACTCCGAACCCGTTGTTTCCTGTGTGAACATCTTTCTTTGTCCATCACAGAGTGCTTTTGTTTAGCTCAAAAGGTTAATACGGCGCCCAAAGTATTATTTTTATAAATCTGACTGGCAGCCATTTTAAAGTGTTCAGCCGCAGTAGTCTAAGCTGAATCGTGAGACAAATATTGGACCAAGAGTTGAATCATGTAAACATTATTGGAGCAAGAGTTGAATCATGTTAACATTATTGGGCCAAGAGTTGAATCATGTGAACATTATTGGACCAAGAGTTGAATCATGTTAACATTATTGGGCCAAGAGTTGAATCATGTTAACATTATTGGGCCAAGAGTTGAATCATGTAAACCTTGTTGGACCAAGAGTTGAATCATGTAAACATTATTGGGCCAAGTGTTGAATCGTGTAAACATTATTGGATCAAGAGTTGAATCATGTAAACATTATTGGGCCAAGAGTTGAATCATGTAAACATTATTGGGCCAAGAGTTGAATCATGTAAACATTATTGGGCCAAGAGTTGAATCATGTAAACATTATTGGGCCAAGAGTTGAATCATGTAAACATTATTGGGCCAAGAGTTGAATCATGTTAACATTATTGGACCAAGAGTTGAATCATGTAAACATTATTGGTCCAAGAGTTGAATCATGTAAACATTATTGGACCAAGAGTTGAATCATGTAAACATTATTGGGCCAAGAGTTGAATCATGCCAAAACTTTTGGACCAAGAGTTGAATCATGTAAACATTATTGGGCCAAGAGTTGAATCATGCCAACACTATTGGACCAAGAGTTGAATCATGTAAACATTATTGGGCCAAGTTGAATCATGCCAACACTATTGGACCAAGAGTTGAATCATGCCGACACTATTGGACCAAGAGTTGTACCAAGAGTTGAATCATTCCAACACAATTGGACCAAGAGTTGAATCATGTAAACATTATTGGGCCAAGAGTTGTATCATGCCAACATTTTTGGACCAAGAGTTGAATCATGCCAACACTATTGGACCAAGAGTTGAATCATGCCAACACTATTGGACCAAGAGTTGAATCATGTAAACATTATTGGGCCAAGAGTTGTATCATGCCAACATTTTTGGACCAAGAGTTGAATCATGCCAACACTATTGGACCAAGAGTCAGCATTAAGCCATTACTTTTGTAATATTAGTTGAAGTAAACCGGAAGCTGTTTCAAACAATCAGTTGAATCAACTCTGCATTGTAGAGCCACCAAATCGACCAAGCCAAAACCATTTGGCCGTAATTGTAAGATTATAACCATAACTGTTAGGACAACATTGTAATAAAACCCAGGATTATTTGGCCAACAATCTTTTCAAAATGTTTTAGCTCAGCCTGGTCACTGTCAATCATCTTAGTGCTGGCTGTGTACAAATAGGTCAGTGGTGGAAGCGTAAGATACGGCAGAGCCCTGAGGTTAATGCGACCAGTCAGCCTGTGGTGACCCGGGGACACTGACCACTTAGCAGGACCTTGCGAGTGTAGGAATATTATCGGAAATAGTTCGATCCACTCAGAGGGTGTGTAGTCTACAAGGAAGACTTCTACTAAAAAAGATTTGTAACATTAACACCCTCTATCACACCGAGAGTCCCGCATCTGGTTAGTTCTGGATATCCCATCCCTTCCCCATAAAATTCCTCAAAAAGTTAGTAGCCTACACATTAGTTTACATCAATGGTAAATTCTTGCATCATTGAATTGAACACTTTGCTTTACACAATTCCTATTTATTTAAAACATTACATGACTAGTTAAAATTCTCGCCCCCCCCTGCCCCATGGCGGTCTCTTACACAAACACATCTCGCAGGGTCAGTCTGGAGAATAGACTAATCCAAGAGTATGAAACCCTTGCGCCACATGGGATGAATGTTGTGTTTGCGCTGACAACCTAATTTATTTGCCACGTCCTCTCTCTCTCCTTTCCTATATAAGCTCTTACTACTCTCTTCTTACTATTGCTCGCGTTGGCTCTGGATTTCACCGCAGCTGGGTTTTTTAAATCCTTTATATTAACTCGCGGTGTCTGCGGCCGACCGACCTTGTCGCCAAAACTTTTGATCGATTTTTAACCCACTTGCTCGCAAGATAGCGAGCTGAAATTTTGCAGGCAGTTTCGTACCGATGATAAAAACAATGTATCAAAATTTCAGATCGATCGCATGTACCGTAATTAAATTATTGATTTTTTAGATTATTTTATTTATTCCTATGTATCATGCTATTTTTTGAGATAGAGCGTCGCGGTGCGTATTATATTGAACAACCTTTCTGTCGCGCAATAAGGTGCGTATTTTATTGACAGCTCTTTTTATAAACATATTCCTGATCGGTGCGCATTATATTAAACATGTTTTACGACACAACTGCAATTTTGTATTTCTGGATGGTCTGGCGCTGCGTATTATAATGAACATTCTTTTAGTTACTTCTCGTACATAAAGGATTTATAGTCAAAAAACTTGGTTTTTTACGGGTTTTTCTTATATTAAATCCTTTATATTAACTCGTGGTGTCTGCGGCCGACCCGCCCTGACTGCCTGCCTTGTCGCCAAAACTTTTGATCGATTTTTAACCCACTTGCTCGTAAGCTAGCGAGCTGAAATTTTGCAGGCAGTTTCGTACCGATGATAAAAACAATGTATCAAAATTTCAGATCGATCGCATGTACCGTAATTAAATTATTGATTTTTTAGATTATTTTATTTATTCCTATGTATCATGCTATTTTTTGAGATAGAGCGTCGCGGTGCGTATTATATTGAACAACCTTTCTGTCGCGCAATAAGGTGCGTATTTTATTGACAACTCTTTTTATAAACATATTCCTGATCGGTGCGCATTATATTAAACATGTTTTACGACACAACTGCAATTTTGTATTTCTGGATGGTCTTGCGCTGCGTATTATAATGAACATTCTTTTAGTTACTTCTCGTACATAAAGGATTTATAGTCAAAAACTTGGTTTTTTACGGTTTTTTAAAATATTAAATCCTTTATATTAACTCGTGGTGTCTGCGGCCGACCGCACTGCTTGCTTGTCGCCAAAACTTTTGATCGATTTTTAACCCACTTGCTCGTAAGCTAGCGAGCTGAAATTTTGCAGGCAGTTTCGTACCGATGATAAAAACAATGTATCAAAATTTCAGATCGATCGCATGTACCGTAATTAAATTATTGATTTTTTAGATTATTTTATTTATTCCTATGTATCATGCTATTTTTTGAGATAGAGCGTCGCGGTGCGTATTATATTGAACAACCTTTCTGTCGCGCAATAAGGTGCGTATTTTATTGACAACTCTTTTTATAAACATATTCCTGATCGGTGCGCATTATATTAAACATGTTTTACGACACAACTGCAATTTTGTATTTCTGGATGGTCTTGCGCTGCGTATTATAATGAACATTCTTTTAGTTACGTCTCGTACATAAAGGATTTTTAGTGAAAAAACTTGTTTTTTTACGGATTTTTTAAAAATTTCTTTATCTTCGTTTTATTTGTGTACTATTTGTTCGTTGAAGAATTCTCTTTTCCGAAACGTTCGCTATTTCGTTACGTCCTGTCAGGCTCACCCTACCCTGTTTACATGTTATGCATCTATAAATGCATACATTCGTGGGATCTTTACAGATTAGCAGAAACAATCTTGTAAATAAACGAGCAAGCCAAACACACATGTATGCTACAAACCCGAAACAACTCGCATACAGTAATGTAGTGTAGATTCGGGTTAATTCTATTTCATGGGAATAATTTATTAAAATATTCTTACCACTTGTCATGCTAAGAATAAAAGAGCTTATTGGATGTTGGCTCTTCCTCTAATTTTTAGTCTCAAAATTGAGCCATTGTGCAACTTAGAGGGAGAGCGAAAGGAAGAAAGAAAGAAAGAAAGAAAAGAAGAAAAAAAAGAAAGAAAAAAAGAAAGAAAGAAAGAAGGAAAGAAAGAAAGAAAGAAAAGAAAAAAAGAAAAAAAAGAAAGAAGGAAAGAAAGAACTAATGGAAGGAAGAAAGAAAGAAAGAAAGAAAGAAAGAAAGAAAGGGAAAAGAAAGAAAGAGTCAGTCACTGGAGTCACAGAGCCCCTCACAAGCATGTTTCTCATGCCGCTGAGAGAAAGTTGACGCTCAAATGTTGATTTACGACTGGAGGTACAATATCATCCTCTCCAAACTAAAGTGGGTCAAGTTCTTCCAAAATTCATCTGCATGTTATTGGAAGTTTGAAAGAGGAAAATGTCCCGCTCAGTCGAGAGAATATGAATTCCCGGTTTGGTCGATACGAGCAGTCAATTTTCTGTTTTAAATATCTTTTTGAAATAAAATGTTACTTGACATCTTTGCACCAGCTATTTACGCTTTCGAGAAAACGAAACTTTTGATTGGGGGAAAGGGAAAGGGCTAAGACACTATTCTGAAGAAAAAACAAAACAAAACAACTCATCAAGAAAGAGGATGTACCGAAGTATTACTATGATGTATCTATTCATTTACAGTGCGCGTCCATCTCAGAGATGATTGCTGTTTAGGATTTGTGGATTTTATAAAATCTCCAGTTCTTATGAAATCTCTTTTAGTTAAAAAAATATTGCCTCGGGAGATTTCAAATGTAAACGATTAGTGAAACTTTATCTCAAAACTAATTCTTAGAAAAACAAGGTTCAAGGTCACCAAAATAATAAATGTTCTCTCCAGTGTAACAAATGGCCAGTAATGCACAAACTATTGTAAGTCAAGTTAGTTTAAAAATTACTTTAATTTTTTTTTAAATCTAAAAAACAAAGTTTTTGACTATAAATCCTTTATTTGCGAGACATAAATAAAAGTATGTTCATTATAATACGCATCGCACGACAATCCAAAAATCCAAAATTGTAGCTTTGTCTCATATATAAAGGATTTATAGTAAAAAAACACAACTACGTCAGTCTGCCTGCTTAAATTTCAGGTCGATTTCATCACGGGAAAAGAGTTATAAAAACATGTTTAATATAGTGTGCACCACGAGACAGACTAGCAATTACTAGCATTTACATTTACAGATCGGGAATATATTTTCAAAAAGTATCGCCAATATAATACGCACCGCACCGCGTGTCAGGAAAATATTAAAAACGGTTGTTAAATATAATACGCACCGCGATACTCTGGCACAAAAATTAACATGCTATATAGAGATAAATAGAGATATTCTAAAAATTCATTAATTTAATTACAGTACATTTGATCGATCTGAAATTTTGATAGATCATTTTTATCATCGGCACGAGTCTGCCTGCTGTTACTCTATACTCTATACAACCAGTTAATTGAAACAATGACTAACCAATGTTACTCTATACCACCAGTTGCTTGAAACAAAGACTAACCAATGTTATTATATCCCCCAGTTACTTGAAACAAAGACTAACCAATGTTACTCTATATATCACCAGTTAATTGAAACAATGACTAACCAATGTTACTCTATACCATCAGTTACTTGAAACAAAGACTAACCAATGTTATTATATCCCCCAGTTACTTGAAACAAAGACTAAACAATGTTACTCTGCTCCCCTCCCTCCCCCGCCTCTCCGTTTTTTGAAGAGTACAAATGACTCTGCTCTAATCAATCATGGCTTGCAAGTGTCTCGGACCGAAATTGATTCCTGGCGCCACCTAATTTCAGCCCAGTGTATCTTGTTGTTTCAATAACTCTTGTTAACTCAAGCGGGCACACGGGCATTTTACACCACCACCACCCCCCACACGCCTTTCTTGACACACTTTCCCCATGACACACTGGCGGCAACTGTTTGGGGGACAAGTGTTACAGAGAAACCTTTTTCGGCCAAATCTTACAGGCAAATGAGACACGCGAATGTTACAGACGCTGTTTGCTGGTACATTATACAGGCTCATTCTACATAAACATTGGAAAGCATATTTTAAAGTCATATCGAAAAGAAAAACTTTGCGTGTAATTGACTTTGTCAGGACAACTTTACAGGCATATTTTATAAGAAAGTGTTAACAATTTTCAATTTTTGGTACATGAGCCAGATGTATAATGGATAACCGGCACGAGTTACTGTCAATTGTTACATTCAAATATATTTTCGAGTGCTACACCCTAATCTTACATTCCCATTTGACAATCTAATATTACAGTTCAATGTTACTTTCAAATGGTACAGTAAAATGTTACAGTCGCATCAGTCGCATGCTTCAGTAAATGTTACAATCAAATTTTAAGGTAAATATCACAGTCGAAGTTACAGTTCAGTATTTAACTTTAATAGTAGGGTCCAAAGTTACAGTCAAATATTGCTGTCCAAGGTTACAGTCCAATATTGCTGTCCAAGGTTACAGTCCAATATTGCTGTTCAAGGTTAGTTACAGTCCAATATTGCTGTCCAAGGTTACAGTCCAATATTGCTGTCCAAGGTTACAGTCCAAGACTACAATCATATGTTACAGCATGATGTTGCATTTCAAATGTAGATTCAATGACAGCCAAACGTTTCTTAAATTTCATTTGATTAGCAATGACTTGTTGGCGTCAACTCTGTTTCAACAAAACCTGATCCCCTTTCCATGCGTAGATGAATATCTAAAGTTTAAAATACAAAAACTTCCTTAAGGTTGGTCCACACCTCTCAAATGCTCGCGAGCATTTGATCAAACATCACACGAATGCACTATAAAATACGCCAATTGATATTTTAAACTTTAGATATTCATCAGTGAATTTTTAAAATATCAATCTTGATAATCAAACAACGATATGATCACCTGAATGGAAGAAAAGTTTTATAGTGCGTTCGTGTGATGTTTGATCAAATGCTCGCGAGCATTTGAGAGGTATGGACCAACCTTTAGGTTAAATTATAGATTTTTAAAAAGTTCAGTAACTTGAGACATATTAAAAAAAAACAACTAAATAGTAAGTGAACTGTTGTTGGATAATGCGCGTCTTCTGCTCATTTGGTGATTGATAACTTCAAACCAGATCTCGCTAGTTGTAAAGTCATATTCAAAAGCAGATTTCGTTGAGCTCCAATCTCTACATAACAGACCTTTGTCATTGAAGAAATACGTAGAACAAGAAAAATTAACCCTAAAAATATTTAAAAATTAAACCATGTTTAGAAGCGACTTTTAATAATGGTTAGTTTAAAGCACTTTCCTAATTACAATATGCAAAGAAAAACTGTAAATAAATGAAATACAAAGCGTTTTCTATTTAAAAAAAATCTGAATCTGAATAGAGTGTATAGGAAACCTTGCCTTTCACTTTGGAAATTATTTTGTAAAGACTTTCTATACATACTCGGTGGTGGACTAAAGTTTATTTCCACCAAGAGTAGGTCGAGAATTTTGCCGCCCAACAAACAGTACATTGTGGTTGGTCGACAATGCAAACTATTCCCGTAAAATTAAACAACCCCGTAAAAACAAAGCTTTTGACTATAAATCCCTTATATATGAGACATAACTAACAGTATTGATTATGTTCAAACGCGGCAAACATTCCCAGACTGACACCGAGTGATATCCCCTGACTTTAAAACAAGGGGAAGGGACGGGAGTGGGTGTGGACATCGACGGGTGGCGTCAACGCGTCAACTCAACTGGCACGTGAAAGAAAAACAATAACAAACCGTGAATTTGAACTACATATGTTATATAGAGATAAACTAAAAATGCATTAATTTAATTAAGGTATGTTCGATCGATCTGAAATTTTGATACGATGCATTATTAGGTGACACAGTCTATGTGCCAAATTTCAGCTTGATGGGCATCACGGGAAGTGGGTCATTTTTGACTTTTGTTTTCCGCCCGCCCGCGAACGACAGAGATCACGACAGAGATGACGACAGACAAGATTTCAAAGTTAATATAAGGGATTTAAAAAGAAGTGCTGCGCGTGGCGGGCCGCTCTCTCCAGTCCTTACTATGTCGTACACATTTATGACATTTAAAAAGCCTTTTTTTCTCTTTTAGTTCTTTTAAACACGTCATTAAAAAAACATGTCAAGTTTTGTTTGTTGTTAATTTCGCCCGCCTCACAAGCTGAGGGCCGTGGCATCTAGCCCAAGTTAAAGCCACAATACAAAGTTGATGAATGACTATCGCTAAAAAAAAGTCCTCCGGTGACCTGGAGAGGAGATGGGCGCGGCCAAGGTCTACCAAGCCCCGAGAAAGTTCTAATGGAAACATTAGAACTCCCTACGACCACAAGGTTATGGGAAATACACACACACACACAAAATTTCAAAACTAATGTACTTAAATCCTATCCACAAGTAGAATTATAGCCATCTGCCGTGCCCTCAAACTTCTTCCCCTGTCACAATCTTAATTTCTCTGTCTCGTTTCCTGCGGACTAATAAATGACGATATCTTACTAATTATTAAAAGTTTTAATTGTTAAAAAAATGGAAACTACCTCTTAGTTCCATTATGACAGTCTCAGCCTTACCCCAAACTAACAGTGCTATTTAAACATGACAAAAATGTACACCGGCTACATAACACACACATGCTAAAGGAAACGATATGAAAAGCAATCACCAGTGGCGGCGATTACTCCCTTACAGACGACAAGATGAAAGACAAGTCTGCCGTAACTATTTTAAAGGGTAATTTTTTTTTCTCGAACAGATAGAAAAGTTGTCGAGGGAAACTTTGGCCAGTACAAGGTAAATTTAGAAACGATTATGAATCAGTTTTATGTGAGGAAGTGGGGCCTCGTTGTGAATGTACCTGGCCCTCCTGCCATAAGGTGTAGATTAGCGTTATCTTAAACATGGAATCAATCAAGATAGAAGGTGAGAGACTGCCGACAAGAAAATTTTCATTTAAAAAATAACAAACACATGCAATAAGTCTAATAAATTATTCAATGTGCATGATATGTTAACACTCGAAAGAAAAAAAAACTAATTTGTATAAATTTTAACAAAAAATTAAGCTAAGGTTTGATGAATGCTCGTTTGTTGGCAATGAACTGCTTTCTCGCCCAATACGAATTTTCAATTTCCGCAAATATTCTGAAATTTTTATTTACTTGTCATATGTTGGAAAACGATTCGGAAATTTGATGCGTAAAAATATTTGTTAAATGTATGTGATGAGCCGGCGAGACTTAAATACTTGTCAAGTTCTAGCGTCAATGACAAATGGAAGAAAAATAGAAGAGCCCTTTGAAAATTTCTACAAGATAAGTCATCAGCAATGTTTCCTTTAAGTTTCGTTGGTCCGTGTGTTAAATATTTTTTTAAAAACTCGTGTGCAAAGATTCACCGCACTCGTTCCCCTCCCCCCCCCCAATATTTTACACAAATAGAAGCGTTGTGATTCTTAAACTACTGCGCAGCGTCAGTCAGATATTTGTGCGGCCGCGCAGCTTAAAGGAAGAATTGGTCATCAGAGTTATATATGTTTCAGTGCCAGATTGTGTCCAAGGCTATATGCCAGTGGTGGCCAGACCTGTAGTAACTGAGAGCCCTTTTAAAATGTTTTAAAAAAATGTTGATAGCGGCATTGGAGCACTATGGGTTATTTAATTAACATAGCTGGAAAATCTTCCAGTAATCCTTGGATCACATCTTTCGTAAATTGTGCACGAGCCGCAATGTGATCATAGAAGAGCCGCATGGGGCTCGTGAGCCGCCGTTTGGCCACCGTTGCCATAGACCTTACTAGGGTTTTATCTTTCCATTGCTTCTATTATATCTGTCACTACTGATGGGGTGACAAGGCGACCCAGAATATGGAGTTGAAAGTAACATAGTAACTTTATTTTCATAAGTATAAGGCAATGTAATCAGATAGTCTTAACATAATATGTCAAAAAATTCTTAAACCAATTAATACGTTCCTCCCACTCATCAACAAACCGAAACTTACTTGCTCCATTTTAATTCATTGATGTGATTAAACTGAGAAATGTCTGCAACTAGGGCAAAAGAAAACTTTGGACTCAGTACCAATGTTCCCTCTATGGCTCGTTGATCCATGTGCAAAGTAAAGAACTAACGTTCAAAGTTGCTGCGCGGTAATTCTAAACTTCTGCGGGGCGTCGCTCAGATATCTGCGCAGCCGCACAGCTTAAAGGGAATTTTTTTTGCTCCGTACTGATTTGTGTGAGATAAAATCTATATTAAAATTATTTATGCTTTTGCGCACACGACAAGTATTTTCTTAATAATCGCTATTTATGCTACTAAGCACTATGAACACATATAACCATTTTCATAGAAAGGCCTAACTATTTTCAGCTAAATGTCGTGGACGTATTGTTTTACAGACATTTGGTATTAATCGAACTAATTTTAATCATTATATAAAATTGCGTAAAAAATCTCGCACTGGGAATTTCATGGCTTTGAGTTTGTTAATAGCGTGGTATCCCTGATCAAAGGAGATTTTATGTGATGCGCACTCATCGTTTTATTCTTATTTAAAATGCATTCCAATTAGAGGTCAAATACAAATAACATTAAATAACAAGGAAAGGAATCCTTTTCAAATAATTAGATTTCCCACAACCACAAAGGGCAGGTAAACGAATTTAATGGCAAACACGGTTACATGAACATGACATGCGAGTTCTTTGTTCAATAAGTCATTTTGGAATTTTAACACATGCAGTACTATCCAATCAATTTATTTAGAGCTGAACTTGCTTAAGGTGTGAAGTCAAATGCCGCACTAATAATTTGGATACGTGTTTACACTCAAGAAAAGCTGCGTGCCAAAATCCTTGCCAGACAACTGCAGAATTGAGAATTAACGCGCAGATATGATGACCTTACCCAAGGGTCTAATTTCCGTTGCATAAACTGACATCCATGTCGAAAGGGGCGCAAATTCCAACCAGCTTTGTTTATCCACGGCTTATCCCCCTCCTGACGTTGTGCCAGATAGTTACGTCAGATGTCTTGTTGATGTACTTCACGGACCCGGCGCGCGCAAGCACGTCATTAAGGATATTGTTTTACAAGGGGTTTAAGTCATCGTATGGTAATGGCGCCAGGATTCCGGCACAAATTTCCCCCGCAAGAACATATGGAGTGGTCTATGGTGGTGGAAGCCTCGAAGACTCGTGTAATCCAGAGTTAATTTACAGGGAGATAACTACAACAACACTGCTCATTCAGGGGGAGAAAAGTCGGAGAAGAGGCATCCCATCCATATTGTGACAATATGTTTTTTGCACGCTTCACCCGACTTACTTCTAATAAACGCCCAGTACACCAGGTAGGTCACATCGAGGCTGTAGTTATAATGAACGGTGTGTTCCACAGTTCATATATTTATCCACGAGGGATGGGGGATATGCATTCAATATTGCTCTTAAGCCGTTTTCTTTGCCATATTAAATGTTGTATGATTATTCCCTAGGTCAGTGCTTCTAAAAGTGGTGGTCCACCGCCGGTCCGCAGAAGTTATCAAATAAGGACCGAAAAATCTACATGAAATTATAATCCTCTATTTTCATACATTAATACTAAACATATAGAATATGTCATTAAAAATGAAACAAAGAAAATACAATAAATTACATTTCGCTACCATACCAATATCAGTACAGAGAAAATAGTACCTCTGATGCAATGGAAAAATTCCTGCCGGTCCACCATACTAAAAAGTTTGAGAAGCACTGCCCTAGGTGACATTCACAAGATCAGTTCCAGTTACATCAATGGAAAAAGAATTTATGCATGGACTCAAGCAGTGGTTCTGTCCAGTATTTGCTATAAGTCTAAGGTTCGTAGGTCTGTGTGCAAATTAAAAAAATCTCGTGTGCAAAGTTGCACAGCATAATATTTTACAAAAATGGTTGCGCGGTAACTCAAAACTGCTGCTTTGCGACGGTCAGTTGTCTTAAGGGGAACATTGGTCCTATCATAAGCTTACAATACACATCCTATTTGAATTGTTATTAAAGATGAGTGACGTGTTTTTTTGTTAGTTTTTTCCCAGGTATACACGATTTGATTATTTCAGTATTTTGTGCATTGTTTAGAAATGAAGAAGAAGAAGAAACACAATAGTCATTAGTATATGCCCATTATCTCAATAGACCGTATAAGTCAATTGATGGTCTGAAAAACAAGTTGTTTAAGCAGGAGACACACATATATATATATAATTCCCGTAATTGCAAATAATCACATCACGAAATTAATTTTGAAAAGGGCGTAAATTTTTAGTATTACTTTACAACTAGCGTATCACCCGTCAAAAATGACGGTTTTCAAAATTAATACACATCAGATTAAAAAATAACGTAATACAGAACTTTCATTAATTTTATTTATTTTTATTTGATTCATTTATTCAGGGCCGGCCCTATAGTATGCGGGGCCCAAGGCAGCATACGATGTGCGGGGCCCAGTGCTCAAGGCTGCAGATGAGAATAGAAAACAATGCAAAAATTGCATTTTTACATATATTATAAAATGATATGAAATAAAAAATTTAAAAACTTAATTTTTAACTCTTATAACAGCACTGAACCATCAATAATTACAGGTTTATTTATTTTATTGAAGATGCTAATATTAAAATATTTTGTTTTGGTAAGCTAATTGAAATAGACCAAAAAAAAACAATTTACATATTATTATGAAAGAGACGATGAAGGATTTATAGGTGCACAAGAAAAATTGAAGTTCTTTTAAGTTGTTTGCACAATAACTCTGCTTCACTTCAAGATTTTGGATCGCTACTTCGCTCTGCAATAGATGGATAACTTATAAACATGGTATGAGTGAGCCTGACAGGATGTAACAAAACAGCGAACGTTTCGGCAAAGAGCCTTCCTCAACGAACAAATAATAGTACACAAATAAAACGAATATAACGAAATAAAAAGTAAAACTTAGCTGCGGTGAAATCCAAAGAGTCCAGGAGAGAAATGAAAACTTCGAAAAGGACATCACAGATTTCGCCTACTTGATATCACACTGCCTTTACACTTTCCACGTGGCTTTCCCATCTTATTTTACAAAGTGATTTCACAGAAATATTTCGTACTTACTTGGAAAATTAAGCCCATTGCTTCGTTGAAGCAGACAATAAAACATAGATTTATTGAATTATACCCCGAAAAACGGCATTGCATTAGAGCACATTTTTGTCATATAAAATAGCAGCAAGTTGCAACTGTAACATGTACAACGGGTAAAAAATGCCCTAGGATTTAAATGTAAAAGATGAGATTGTATGACTGACTTATGCCCCTTCATGCTCGCACCATTGTCGTATCCTTTGTCGCGGTTATCAGAAACATCTTAGCCCAATTTTGTCATTTCCAAAAGTAAGACATCAAGCAGTTGCCCAGTACTTTCTTCTATTTCTAGAAAACGTATGAAATGAGTTACTTCGGAATATCAGCCTCCTGGGCTTACTTAGCGATTATCAGTGACATCTGCTCTTGGTGACTTTGGTCTGGGGTGCTATCAAGTATTACTGAAAAGTATTTTGCTGATTTTACTCTTCCTACAATAATTTTCCTTACCTTATTTCCCTATCAGCGAAATGAGTTCGTTTTGAACTCGCATTCCCAAAGTAGTGATCATGAATTTCATCAGCTTTTATTCGTCATATATTTTCCTGCAAAACCGGATCAAATTTCGCCAGCAATTCAACGAGACCAAAAAAATGTCAATTGTGTGCCTGATGTAGTTTATCGAGTGAACTACGAAATGGCCCAGCGAGAAATTGGACAATGGCCATGAGACGCTGAAATACACTATACCAACGAGCCTTTTACTGATTATTATTTTTTGGCTTGGCTTGTCACTTGTGCATTGTTTTGATAGCCTGTTTTCCAGCTCAAACCATTCCACAAAGTTGATGTCATGTGTCCCTTTGATTTCTCATGATCAGGCAGTCTCACACTGGCATTTGTTTTTCACTTACCATTGCAAGTTAAAGCCTCAAAATGGCGTTTTCTTATTTAAAATGTTCTTCTGAATCCATAAATACTTACTTAAATGCCCTAGGGAAAATACATTTCGCATTAGGATTTAGGATGATTATAATATTTTATTATATTAGTACGGTATTTTTCCATTTATTTTATCCTGAAAAAAATGTTTTCTTGAGACTGTTGTTATAAAAACAAGTATTACGTAATAGTAGTAAAATTGTAAAGCGTCGTTTTTTTTTGGTCAAAGCGCGGGGCCCTGAAAAGCGCGGGGCCCAAGGCGTTTGCCTCGTTCGCCTTGCCCTAAGGCCGGTACCGCATTTATTATCATATTGAACAATTTTATGCGGAACGTTCGAAAAGTGTTATGTTTGGTGCAACACTATAAAATAAAATCGATCGCAGCTCCACCTAACAGCATTACAAATCTCGCAGCGCCACCTAGTTACAGCCATACATACAGACAACGGGAGTTATGTATATTGATTTTTCCAACTACGTACTTTTATTCTATATATCATAGTAATATAGATACGTTGAAATGCTATTCCACCAATCTTAAATATATTATTGGTTGTATTTTGAAACACTTGCCCTAAATATTTCCCTCTCGGTTCATGAGATTTACACTGAAAACGTGATCGTATCTAATTATTTATCTCAATTATTGGCACCTGTATATGAAAGGTAGGTTACGCTAACAAAACTCTTCTTCTACAACTTTTTTTGTGTTACTTACCTCTCCTCTAGAACAACAAGTTCGATATTTGTGTAAGGGAAAGTTTATTATGGGGGGAGTAGCTTGTGTCATGCCCACGTTATCTCAGCAGTAAGTTAAAGATATCACAGCTAATCTCATGGCCAGGTACTCACGGAGTTCATTGATGTACACACACAACGGTAGGTGCTCGCCAAATACAAGAATTAGTTGATGCAAATCCCAATTCGAGAATTTGACGTAGCTGGATTTCCAAGATCAATTTGTTTATAAATTGGTATCCTGCGTAATTTATAATCATGTACACATATGAACAGGTAAATGTAATAGTGTAGATTTAGAAGACTTAAAAGCTGAAAAGTCTTAGCACTTAATCAAAAGGTTTATTTCGCCTTGTATTTGACGCCGATTCCTAATTCCCCAACTCTCAACCTTTTTAAATCCCTTATATTAACTTCACCGCCGTCTCTGTCTCTCTGTCTTGGGCGGGCGGAAAAACAAAAGTAAAAAATGACCCACTTCCCGTAAAGTCATCGAGCTGACATTTGGCACATGGTCTCCTGTCACCTAACAATGCATCGTATCAAATTTTCAGATTGATTGGACGTACCGCAATTAAATTAATGCATTTTTAGTTTATCTGTATACGACGTATATAATTCAATTTCACGGTTTGTTATTGTTGTTTTTTTCATGTGACAGCTCAGTTCGCGCGTTGATGCCACACGGTCAATGTACCGGCGTGGTTTTCTTTACATTTTACGTGTCATGCTGAGCTCGGTACAGACGTTTTTAGTCATATTAAATCAAAGTACTTGAACTTACCAGTTTTAAATTATTTTCTTCTTTTTAGTCCGCTTGTAAAAAACGTGGTTTTTAAAAATCATTTTTTTAACCTTTATTTTTACCACGTTTTTATTAACTCGCTTTCGTTGGTGTCCAAGATTTTTTCAAATCTGCCAACGTAAAATTGAACCACTTCTGATGGTCCTAGAGATCTGAAAATTTTACCACAGATAGATCTTGGATGACAATGCATTGTATCAAAATTTCAGATCGATCAAATGTACCGTTATTAAATTATTGAACTTTAAAAATTATCTAAAGTCTATATAAAAGCATCTGTACCGTCGGCTTTTGTTGACATCCGTGAGTTCACCCCGTGACCACATCACAATGTTTTTAAAACGTTGGGCGGGCGCTTGTGAGGTGTTTGGTAAAATAAATAGAGGTAAAAAAATATTTTTAAAAACCAGATTGTTATAAGTGGACTAAAAAGAATAAAATAAATAGAAGTTAAAAAAAGATTTTTAAAACCACGTTTTTACAAGCGGACTAAAAAGAAGAAAATAATTTAAAACTTATTAGTTCAAGTACTTCGATTTAATATAACTAAAAACGTTTGGCGGGTGTTTGGTATAAAAATTAAAGATTTCTAATTTAGAAGGCAAAAGAGAGATCTATAAGTGAGAGAATGAGTGAACCGCATATGTTAAACCTAATAAGCGTCCGTCCCCACGTTTTTAGTCATATTAAATCGAAGTACTTGAACTAATAAGTTTTAAATTATTTTCTTCCTTTTAGTCCGCTTGTTTTTAACTTGGTTTTTAAAAATCTTTTTTTTACTTCTATTTATTAACATTTCATTTCCTTAGATCACACATAAATAAAGTTCAAATGTAACTTGTTAAGAGTTTTAAGATGGTTTCGCTCATTTTGTACGCGTATATTCTCTGCTTCTACTCTTTCAATTGTTCGATTCTAATAATTATAAATGCCCCAAGTTATATTGATAATTTTTCATTTGTTAAAATACCTGACAATATCTGATAAATTATTTTGAAACATTTTTTTTACTTTAAAAAAAACACCAGTTTATTTAACACGTGATCACAATTACTGATATAAAAATTCATAACAAGTTCCAAAATTAAACTAAAAACTTTTGAAAACGTTTAATTAAAACTCAAACCAATCGTTGGACATAAGAGAATTCAACATTTCGATAGTTATTTTTCGTAATTACTTTTACTTGTATAAAAGGATGTTAAGAACATTTAATTTTTGGTTTTAATCTTTTTTTTTCATACTGAAGACTACTTCGCATTTATAAATACACATTGATATTTTAGTCTTTGAACAGATTCATTAAAGTGCTAATCTTACTTACATTAGATATCAAATATGATTGGGTAACTTTAATTTTGATTAGGGTTTCACATAATTTTTTTAGAAAGAAAAATATTGCTGCCAAATTATCTAATAACTGCATTATTTATAAATAATTATTAACCTTGAAATTAAAAAAAAAGTCTTCATTAAAAACATTGTGTCTTTTAATGTGCCAAGTTGGAACTCCAACATTGACCACAAAAATACCTAATTTGGTCCCATCTCAGAAATACATTTGTCTACCGCCTGTAATTTAATGATGCTCACAGGGTGCCGGGTACAAAGAAAGAAAGAGAAGGAAAACAAAATCTTTGGTGACTTCCCCTTTCTCTCGAGTTATCGATCCTTGGCCTGTGGTGAATGGAACAGTTTGGCTGAATGCGGGGTGCCACTAGGACGTCACTAATCAATTACAGTTAACTTTTTCTAAAGCTTTTTTTTTACAGTCTCTCTGACATCTTAAGCCTTTCCCCTACATTCAATAGCATTAAGTTTTGGCTTTGTTGCTGACTAACAGGGCGTTAACTGAGATTTCAGTCAAACAATTTGCACATCTTTATTTGACTAAACATTGATTTCTTGTACAAAAACACAATAATTTTTATTCATATGGACTGGAATAAAAATCTTTGAATCATCTCTGTTATTATATGTGAAAAATTAAATTGTTTTAGTTAGTCAAAATTTAAAGAAGATTTAGCGGTTTCCAAATTTGACGACAACATAGAACACTAACCTCATTATATGTAATTTTACACACAATTATTATGATTTTGTAAAGATTAAAAAAGAGAAAACATTTCGTAAAAATATGTACCCAGATAATAATTTTGTAGAATGATCTAATGCGTATATTTCAATTTAAATATAACTAGCGTAAAACTGCAATTGTTTAATTAGGAAAAAATAATAAAAATTTAAAAAAACCGTCAATATTTTCAGCTTTAACAAACAACTGAAGCTTTTGGAAAAAAATGTTAAGGTAATTGTTACCATTTTTTAAAATGGATTTTTGGCTCCAACGACTTAGTGCAAAAAGAGATCTATGTTTATTTCAAGACTTATACCACAATTGTGCTCTCGAAAGTTGTATGCACAATGTCTTTTAAACTTGTTTAAATGGGCTATTAGCTTTCTGTAGAGAACCAAACAATGAGGTACTTGTTGGGTGAAAGTCTGGTGTTTAGTTAACAGACCGGTGACTCGTTAGTCTTTTAAAGTGTTAGTTTTTATGTTAGCTACAGATGATTATATTGTCAACATTTAGACATGCCTAAAATATTTCCTTTTTTTTCTAATGATAAGAAGATTCCGTTAATTTTCAAGTAATTTAAGGCCGCTCCCACCGTCAGCTATTATGATATCTTATCTGAGTAAGAATGTTAATATACCTATACAATTGTTTCAAATTTAAAATCTAATTATTTCTTTTCATTTAATTCCTGCCTATATGCAAATAAATAGTTTTTTTTTAATTGTTTAAGATGAATTGTGTTTTCATCGCAGATATTTATTTTAACACTATTGGTTAACGTGAAATTGCGGTAAATTAATGCTACTATTTAACATCTATATTTAAGTGTCAGAATCCTCCATGTTTGTATTTACCGCGTGAACACATGGCGATAAAACCTTGAATTCCATTCCACTGCCCACAAGCCAAACTTCTTCTGTCAGCCACTTGTTTAAATAAATGACTTCACTCCAGGACATGGCTGACACTGCATTAAATATTACATTGAACGGTCGAATTTCCTCCACACAATCCAGGCACGCCATGCCGCAGCCCTGGACCAAGCTATGCCACAGCCCTGGACCAAGCTATGCCACTGCCCTGGACCAAGCTATGCCACAGCCCTGGACCAAGCTATGCCACAGCCCTGGACAAAGCTATGCAACAGCCCTGGACCAAGCTATGCCACAGCCCTGGACCAAGGTATGCCACAGCCCTGGACCAAGCTATGCCACAGCCCTGGACCAAACTATGCCACAGCCCTGGACCAAGGTATGCCACAGCCCTGGACCAAGCTATGCCACAGCCCTGGACCAAGCTATGCCACAGCCCAGGACCAAGCTATGCCACAGCCCTGGACCAAGCCCTGGTTTCCTCCGGAGATAATCATGTAAAATAAAAAAAAACCGTAAAAACAATGTTTTTGACTATAAATCCCTTATATATGAGACAGAACTGAAAGAATTGATTATGTTCCAACGCGACAAACATTTACAGCCTGAATCTGTCTTAACTTTCCTTTGCTTTATAACCCCTGGGGGGCGGGTGGGAGAGGGGAAAGATCTGGTCACCTATCGCTGGACCGAGCTCAGCGTGACACGTAAAATGTAATCAAAAGCACGCCTGTACTTCGATGGGTCGCGTCAACGCGTGACTGAACAATTCCGTGGAAAAAAAAACCAATAACAAACAGTGAATTTGAATTACATGCGTTATATAAGGATAAACTAAAAATGCATTAATTTAATTACAGTAAGATCAATCGATCTGAAATTTTGATACGATGCATTGTTAGGTAAGACGGGTCCGTGTGCCAAATTTCAGCTCGATCGGATCACGGGAAGTGGGTCATTTTTGACTTTTGTTTTTCCGCCCGCCCATGAGATGACGACAGAACGACAGAGACGCCGGTGAAGTTAATATAAGGGATTTAATCAAACAAACCCGTAATAAAACAAACCCGTAAAAACAAAGTTTTTGACTATAAATCCCTTATATATGAGACATAACTAACAGTATTGATTATTTTCAAACGCAACAAACATTTACAGACTGAATCTGTCTTAACTCAACTTTGCTTCATAACCCTGGGGGGGTGGGGGGTGGAAGAGGGGAAAAGTCTGGTCACCGATCGCTTGACCCAGCTCAGCGTGACACGTAAAATGTAAACAAAAGCGCCGGTACTTCGATGGGTCGCGTCAACGCGTGACTGAACAATTCCGTGAAAAAAAACCCAATAACAAACAGTGAATTTGAATTACATATGTTATATAAAGATAAACTAAAAATGCATAAATTTAATTACGGTACGTTCGATCGATCTGAAATTTTGATACGATGCATTGTTAGGTTAGACGGGCCCGTGTGCCAAATTTCAGCTCGATCAGATTACGGGAAGTGGGTCATTTTTTACTTTTGTTTTTCCGCCCGCCCAAGACAGAGATGACGACAGAGACGGCGGTGAAGTTAATATAAGGGATTTAATTAATAAAGATGATTTGTTGCCGTTATTATGAGTGTCATCGAGAGTTGACCTCTACGTTCTCACGAGTAGGGGGGGGGGTGATGCAGGCTTTGAACTTGAAAAATTCTGAGTTGACAACCACGATTCAGCGCATAGCTAGATGTACAAAGAAAGAAATCAAATTTGTACAAAATCGTTTGTAATGATTTTTAAAAAAAATTGATTTTTTAAAATAAATGCTGCATTTTTCAAAATAAAAGATGGATCTAGTTAAATTACACCATGATTTAGACAGAAGCTGAAAAATTCCTATAATGCAATACGCAAAGACACGAAGTACAGTATTTTTGTATTAAAATATTTATATAAGGGAAAGTTCAATATTTATATTTCTAAACGTACTTTTTCACGAGTATGGCTTTAATTAACAACATCCCAATTCTTTTTTATGAACCCATCATTATTCTATCTGTATTATCCTGTCGTTATTATGTCATCGCGGTGATCCGATTGTCATTAATATCTCATCTTCGTTATCTCATCGTCATTATCTCAAAATCAATTTAATTCATTATTCTATTTACGTTGTCTTAAATGCGTTATCCAGTTGTTAAATTGCAGTCTGTTTAACCAAGTTTACACACTTGCTAATGTCTCTCTTTCTCCCCCGTCATTTATTTGAACCCTCTGAAATTTTGTTCCCACCGTTTATTTGTCGTGCTCTATGTAACTTCTGTTTGGATTGCTACTACCACAATGAGCATATCATCGTCCTCTCTTGTTTACCAAAGGGTAATGGCAGAAAGATAATCCTTTTATATAATTCTCTGACAACTCACCGTCAGCTACAATAACAATCATTGATGATTAAAGGTCCTTAAGAAACACAAACATGTCCTCACTCCCACACAAGTAAATATCCCACGCTAAAAACACACATAAAAACACACAGCAGATAGAGAATAGGAACGTGGAGAATTTGTTTCTACATTCCACAAAAATGTTTAATAAGTATCAAATATATTTCTTGTATTATTTTCTCAATGGAAAGCTCAACTTGCCCAATGCACGTTGAGTTTGACAAAGCATTTAGCCAGTGCACTATCTGACGTGGGGCCTTCCAAACACGACAATCTCTAATTACAACAGGCGCCGAGTTGATACACGGAGCCCAAAGTGGGGGTGCCGTAATCAGGTATCCATAGGGATTCGCCCTTTCATCATAACGTTGATGAGCAGAGAAATAGACGCGCGTGTTTCTTTTCCGACTTTGGGGGGTTGGAGTAAACGGCGCTTTTATTGCAGTCGCCATGAAACCTATGACATCAGCTGACCTCGGCTGTAATGTATGGTTTAACTACACCCAGCTCCCCTCAGCTGTAATGTATGGCTTAACTACATCAGCTCCCATCAGCTGTAATGTATGGTTTAACTACATCAGCTCCCCTCAGCTGTAATGTATGGTTTAAATACATCGGCTCCCCTCAGCTGTAATGTATGGTTTAACTACATCAGCTCCCCTCAGCTGTAATGTATGGTTTAACTACATCAGCTCCCCTCGGCTGAAATGTATGGTTTAAATACACCAGCTCCCCTCAGCTGTAATGTATGGTTTAAATACATCAGCTACCCTCAGCTGTAATGTATGGTTTAACTACATCAGCTCCCCTCAGCTGTAATGCATGGTTTAAATACATCGGCTCCCCTCAGCTGTAATGTATGGTTTAAATACATCGGCTCCCCTCAGCTGCAATGTATGGTTTAAATACATCGGCTCCCCTCAGCTGTAATGTATGGTTTAAATACATCAGCTCCCCTCAGCTGTAATGTATGGTTTAAATACATCGGCTCCCCTCAGCTGTAATGTATGGTTTAAATACATCAGCTCCCCTCAGCTGTAATGTATGGTTTAAATACATCGGCTCCCCTCAGCTGTAATGTATGGTTTAACTACATCAGCTCCCCTCAGCTGTAATGTATGGTTTAAATACATCAGCTCCCATCAGCTGTAATGTATGGTTTAAATACATCGGCTCCCCTCAGCTGTAATGTATGGTTTAACTACATCAGCTCCCCTCAGCTGTAATGTATGGTTTAACTACATCAGCTCCCCTTGGCTGAAATGTATGGTTTAAATACACCAGCTCCCCTCAGCTGTAATGTATGGTTTAAATACATCAGCTACCCTCAGCTGTAATGTATGCTTTAACTACACCAGCTCCCCTCAGCTGTAATGTATGGTTTAACTACATCAGCTCCCCTCAGCTGTAATGCATGGTTTAAATACATCGGCTCCCCTCAGCTGTAATGTATGGTTTAAATACATCGGCTCCCCTCAGCTGCAATGTATGGTTTAAATACATCGGCTCCCCTCAGCTGTAATGTATGGTTTAACTACATCGGCTCCCCTCTGCTGTAATGTATGGTTTAAATACATCAGCTCCCCTCAGCTGTAATGTATGGTTTAAATACATCGGCTCCCCTCAGCTGTAATGTATGGTTTAAATACATCAGCTCCCCTCAGCTGTAATGTATGGTTTAAATACATCGGCTCCCCTCAGCTGTAATGTATGGTTTAAATACATCAGCTCCCCTCAGCTGTAATGTATGGTTTAAATACATCGGCTCCCCTCAGCTGTAATGTATGGTTTAACTACATCAGCTCCCCTCAGCTGTAATGTATGGTTTAAATACATCAGCTCCCATCAGCTGTAATGTATGGTTTAAATACATCGGCTCCCCTCAGCTGTAATGTATGGTTTAACTACATCAGCTCCCCTCAGCTGTAATGTATGGTTTAACTACATCAGCTCCCCTCGGCTGAAATGTATGGTTTAAATACACCAGCTCCGCTCAGCTGTAATGTATGGTTTAAATACATCAGCTACCCTCAGCTGTAATGTATGCTTTAACTACACCAGCTCCCCTCAGCTGTAATGTATGGTTTAACTACATCAGCTCCCCTCAGCTGTAATGCATGGTTTAAATACATCGGCTCCCCTCAGCTGTAATGTATGGTTTAAATACATCGGCTCCCCTCAGCTGCAATGTATGGTTTAAATACATCGGCTCCCCTCAGCTGTAATGTATGGTTTAACTACATCGGCTCCCCTCTGCTGTAATGTATGGTTTAAATACATCAGCTCCCCTCAGCTGTAATGTATGGTTTAAATACATCGGCTCCCCTCAGCTGTAATGTATGGTTTAAATACATCAGCTCCCCTCAGCTGTAATGTATGGTTTAAATACATCGGCTCCCCTCAGCTGTAATGTATGGTTTAAATACATCAGCTCCCCTCAGCTGTAATGTATGGTTTAAATACATCGGCTCCCCTCAGCTGTAATGTATGGTTTAAATACGTCGGCTCCCCTCAGCTGTAATGTATGGTTTAACTACATCAGCTCCCCTCAGCTGTAATGTATGGTTTAAATACATCAGCTCCCATCAGCTGTAATGTATGGTTTAAATACATCGGCTCCCCTCAGCTGTAATGTATGGTTTAACTACATCAGCTGCCCTCAGCTGTAATTTATGGTTTAAATACATCGGCTCCCCTCAGCTGTAATGTATGGTTTAACTACATCAGCTCCCCTCAGCTGTAATGTATGGTTTAAATACATCAGCCCCCATCAGCTGTAATGTATGGTTTAACTACATCAGCTCCCCTCTGCTGTAATGTATGGTTTAAATACATCGGCTCCCCTCAGCTGCAATGTATGGTTTAAATACATCGGCTCCCCTCAGCTGTAATGTATGGTTTAACTACATCGGCTCCCCTCTGCTGTAATGTATGGTTTAAATACATCGGCTCCCCTCTGCTGTAATGTATGGTTTAAATACATCGGCTCCCCTCAGCTGTAATGTATGGTTTTAAATACATCAGCTCCCCTCAGCTGTAATGTATGGTTTAAATACATCGGCTCCCCTCAGCTGCAATGTATGGTTTAAATACATCAGCTCCCCTCAGCTGTAATGTATGGTTTAAATACATCGGCTCCCCTCAGCTGTAATGTATGGTTTAACTACATCGGCTCCCCTCAGCTGTAATGTATGGTTTAAATACATCGGCTCCCCTCAGCTGTAATGTATGGTTTAAATACATCAGCTCCCCTCAGCTGTAATGTATGGTTTAAATACATCGGCTCCCCTCAGCTGTAATGTATGGTTTAAATACATCAGCTCCCCTCAGCTGTAATGTATGGTTTAAATACATCGGCTCCCCTCAGCTGTAATGTTTGGTTTAAATACATCGGCTTCCCTCAGCTGTAATGTATGGTTTAACTACATCAGCTCCCATCAGCTGTAATGTATGGTTTAAATACATCAGCTCCCCTGAGCTGTAATGTATGGTTTAAATACATCAGCTCCCCTTAGCTGTAATGTATGGTTTAAATACATCAGCTCCCATGAGCTGTAATGTATGGTTTAAATACATCGGCTCCCCTCAGCTGTAATGTATGGTTTAACTACATCGGCTCCCCTCAGCTGTAATGTATGGTTTAAATACATCAGCTCCCCTCAGCTGTAATGTATGGTTTAACTACATCAGCTGCCCTCAGCTGTAATTTATGGTTTCAACACACTTTCCAAAAATATCGACCAATGCCCACGTGTATTATGATGGAAGGCATTCTTCATTTAACAAAATTTTTAGTGGGCTTTTGATTACATGTCAATAATGCTATAGATTCCAGTGTCAATAATGCTATAGCTTCCAGTATCCCAAAACTGAAATAAATCAGCCCAAGATAAAGAAGTTATTTAACGTAACACACAATTTGATTAAAATTTTATTAGAATACTTGTTTGGTCTTTATTTCTAGTTTTCTAGTTCTCGTAACTCATTGACCAAATTACGGGGTTCTAATAAAATTTGGCTTGAACCCCAGCTCTGTGTTTTAAGCAAAGCCTAATCTCTCTTTGAAGATTAGACAAAATAATCCCATTTGAAAACAATTAAACATTTTAAAAAAAAATTAAAATTACTGTCAAAGACAAATTTGAACACACTAAAAATTATAAAATGATTACGCCAAGAAAGACCGTGCATTTATTATGAAGATAGGCATCAAATTTAAAAATGAATTTAATGTTATTTAGAAGACTTTAAAATGTACATTTATGAATTATTAATATTTTTACCCGAATATCTTTGCTTAAATAATGTTCATCTCTGGCCTGCATATGAATGAAATTACGGCAGGAAATGCATGACTCCGCTTTGCACCAGCTAGCCTCTCTCTGAAATAACCTTTCAACATGACGACTGCTGGAACTGCATCACATCAAACTTCGCCATGTTGAAATTCGCGCGGCAACACGTAACGTCCGAGTAATGATGTCTGGGCGTGCAGCTCGGGTTTGTTTAAGTTTTAGATTCAGTGTAAACACTCCACAGCAGTGAATATTGGTGCGCACTCGATAAGCATTCGATCACTTGGAGCCGGTATTTGCCGCAAGGTGCGGGTCAAATATTTCCAGGTAACAAAAGGTTTATCGTAATCGCATCCTGCAATATTGCGTGTGGTCCACAAGAGACATAAATGTTAACGTCTGAGATATTCCTAGCCTGTGAAAAGCAGAAAATTAAAAATGCAGTGACGTCATCTTCTTTCTCAGAGCAGATCTAGCGGTTATCGTTTTCGCTCACTTCGAAAATTACTTTAAAATTGTTTGAAAGTTTTCCTTGTACATGTACTTAAATACGACTCAGATTTTTAAATCAAATTTTGTATTAAATATTGAAATTCAATTTTTGTTGCTGTTTCCCTTGAAAGGGCAGACTTTATGTTATTGTTTATTTCGTGCTCTGACTTCTCAATCAATCAACTCCATGGTAAAGCCCCTGAAGTTTAGAGCTAAATAAACTTTTTGTCAAATATTTCATGGAATTCTAATGAAAAATAGTCAGCTGATTTAACACACTTTTCTATAAATTTTAACAAATTCCTTTACTGTTTGGCCGCGAACTTTAGTTAAAACGAGAACCAATACTTTCTGTCAACAGTTTATCAATACACAAGAGGTAGCTCCTGATGAAATCTAAGTTAATATTTTGACTGTTTATGTCTACCAATCATTGTATTGTAGTCTGTGTCATCGTGTCTGATGCATAGTGTCTATCAATTGTAGGTAAATCACACACACACCTTCAGGCACCACCCTCCTCAACTGAGCTAAATCTCTCATCCTCCCTTTCACACCGACCCTCCATCCCAATTCCTGTTACCTGCCAACCGTTCGTTCATGAGATGTTGCCTGAACTTTTCACGACTCCTCACGGAGAATCACATGGAAAGAAAGCACAGACGACTGAAAAACAAGATTTCGCTCCGTGTATTCAGTTCTGTTGATCAACCAAGGCGAGCCGAAGAAACCCACAGACGGGTTCCAGCCATAATGGGGCCGGCATGGTCCTTCCATCAGCAGCAGATAGGTGAGAAAATCGGGGCTTACACCGGAAACAGAATATGCAGGGGAAAAAAATCAGTCTTGATATTTGATCGATCTGCGCATGACTGGAAATGCATCCGAATTTTTTTCTTTCAACAAGATTGTATTTCCTTTCAACAAATAACAATATATAAAAATAAAAATAATGTTGTATGGAAGGAGAGGGAATGTGTACAAGGAGTGGAGTCTCACCTCGTGTTTGAGTTAATAAAAGGATGTGCAATTCTGATAGAGTTAGTAAGCGATAGTAAATGAAACTTTTAAATGTTGAGTTCAGTCTCGGATATAGTTCGAATTTAGTTCAGCTCGGAAACACAGAGAGTTCGACTCGGTAACACAGAGAGTTCGGCTCGGTAACACAGAGAGTTCGGCTCGGTAACACAAAGAGTTCGGCTCGGTAACACAGGAGTGTGACTTAAATTTGACCAGTAACCATTCAAGCTCAGCTTCTTTTGTAAAAAAATCCAACTTTAATTTAAATATTTGTTTTCATTATTTTTTTAAATATCAAAGTTTGTTAGAAATGAATACTCCAATTTAAAAAAAAATTTTTTTAAAGTAATTACTAAATGTCAATAACATCAATATTAAAAATTAATAGAGAGCATATTTTTTATCCAGTCGATAATTTGTTAGGTGGAAAAAGAACACACAATTGTCTTCTAAGAATTGAGTAAGAGAAGAAAACCAGTAATAAGATTACAAATATGTTTTAATTTATACTTATTTTGAAAAAAAAATATATTATCTTAAACGTACGAATCATTTTTTGTATGCCTCGAATTCTCGCTGGAACATTACGCCGTGTGAACGAGATTACAACACCATACGTTTTTGATTGGCACTTGACAAATAGGTGTCGGCTGCATCTTCGAATCGGTTAAACATCAATAAAGATAGAAGTCAAGACTATTTTCAACGTTTGAGTGGGGTGGTGGGTGAATAGAAAAAATTGTAGATGTAAAATTTGAAATAATATTTGGTTTAAAAAAAAACAAGTAACAAAAACTCGAATGAGAATTTAAGCTCAATTTCCAATTTGTCAATAACATTTTTCGAGACAATGACTAAATAGTGTTCAGCAAGTAAATAACGATCACACATAATTTTAATAACAAGTGATTCAAACGCTTCTTTGTGGTGAAAACACGTTGAGTTGAAACAAAGAATTTCCACTTTTTTTCAAGTGAAATCATTCTAGATTACATTAAAAATTAAAAGAAATTTCAAATACATATTATGAAAGTAAACACAAACAATTGCTATCTACAAATTGCTACATAACATTACGGGAGTCGAACGAAAAGAGATTTTGAAAAATTCATTCTCCAACTTTGTTCTACATATTATTAGCTATCATTTTGCGTTTGTTTCAACCGATACTGTTATGGTTGCCGAGAAATTGACAATAATACTGGTACAATTTCGTTTTTAAAAAAGGATTTTCCAGGAAATCCAGTCAACCTTTTCGGTAATATTTTTGGCCCGCGCACATCCTTTGGACCTCCTTAACATATTTGCAAAAGACCCTAACCCTCTATCTGGTATGGCTCAGGAGTAGTTCCTTGTGCAAGCTCGAACAGAATCCATACCGGACACATTTTCAACCCCCATAAGTATAAGCCCTAAAAACTTAACTAAAAAATTATATAATAGTTAATGTTAACCCAAAAATCAATCCTGCGACCTTTCTAACACGGGTCATCCACCTTACTTAGTTCTTGTAAATTCCCTTTTTTTAAATGTTTTTTTTATATTTTATACTTCTTTGTCTTTTATATAGTGTGAGCCATGCACCAGACAACCACCTTTTGCGATAGAATAAACATCCATTTTTTTACATGTTTGTTTTTTCTTTTTTAAAGATGAATTGAACCCAGATGAAGGAGGACCCACAGTCTTGTAACCCGGTCTCCTTGCATCAGTTCAGGCTTAGATCCAAGAAAAAAAAATGAAACCCTGGTCCCTGGGGTAAGCTAAACTCGTTATAATCGTTAACCTGTCAATTAAAATATGACTTTCCTGAATCCGACATGGTGAAGTCGCGTTAAGCTTCACACCTCAGTCAATTCTCGTATACACCACAAATATCGCGAGATACCCCGAGATCTAAGCAGGAGCTCACGGCTAATGTGCAACTGACACCCAGAGATTTTTTTAATGGTTATCTTTTAATCGTGGGTTCTCAGTCTAGGGTAAATAGCCCACAAAGGTGAATCACACAAGTTCTCTCTTAGTTTCGACGCATGCAACATCCAAGTTAAAAATTCGAATTCCGTCACTAGGTTACGATATTAATATTCGCCTGCAATATTTATTAGATTTTAAAAATGGAATAATTTTTTTAAAAATATTCTCTATTTTCCCATTTTTCTTGTGTAAATTACAAACATACTGAATAACCGTTTGAAAACTGAGTTTTTAAACGAACCAGAGTTAAGAAGAAAACAAATTACATTACTGTTGATGCCGTAAACTTATTTTGCGTTTTACCATCGGCGTATATTGAAACAGGAGGTGGCACAACCAGAGTAAGAGTCGAACAGAGAGTGTCATGAATTGTACCACCTCTTTGTGCGGAAATAACATGATGACATATAATCCAATATCGTATAAAATAATACCAAACTATCAAAATGTTATTTACGAAATCACAGACTGAAGCAAATACTGGGATTTTGACGCATAAAACTAGAAATAAGATATCCTACAGACTTCTTGGTAGCTCGTGCCTAAGAAAACAACCAGATACTTGGCATTCAAACGAACAACTAAATATTGAGTCCCAAAGGATACAATTAGACATTGTATCCCAAAATCCAAAGCAGAAAATTAGACATTGATCACTCAAGCCAAATTTACATATTGGACATCCAAGCCAATACTTAGATATTAGAACTCCAAGCATACATCCAGATATTGGATCTCAAAACAAAGAACTAGATATTGTACCTCCAAGCAGATGACTAGATATTTGTACCTCCAAGCAGATGACTAGATATAGGACGCCCTAGCGTGAAACTTGATATTGGACGTCAAAACAGACTTTTATATAGTTGATGTCAAAGAGACAACTACATAGTATACCTGGATATGTGACCTCAAAGCAAAAAAACACAAAAAAAACTAGTTCTTGGACCTCCGAGTAGAGACTGATTAAACGTTTGACATGAACAAACATCTAAACATAGCATCTATTTCACACGTGAGTCCCTCCTACCCCATCCCTATACCTAGCTCACACCAACACCAGTCTATTTTCAGTCCACCAGCACTAGATTGTTCACTATTTTCACCTGTACGATACGAAAAGCTCAGGCTTCGCTTTAGGAATTTGCCGGTATTTTTCTGTCAGTGACGGTGAGTTTATTGGAAAAACAGGCGCCATGTTCATAAACTTCCAGTAGAATGAAGATGACGAGATCTCCAACAGAAAAAGAAGAGAAAAAAAAAGATATAAAAAAATTCTTAACGTGCCGTGTATTTTGGATCATTTCTTGACACAATTTATTTTTTGAGTAATATATATAATCCCACCCAATTTCTTGAACATAATAAACTTTAGAAATCAAATTGACAAAAGTAATGACTTTCAGCAATGTGCTTCAATTAAACATTTCTGTAATTCTTCGTGTTGTCGAATGAAAACTTTGAAAGGTCAGTAATATAAAGATCGAATCGATCGTTGTAATACTTACGGCATAATTAATTAAATTTGGTTAAAAATAAAATGTTATAACTTGAAAAAAAGTTTTAAGATGTTAAAATATATAAGAGCTTTAATTACTGGTAAATTAAACTGTCTGAGGCTGAGAAAATATCCGGAAAAAAATAGATACAGGAAGGGAAGGAGAGTAGGGGAGAGAGGTAATGCAAAATAATGGAGGAGATAATGAAGGATTAAATAAGAGATAATGGGAGTGTAGAGAAGTGAGATAGAAAGAAAGAGAGGGAGATGAGAGGAACGAGTGAGATGCAAACGATATGTAAAAGATGTGAGAAGAAATTAGAAAAAGTAAAGGGTAGACAAGATTATTTCCGTTTTAATGCCGTCCTTTTGATCTCACCCAAAGTTACCCAATCAACAAACGAAAATCATGAGAAAGTCATTACAGCCGCCGCCCCCACACTGGCTATAAACTTGATTTCCAAATGGGAATTGTCTCGCATCACAAGCTCCAACCTTAACAGCAATATTTAGGATACTAGTTGAATGAATTCCTCTTCTTTGATGCCACTCTTGTGGCTTTCGCCGCCAAGTAATTTCTGGTGTGGGTAATATGCACTAAAACATTCGTTAAGCGAGCTTACTTTTCGCTGAAATACATTTTCTGCAACTTTTTTTTAAGGTTGTGTTTCCTGATAATTTTATTTGGTTCTTCACTGTTTTAGTTGTTTGTGTTCTGCTTTGCTCGACAACGTTAGTATCCTCTGATATATTTGTAGTTCCGAAGCTTAGCTCGAGTCCTATAGCCCCATACATGTCGAAATGACACATTCTCTTTATTTGTGTCCGAAGAAGGGCGGTGGCCTGGTGTACTAGTATATCAACCGGCTAAAAGACAAAGACTTCCAGAAATAAACTCTCAATAAAACTCAAGCCCAAATGATATAAAATTTATGTTATAGTTTGTACTCATTCCATAATTTTATCAAGCAGAGAGAAAAATTAAATTAATTTACCTCAATAATAAACATTTTAAAATATTTCTTTACGTTTTTTCAAAAACATAATTTTTTTTCTCAGCTAAAATCTATTGATTACACTATACCGACAGTTAAAAAACATATATTTCTCGTTCTTCTGTTAGACCATTCACGACAAACAACATGCGCTATCAAGAACCCTCTCCCTGCAAAACTCAATACACCAACAACATTAACTGTAGAATTGTATTAGATTAGAACAACAGATTTGAAAAATGGAGCCGAAAAATAACAGAATTAAGAAAATACAATAATGATACAAACAACTGCGCCAAAAATACAATTTTACTTTCAAAGAGAGAAAAAAAGTGTGCTTTTTTTAGTTTAAGAAAAGCAAATGATTTCCTACAAATAAATATTTTAAAATATTAAAATATAAGAATTCCTTTGTTGTTTGTCAATTTTCTTTCTTTGATATTTTTTAGAGGGTGAGTGTTTTAAATATTCTTATGAGTGTGTCTTTGTTTGTTTGTTTGTGTGTGACAAAATGTAACTCTCTCCAAGTGAGAGATGGATGGATGTTTCCCGACGCGGGGCCCAAAGCCTTCACAAAAACAATAAGCCACTCGTTCAATAAGTCATAAATAAGGTTGAAATGATTGGGAACATCTCCGGGTCACTGTTCATCGAAAATACATGCAGCCTCGATTGGATCGTGTAAAACGTTACGGCCAGCCGTTGGCCGGGGCCCGGGCCAAGAATAATATTTTGCCATCTAGCAAAGAGCTTGTTGTGCCGGCCCAAGGGTTCCATTTATCTTACAACGACTTGTAGCAAATTGGCCAGAGATGCACTGGCCTGTCTCCTTTTGTGCTGCTTCGCGGTGTACTGAGGAGTTTCTCTCCCCCCCCTCTAGTGGAAGTGGATGGAGTTTTGTGGGATATCTGCTTCAATGATGGTGTCTTACGCTGTGTGTCATAAATGGAAAAGCCAAAAAATGTTTTGGATATGTAAAGCTGGGTCTCGGTATGAATGTAGTAATAAATCCAGCTTTATTGCAGCATTCAGTGTATTTTCGGTAGGCGTATCCCACCAAGAGACGAGTCATAACACAGATAACATATGTGAGGTATGACGACACTCGTAACACAGATAACATATGTGAGGTATGACGACACTCGTAACACATTAAGACATTTGGAAGATCTCAACATGGTTGAGCATCTGAACGAACGGACTTCAGAAGCCCCTTAACAAAATTCCCCAACTCACCCAATCAAAAATATAATTGTATTAAATGTTAAAAAGTATTATCACTTCTAATGAGCTGTTCAATATCTTTTAGCACAGCTATTTTGGTGACCATACGGTTACTAGCCCAAGGATTGATAAAGAAGTAGAGCACACCAGGAGAGGTCACACTGTTACAGTAAGACTTCCAAACAATGAAGGTTCACGCATGAGTATCAGAAGAGATTATTAATTTCATAGTTCATCAGTTTGTTCCGGGGCTTGTGAAATTCAGCTCCTACAAGCCCAGGTTATAGGCGCAGTGAGGTAATGGAAGTTGTACGACCTACTGCCTGGTTTTTACTACATCTGTTACGTTTTATACACGTTTGCAACGAGAAATATTTAAACTCTAGATAACGGGAGGGATGATTTTGAAAGTTCTTCAAGGCTAATAGCTTCTCTGGAATGCCATCATGAATGTTTAAATTATTGATATAAGCGACATCGTGTATTCACATTAATTAACTAACTGCACAGAAATCTCCAGCTCATCTGAAGTAGTGTATTGTTTTTTTACATGCAACACTTCTTCTTTTCCCTGTAAACTTCAAATGCTTTACGACTCGAATGACTTTTAGCAATGAAATTGTAAGCCAAAATTTAAAACATGTTTATGATCATAATAACTTAACAATTTATATCAAATTAAATTTGGATTTATTTTTTTTGAAAATTGGTACCCATAATGGTTAATGTAAATTATTAATCTGAATAAAGCAAATAATTTTGTCGTAAGTTGTGAAATGACAACATTTTTAACAATGGTGTGTTGAGTGGCAGAAACATATTTCACGCATAGGGCAAAACCTTGATTCTGAGATCTGTTTGCTATAATTGTTTGGATTCTGAAAACGTTAAATCAGATAGCGCGTGCTGTTTGTGTTCCATTGGTTCGTCAACAAGATGCACATTACAAACATCCCATTGTTCAGAAAACTGACGTAACACGTAGCTTCTATTCACACGAATATTTGGCGAAAATACTGAATGTCTATACAGAGATGTGTCGGCTCTTACACTTGTGATCTGGTCTTGGAGGTCTACTTACAAAATCTCCTGAAAAAAATCTGGCACAAAAAATAAAATCTGAGATTTCTGAAACTAAATATCATAACAAAATGAATAAGTGACACCCTATTTGGCATGTTTCGAGATTTACCTTTAGTCTATAAACATAAGCGAAACAATGATTTTAAAAAAGCACTCAAAGTGGTTTTTACTTTCGCACGTTGTCAACGATAGACAAAGCAATTTCTATAATAGATGGGATATGCAGAACGTTCTAACAGACTATCAGAATATTTTGCGCCGCAAAGTGAAATTTGTCTGAAAAAAACTTTATCTTTCCCTAATTTTTTTTAAAAATGTTTGTGGCATGGACATTAGCATAAAATATGTTTTGAACTATTTCAAACTAATATTAGTAGTATAAAAATTCGGTTAGGAGTGGGGGTATTTTTTAAAATTAATTTATTACAATGCTATGTTTTGTTCTGTATACTTAATAATATGTTTTGCCAAATTAAGTCTTTTAACCAATGATTCGTTATTTTCATAGGCTGAAGGATATCTCACTCTTTCTTTATTATAACTGTTATTAATGAGTCGCTATGATCTTCATCAATTTAAAAATAAGATTTTAATTTGGTCAAACAAGTGACTCCTAACTTCTACATTTTGCCAAAATTTGAAAAGGAAAAAGGAAATATACAAAATTTTATTTAAAAATTTTTTTTTACATTTCCCCGCCCCCCACCGTATTCCTCCCAACATTTTCGGTTAAAATAACCAAATATTAATGGATGACTGAATGCAGCATCCTTGACTAGTTGCTAAGTGATACATTACAAACGGGGCCGTCCATTTCCACCCAAACACCATCGAGCCGAGAGCCAATGAAAGAAAAGAAATACTTTGATGTGGTAAGTAACCATCTTGCAGGTGGCGCTAGCTGCTAATGAAAGCGGAGATGGTGTGGAGAGTTTATTCATTGCTGTACAAAGTCTGGCTGACCGGACATCGAGTCTTGCGGCCAGTGGTCCCCCAGAAAAGTTGGTCCTTGGTGTAGTTTGAGATGGTTATTGCACATGGACGACGGATAATAATTTTTTTTTGTGTTGAAAATGTGTTGAAAAAAATTAAAATGTATCGTAATTATTCATTTCATTTATGAAAAACGTTTACAAGACATAAGTGTTGATTAAGATAAGATTCTTGTTGATTTTATTTATTTATTTTTTGGGGGAGGGGCACAAAATTAAAGGGACCTCTGATCTAGCGAACCTAACTTGGCATCACTTAAACAGCTAACCTTAGATAGAACTGACTGCTAAATCGAATACCCCAGGCCTATCTGATAACTCCCTCTTTTCTCTTTTTTTTTACGTTATATACTTTCCCAGATTTCCTCTTAGACACTAATAAATACCACACTCACATAAACCTTAAAGGAAAAAAATGACGTCAGTTACTTTGTGGTCATTTATTATTAAATTTTTTTATTAAAGCTCTTTCAAACAGCTGTTTGATGTGCCATTTAATGGATCTAACTGTAATTAATCTTGTCGACTTCACGAGGGCGCCTCAAAGAATGTGTAAATGAAGACTTGATGATTTAATAGGGTAATAAATAGCACGACGAAGTAAGATTCACTCCCATAGAGTTTCAATGCCTATTTCATCATCTCAAAAGAGATGCTTTTTTTTAAATAAAAAAAAAGCAAAGATAATTTTAGAACTAGGTTGCCACTTCAGTGCAATGTATCTGGACTTGTTCGTTTGACATCTCTCCCATATACTTCACGAAACTATTTTTTATCGATTCGCATAAATTATTTAAAAAAGAGAATCTCTTTTGCAATGTCTCCCTTACTCCTAATATTTGGAGCCTCTACAATTTCTTCATTAATTCACGTGTCTGTTGAACGCAAGTTAAGAAGTCATGTGATGGTTCTAAGGTATAAAACTTAAACATGTCACGGATCAGTTTAACTAACAGCGTGAAAATGTGTAGAGACAGTAGGCAGTGGGTGTTTATGGTATGTTTTACTGGTGTAGAGACAGTAGGCAGTGGGTGTTGATGGTATGTTCGACTGGTGTAGAGACAGTAGGCAGTGGGTGTTGATGGTATGTTCGACTGGTGTAGAGACTGAAAGCATGTGGGTATTTATGGTAAGTTTTAGTGCAATACGTCTATGCCATACAGAAACAATGCACGCATGCACCTGCCAGCGATCACGTATTGGGAACATTGATAAACATCCTTATGGTGTGTTGTTTAAATGTTTACGATAGTTTTAGAATATAACAAAGACCTAAGAAATACCTACTTTATGGAACACTATCTTCTCCGTCGCGCTTTGCAACGATCTCGGAAGAAAGGAAATTCAAAGAAAGCAACGATTGATAATTTAAAAATATATTATGCCAGAAACCTTCACGGGAGGGTTCTCAACCACTTCCAAATATTTCATGACTTTCGGATGATTAAAATAACATTAGTACAGCTTATTGAAGCAAAAAATGACATTAAGAGCCCCCGGGCCTGATCGGTGCAAGATGTAATGTTCAAAACCCATTTAAATTTTAATCCAAACGATTGCTAAAAAAAATAATTTTTGGTTCCCGGCACCGAAGAAATAGACTTTAGGAGTTTTATTCCCTTAAGTATTGTAATATGGGCCATCACGTTTTTATATATCAAGTGTTGTCAAGATCCATCCATTCACCCAGGAGCCAATATTTAAAATAATTTTTACGTAGCTCATATAAGAAAAAACAACATTTTGGGCACCCGGCCGCAAATTTTTGATGATTTTTAAAAATGTCACAGTATCCTTCCGGGGAGTGTACTCTACATCTTATCTTATGACGATCTTATGAATGGTGTAGTAAGGCATTTAGGACAAAATACATACATTCATTTTTATATAAAAAAAATTAAGAGATGATTGTTTGTGCTTGTCACATATAGTGTCAATATCAAAGGACATGTGAAAAAATTACATATTGACAAACTAAGAACATATGATGACAATAAAGAAGGAAAGCAAACTGTTAATGTCATCATCAAGGTAAATGATGAAAATGACAATGCAATGAAAATGAACAGTCTTGACAGTGAAAAAATATCATCTGACATACCAGATAATATGAAACACAGAGTGATCAAAATTTTTCAAAAATACAAAGGTGTCATAACAAAAGAAACAGGCAACACAAAAACTGTGACTCACAAGATACAAGTTTTGGAACATGAACCCTTCAAGACCAAAGTATACCCTATTCCAATGGCACATAGAGACACAGTAAGGCAAGAAATTGACTACCTACTTAAAGAAAACAAAATAAGAAAAGCAGTTGAAGCTAACTATACCTCACCAACTGTCATAGTAAAAAAGAAGAATGGAAAGATTCGACTGTGCTGTGACTACAGACAGTTGAATAATATTACAAAATTGGACCATGAACCTATTGGAGACCCAAGAGACATTATAGACATAATTGGTACTTCCAGAATATTCACTACATTTGACTTAAACAGAGGTTTTTGGCAGATTAACATGGATCCTGATTCTATAAAATACACTGCATTCATAGCCATGGATGAGGTGTATGAATGGTTAGTAATGCCATTTGGACTGGTCAACAGTACGGCCACTTTTAGCAGATTTATGAAAGTGATGCTAAAAGGAATTCCAAATGTGGTACATTATGTCGACGATATATGCATCCACACTAAAGATTGGGAATCACATATCCATACACTTGAAGCTGTACTGGATAGACTCAAGAAACATAATGTGACAATCTCACCAGAAAAGATCAACATTGGAAAGAAGTATATAGATTTTTTGGGATACAGAATAGGAGGCGGTGCAGTCACTCCCACTGCAGAAAATGAAAACAAGATATTTAATCTGTCTGTCCCAAAATCTAAAAAACAAGTGCAAGCCCTGCTGGGACTATGTAACTTTTACAGACCTTTTATTGCAAATTATGCAGAAATAGTTCATCCACTAACACAAGTTACAAAAACCAAAGATATTAGAAAATTTCAATTTCCAGGAGATTGCCTCAACGCATTAGAGAACATTCAGGAGGCATTCAGGAAGAAACCCATCTTAGTTACACCTCAATGGGACAAACATTTCATTGTTTCTACCGATGCATCGTCCATTGCATTAGGAGCGTGCCTCATGCAAGAACATGATGGTATCCTACATCCTATACAGTATCTTAGCAGAAACTTGACCAAAACAGAGTGTAACTACAGCACCATAGAGAGAGAATGTCTAGCCATAGTGTGGGCTCTACAAAAACTTCAAAAATACCTTCTAGGTAGAACATTCACTCTTCTAACAGACCACAAACCACTTGTGGCATTCAACAAGAAGAAGATCAGCAACGCCAAAGTGAATCGTTGGGCTATGCTATTAGCCGACTACAAATTTGACATTAAACCTGTGAAGGGAAAGGACAATGTGGTTGCAGACATATTAAGTAGAATGACAATAAATAAAGACACTCTGTGAACTCCTAACTGATAAAACCAGAGACTATTAAAAAGACATTCTGTGAATTACTAAATGATAAAATAAGAGACTGTTTTAACATTAGTCTGTGAATTCCTAAAGGATACAAACAGAGACTGTAATTATATTAATATTTTTATTTGTTGAACAATGGACAAGGAACAGTGTTTGAATTCCATTGGATTATTAGTTAATTTTAATAATATTGAGTGTTTAAATGTTTTAATTACACAAAATTACAGATGTGTTTAAAAGTCCATTTTCATTTTTTCAGCACAGGTAGACGGTTGCAGTTCTACAGATTTTTTCTCATTATTTCTTATGTTTAGACTGTTGCAGTCCTACAGATTTTTTCTTATTGATTCTATATCCAGAAGTTGTATGTAAGAAAATGAATGTTCATTGATGATAAATATTTGAAATTTGAATATAGATATAGATTGATTTGATTTTATGAAGACCAAAAATGTTGTATTTCATAAACATTTTTTTTGAAGGATGGGGGTGAATGTCACATCTGATTAACATAACTTTTGTGACGTAAGGTCACGTGTACAAGAGACGCGGGAAGAAAGGAGCATTTCTATTGGTTGAAAGTGTTGGGCGAACAGTTGTGTGTAGACTTCCGACAGGGAAGCATGATAGTGAATAGCTCAAGATTTCCACGTTATATTACCTCAAATGATTCTTATGTGTACAATATATATGTATATTAAAGTTGTTTTGGATAAACGAATTCTTCAGTGAATTATTGTGCACAAGATTAATTACTGTGAGAACGCCTACATAAAGAGAAATATATCGTTACAGTGCTCTAGAATTAACTAGAATTTGTTCATGGTGAGTTATGGAACTGCCTGATATGTGGGATGTGAATGTTTGAGTTATAAAATAATGAAATCTCCTAAATAAGACGTTTTACGTATTTCGGCATAGACGTATCAATGTTGTGCTAGTCAGTGACGGGTATTGCAGTCATAGATAGATCAATTTTATGAACATAAAAAAATGTTACTATACAATATCAATGCGGCTATTATTGATTTGGATCAAGCATAAATACTAAATTTGTTAATATTTCCATCCTAACTTGGTTTAATTTAATATTTCACAACTTATTCATTTAAAAACATTTTTATCTCAAATATTTGGCACACACACGAAAACTCAGGGTGTTATTTTCTATTGTAAATTACAGGTGTACAAGTTGAGGACTGGGTTAATTGTAGAGCTAGGATAGTTGTACTATCCCAGGTTTCGGTCGTTTGCCGTGTGACGCATAGATTAACACATGAAATTTCCCTTCACTTATTCCTGTTCATTAATGAATGGGAGATAATCGAGTTAACATCTGACGGAGTTTTAGTTTAAATACAAACATTTTTTGGTTGGGGATTAAATCCCCACGCTAATCATGTTAATGGATTGCTGACTAAATTGAGTCATGAGTTAACAACATTAATTATCCCCCTTACCCTCAATGTTCTTTCATTAAAAAAATAATTTTAAAAAAGGTACCGGAATTTTCGTGGGTAAGAGACATGACCCTCCCACAGTTGGCCGTTAGAAATATCAACATCCCCAGTAGATGGCACCGACGATCCGTTACTTTCTCACCTACTTAAGTTATTTAAATTAGCATTAAAATAACACACACACCATCTTTTTAATGCACACATCGGGAGTTTTTACCTTGGTCATTTACACTAGCATTTGTGTAATGTGACAATCTACATATTTCATAAACAATTTTTTATTTTATTTCTATCTTCAAACAAGAGATCGGAATATTGGAACGTGATTGGCTGTCGTTAATATTACAATCACCTCTCATTATAATAATGTTGTATTACCATTGTAATCGCATAAGTTTTCATTTTACAAGAGCCACAAATTGTAATTAATTCTGAAAGGGAAAAAACCACTCCAAGGGATAAGTGATGACTGGCTGCATTTTTATTTCTTCAAACCTGAGATGAGAAAGAAGAAGAATAAGAAAAAGATAGGTCCACTTAACAACGTGCTGCTTCAGATATAAGGACCACTTGATGAACATTTTATGTGTGCATGAGATACCTGCTCGGGGTTGTAAAATTTTGTCTTAAAACTTGATAACCAGTCAAGTTCCAGTTTACTGCATTATGTGAGGTTCTCTTAATTCTACACATACTACACATAGTGTCATGAATTGATTGGACCAGACCCTGCACACCTCAGTGACACACTCCTCACCCCACCCACACCATGCGCACTTCAAATTATCACTTATAACATGTACACTGTTGAGGCCCCAGAAAAATGGGACCTACCGTATATACTCATTCGCAAGCCGACCTTTTTTGGACAAAATCTAGGGGGGGGGGAAGTGGGGGGGGGTCGGCTTATGAGCGGGTCATATGTGATTTCTGCATGGATATTGAATATCGGTGTTGTTATTGTAGATTATCAATGTCCGTTTCTACATTCTACAAGATCCGACTGCTCTATCAGAAGCTATAATATGTCATTACAAATCAGCACTTACCTTATTTAATAATTTTATTAATTTTTTTGAACGTTTTAATAAATTGTTTTACAAATTTTGTTTTCAACCACGGATTTTAATGTACGCGCTTTCGTCACTGTTTACCAAATACTTTTTTTTTAAAAAATACCGATAACTCTTGCTTAACAAAGAGCAGAAAGACAAAGATAGGCAGTACAAAGAAAACAATCATAATGACCGATTTAGCTTGTAATTTAAAAAAAATATGTACCATTTTTTTAAAGCTATCCTATTATTTTTGGGGGGTCGGCTTGCGATCGGGTTATACACCTTTAATACTTTTCCCTTCTAAAAGTGTGTGTGTGTGTGGGGTCGCTTATGAACGAATGGGCTATAGAACGAGTATATACGGTAAATCTCGATGGTCACCTAAGTAGAAATCTCAAAGTTCGAAAATAAAATACGCCGAATTAAGATTTCAGAGAAGTTATCGACCAACCCGCGACACGAATTTGAATCATTGAACATTATCGCTTAAACCTGTCGGCTGTAAATCAAAGCGACCACCAGAAACACGTGAAGCACACAGACAACATCGTTAGAACATCAGATGAAACCAAGTGCTAAAGTACATTATAGTATCACCATCTGCTCCCACAGGATTGGATGGGAGTTTGCACGTCATGGTAGAGATATTCAAGGAACTGGTAAAGATACATATTGTAGTAAAGATATTGAATAGCTCGGAAGATAAACATATTATGGTAGATCTATTCAAGACTGGGTAGATGGACATTATGGTAGAGATATTAAATGACCGAGAAGAGATACATATGATAAAAGATATATTCAATGACCGGATGGAGATACCTAGTATGGTAGAGATATTCAAGACCGGGTAGATACACATTATTGTAGAGATACACATTATTGTAGAGATACACATTATTGTAGAGATACACATTATGGTTGAGATATTCAATGACCGGGTAAATGCACATATTATGGTTCAGAGATATTTATAACGGTCGGGGATGGGTTAACATTATAATATAGATATTTAACTACGGGCAAAAAAATGGGGGGGGGGCGGGGTATGGCTTCAATATCATGGTAGAGATATTTGACGACGGAGGCATATAAAATATGGTCGCTATATTTAACCAATCCATTATTACGGTGAACGACTAACGACCCGGTCGCTGAGATCTATACGTTGATGGAACATTAAGAATGTTGTCAACACATCCATGAATGAAACCTGAAAACAAACACAAAGGGCACGTTGATAGCGCGGCTTTGAACTGCGTTAGGTTTTTTTGAACAAAAAATTATTTATTATTATTATTTTCACATTGCATAACTTTGGATACTTCCTGGCAAGTCAGCCGTGTTCAACGCTTTCAGCTAAGAGACGCAGAATTAATGTACGAGGTGTGATATCTAATAATTTATACAATTGCTAACTTAAGCCACGCCATCGATCTGGAATCGACGAAGACATAAAACTTAGCTCAGCTCCTGCGTTGCTGCAGTTGGTGGGTTCTTTTAGAAAGGTAATAAATTATATCTCGAACATACACCCAAGTATTTAAATAGTTCTGTGTTTTCAATACGTGATAATCCATGGAAATTACACAGGTTTTCAATCTTATACACTTAAATAAGGGTATCTCGAGATCAAGTACATGTGTTATAGATAGACGTGAGCAAGCCTTCAGGCAAGTAAACCTGTCCATTTCACATCTTGATACAAATCCGCTTGGCTCCACTTATCTTTTTTTTAAAAAAATCTTCACCTATATAAGTGAAGATGAATCGCTTAGTTTACTCTCAAACTCTCATCTAGTCTTCACATTTGCCTCCCCTGCCTCTATTAATGCGATAGGGAATGTCCCGAATCAAACTCTCGAAAAAAATGAATTGGCCAGAAGTTAGAGATTGGAAACTTCTACAGTACCGGACAAAACATTGTGTAGATCTTGAACAATGATGTTGTTTTCGAGAAGTTAAACTCTAAGGAAATCTTTGCACGCTCATAGCCCGAAGCTCTTCACTGACCAGTTGAAATCATTGCTGGTCGATGCTGTGTGTGATTGATCTAATTATAAATATCTGAATTGGGGAAAATAGAGTCATTTCCCTTTTCTAAACGACGTGGCCAATTATTCACCACTTCGTCAAAGTTTGTGTGTGTACGTACGTATGAATGTGTGTACCTGTGACAGTATGTGTATATGAATGTGTGTACATGTGATGGTATGTGCATATTACTGTGTGTACGTATGAATGTTTGTACGCATGAATGTGTACATGTGACAGTATGTGCAAATAACTGTGTATACTCATGAATGTGTCTACATGTACGTAATACAGCAAAACATAACAGTGTACAATAGATTATGGCTATTTATGACTGCGCGTTCCTTTGAACTTGTTCACGTGATTGTTGGCACATTTTAAAAAAGTATTGTAAAAACGAATGCTTTTATTGTTTTATGTTAAAATTAAGTTATGGCTTTGGTTTCCATAGTAACCCCGTCATGAAACCCTTGTGTAATTCAGTACCGAGAAGCCCTTGTTTTAACTGGGGTAATTTTGGAGCAGGTCGTTGGGTGCATTTTAAAGAAAAATGTCTGTCAACATGTCGGACACGAATTGAATGCAATCAGAAGTTATAAAAAGATGCTCATATTTATCTTTACAACACCAGACAAATATGTTTTTTGGGTGGATTTCATTATTTTATTTGGTGACTGTCTCCACACCCATCCCCGTCCGGATCTAACTCCATCCAAATCCTACCACTAGTTTCCATATAACATATCAAAAATAAAAACGTAAAACAATTTTATGGTATTAGAATTTTTAAAATTTATTTATATATATATATATATATATATATATTACATTATTACATCCATACATACAGACGACGGGAATTATGTATATTGATAGACACGATATATATTTTAATGCAGAGCTTCAATTTGTTTTTAAGCGTTGGTGTATATGTGTGAAATATAGGTTTTTAATGAATAACAGTGTAGAATAAACAAACTAAAAACCCTTTTAAAAAAAATGCTCTGCTTTCTTATTCACTCTGGTTTCCATGCTAATCCAGCATGCTCAATGTGGGTTGAAGTTGTTAATGCAGTTTTTAAAAAGTCTTTGGCTGCCTGATAAACTTTTTTTTATGGTCTTTATTTCCCTTCAAGGTGCGGTGGATTGTTCGATAATTTAGGAGCCATTGATTTCAAAGTAGCGCGCTCCGAAGAACTTCACTCTGCGTCTATCTACACTGGTAACATTCAGAATAGACTTGAGGAAGAACGTCCGTCCTTTACAGATATATAATAATAATAATAATAATAATTTGATAATTTATATAGCGCTGTACCCCAGCAAGTAGCTGAACTCAGAGCGCTTCACATAAAAATAGTAATACACATATAATAATCAATGCATTCAATGTAAAGCAGTAAAATGGTGACAGAATTTTGTTTTTATTTTATACACAGAAAGCCTTTGGAGATCCTTTAAGACTGGTGTGATGTGTTCAAATTTCTTTATTCGCAATGCATGCAATGTTTGTTTTTGTTTCCTCTGGGGTCTACGAAGTTGATTTTGTTGTAAACCCCGTCGACATTTGTAGTAACACGGTTTTCTTTATATTGAGGAGACCTATACGGGATATTTATTTGACTCGTATTTATTTTAATTATCAATGAGCTGCCTTAGATGTTATATTAAGAAATAAAATGATTATGTGCAGTCCGCAGATCTCTATCAGTCTGAAACATCTACGGTATGTTGCTATTATGTATTGGCTATGTACTTTTGTTTGAACGGCAGTATTTTGTCTATTCAAAGTCATGAACTGGTTTTACTATAAGATTTTCTGAAAGCGCCACCTTAAACCCTAGAATTGACTCGCGTCATAGCACACACACCTTTCGAAAGACTAGGCTGATCCTGGTACTGTATTTGAGACTTTGAGATTTTAGTGTAGGTCTAGTAAAAATTAACATAGAACTTTTGTTTAAAAAATCTACTGAATTTAACTCTTACCTGTCTTATTGGGGCTATTAGATTTTTAAAAATTGTTTTTGTTTTGATTCTGTTTAGCCATTTACTCCTTTCTCTTGTATAAGATCCTACCTACTTTTTTAAAATAGTAGATACGACCCGCGGCGTAACATACGCCGGAGACTTGGTCATAGATAGTGTAAAGAAAAGGGGGAAAGAACGGACACAAATAGCAGCACGAAGACATGGTTAGCTACCTGCCCCCACCCCAGTGGCGTAGCTAGGGGGGTGCAGGGGGGGGACAGATGTCCCCGGGCGCCACGTTAGGGGGCGCTAAAATGAGTATTAAAATTAATTATTTAAATTTATTTTGATGTAAACTAATGTATTTCAAATACTTTTGCAAGATTGAATTGGAGCTCCACAAATATCTTCATTACAAACCAGTTGGCAAGCATGATTTTGGCGCCCCCATTGAGCATTAAGGGGCGCATGTGGATTTTCAAACTAAAAAAAGTAACCATTAAAGAATCATTTTTAGGTTTTGTTCAGATACATTCCAAAGACGCAGCAGTCCTTGAAAGGGTTATCGTAGAGAAAATGGAATATGATAACATACCTCTAGCCGACTGTCGGTCACAATAACATAACAATGCTGATGTAATGACTGGGCATATATCCGATCCGGCCTTCAACAGAGAATATGTGCCAGAAATCACAGAGCATTGTTTCCAAACTGTGACAACCACAGCTTAAACTCAGCTAAACATAGTGTTGCCAGACGTCCGGCAGAAAGAGGACATGTCCTCTTTTTTAGCTAAATGTTCTCCGTCCGGTAGGCAAAGCTAAAATCGTTTAAAATGTCGGACTTCTCTTACAATTTATATCATAATTTTTATGTATCGTTTTTACAACTATTAACATCGTATGTTTACTTTAAATAAAAATAGATTGTTGCCATTTTTAAAACTTAAAAATCTAGACAAGGACGAAAAAATCTAGGTTTAAAAAAATCGCAGTCATTGAAAATGAAACGGACAGAACAGCAGTATTGGAGGTTATGAGCCGTCTTCACACAACCTTGTAAGTTTTGAAAAATAGATTGGATGAGACATTTATTTCACTGAAAGTCAAGGACATGTTGAGAAGACTTAAGGAAAGTGGTCAAGAAGAAGAGTTTGGCAGATGTTAAGTTGGTGTATGAAGCATGCATTAGTTACTTAGAAAAGTGGTTGAAAACTTTTGAGGAATTTTAATGCTTTAATTGGATGCACTTATACTTATATAATATCAAAGAAGGTGAACTTGATGACCTTTTTCCGTGTATATTGTATTTGAAAGAGAAGGGTATTGTAGATGATGTGCAATTGTTTGACCAATGCAGCAATCTTAAATCATTGGTACAAGACAAAAATGAATAGTTTTTTAAGACTCTTGCATGAACAGTGGCAGCTATTACAATAAAATTGTACTGACTTTAAGTTTAATCCGGGACGACTCAAATGAAATATTCAAAATGTCCTCCTTTGTCGTCCTCCTTATTGTTTTATTATGCCCTCCTTTTGGTGTCCACGTATCTGGCAACCCTAGCTAAACAAGATCACGTTTTTTGGAAGAGTTGAAAGTATTTATTTGTTTTTAAATCCCTTATATTAAACTTCGCGGCCGTCTCTGTCGTCATCTCATCATCTCTCTCATCATCTCATGGGCTGGGCGGACGGAAAAAGAAAAGTCGAAAATGACCCACTTCCAGTGATCCGATCGAGATGAAATTTGGCACACGGACCCGACTCACCTAACAATGCATCGTATCAAAATTTCAGATCGATCGATCGTACCGTAATTAAATTAATGCATTTTTAGTTTATCCTTATATGAGGTATGTAATTCAAATTCACGGTTTGTTATTGTTTTTTTCTTCCACTTCCACGTGAGTTTGAGTTGACGCCGACCGTCGTGCCGACACCCCCTCACGTCCCACCCCCATTTGTTAAAGACATGGGACATCACTCGGTGTCAGTCTGTCAATGTTTGTGGCGTTTGAAAATAATCAATACTGTTAGTTATGTCTCATATATAAGGGATTTATAGTCAAAAACTTTGTTTTTACGGGTTTGTTTTTTCTCTCGTTCAACAAACTCGTTGGGAAGATTTTTAAAAAATTGTGCCAATCAAAGTGAGGAGGGAGTCTAAAACATGCTGGAGTGCACGATCAGAAGCTGTTGAAGCTATTTATGAAGGACTATATGAACTAGTAGGGCTGTTGGAAAAATTATCAGAAGATGCAACTGTGACGTCTGACAACAGAAGTGATGAAGAAACTTTACTGGCAGGTATATTAAATTTAAACTTCCTAGTTTTTATAAATTTCTGGAACATCATGCTTGGGAAAATTGATCGCGTCCAGAAACGGTTGCAGGATCCTACTATGCATTTCAAGGAAGCAGCATCTTATCTTGAATCGCTGGTGCAAGAACTTGTCAACATTCGTGATGCACAACTTGGGGAATCGAGGTTGACAGAATGGTTTAGACGACATAGGAGGATACCTGGAGAATTAGCAAGAGATACAGGACTTTCGGCAGAAGGAGAAATTGCACGTGTTAGCCTAACTGATAGACTCCAACAGGAGATATCAATACGGTTTTTGTCTAGAAAAACGTAAACACAAAATTTGTATTATTAATAAACGTCAAAACTCTTCTCGCTGAAACAAATGTCGATACACTTCGTCAAAATTTCAGAGATTTTGGAAATTTCTATGACACTGATGTCAAGCTGTGAGCGGTCCATCCGCAAACTGAAGCTTATTTTGTCTTATTTACATGCTTCAACGGAACAAGATCGTCATAGTGATCTTGCACCCCTTAGCATCGAAAGAGAAACACTTGAGAATATTAATTTTGACAATGTGATTGACGAGTTTGCGACTGTCAAACCAAGGACGATCAATTTGTTGTAGACTATGTCTATTCCAATCATGTATAATTAGTAGAGTCAATTTTTTTCAAATAAATTGTTTACAATCGCATTCTACTTCATTAAAATACCAGATGCTTCGAAAATGAATCATATAAACCGTAAAATTTCAAAAAATTTCTAGGGGGCCCCCAGAAATTGTCGGTCTGGGAAGGGGCGCAAAATTTGTGTGATGTCCCCGGGCGCAGATGACCCTAGCTACGCCACTGCCCCACCCTACGCCACCGCGCTTGCCAACCATAACCTGTGATGGGTCGAACCTAGTGAGGGTCATTCGTCATGCTTATTTGCTAGCGTCTTGTGCTCGTCCTAATTTCTGGTGAATTATCTATATACTAGCAGACCCGTCGTGCGTTGCAACGATCTCAGTAAAAATGAATACATTTAAAGAAACCAATGAGTGGTATGTTTTAAAAACAAGTATGCCAGAAACCTTCGCGGAAGTGTGCAAAAAAAGTCCAAGTTTCATATCAAACGGATAAATAAATTAATAGTTATAAAGCTTACAAAAGAAGAAACGATATTAAGGGCCCCGAGCCCCAAAATGAGGGATAATTTAATTTTTTTTATTGCCATTGAATTCAATCTATATTTCTCAATATCGTGTAAAATTTAATGGGGAACACAATTATTAAAGTTCAGTTTAAAAAAAAGACATTTGGGGTCCCCAGCTCCGAGGGTATGGACATTAGGAGTTCAGTGCCCTATAGTAATTTAATATAGGCTCATAAGTTTTTATATACTAAGTTGGTCAAACTCCAGTTATTTTCTCATTATCAAACGCTTAAACTAATTTTTATATAGCTTATATATGGAAAACATGACATTAAGGGGCACAGGAGCCCATTTGGGGCAAGATGTCAATTTCAAAAACCTGTTCATTTGAATTCAGTTTCATCATGGATATATTTCTCAATATCGTTAAAAAGTGAATGGGAAACATATTTTTTTAAAAATATACGAAAAAAGACATTTTAGGCCCCCAGCCCCGAAGAAATTGATATTAGAAGTGACCTTAATTATTTTAATATGGGCTACCAAGTTTTTGTATACAAAGTTTGGTTAAGATCCATTGATTTACTCAGTAGCTTACGAATAAAATAATTTTTATATAGCTCATATAGCAAAAACGACATTAAGGGCCCCAGGGCCCATTTAGGGTGAGATATAAAGTTCAAAACAACTTTTCATTTCAATATGGATAATAATGGATACATTTAGCATTATTTTTCAAGATCGTTAATAATTGAATGGGGAATCAAATCTTTAAAGTTTAAGAAAAAAGGCATGTTGGGCCCCCAGCCCCAAAATGTTGTTAATTAGAAGTTCAGTGCCCTACAGTATTTTAATATTGGCTGTCAAGTTTTTATTTTAAAAGTTTGGTTAAAATCCATCAATTTACACTGTAGCTAACGCTTAAACTAATTTTTATATAGCTCATATAAGCAAAAAATGACATTATGGGCCCACGGTCCCCATGAGTGTTAAATTTAGAAAAAAAAGTTGTCTGTTACCATCCCGTGAGCGTACTCAACAGTCTCCAAATGTTTCATGACGATCGGGTGAATGGTTTAGTCAGCTATAAAGGACATGTGCGCCCCCCCACACACACACAGAGAGAGAGAGAGACATACTTTCATTATATATATATATATATATATATATATTAGGGCTGTTATCGCTTAATTTAAATTTAATGGTTAACTTTTGAAAAATTATCGATTAATTAATCGATAATATTTCGATTAAAACCAAAAATAGAACTTTATGACTTCATTAAACTGAACATTTCTCACGGATATTGAAAATTAAGAATATTTTGAACTAAATTTCATGACAATGTGTTGATACTTGATTTGTGCTGAAGGTGGTACGTCAGCGATGTATTTGATCCTTTAAAAGGGAATTGCTTATGGCAGTGGACACAGTAAACGTTTTCACCATCTTCGACTTTGCCATCCGCAGTTAGCTTAAAAACAACATATTTGCTCAACTTTCTAGTTATATGTTTAAATTTAACTGCGCTGATGCTGTCAGCAGGACCGTCTTAACGCATAGGCCCGTTGGGCATTTGCCCCGGGGCCCACGAGCATATGGGCCCCATGGGAATATGTTTATTTAAATATATTATGTATATTTATTGTTTATTCCAACACTATTTCTTTGCCCGGGGGCCCAAAATGGTGTAAATACGGCTCTGGCTGTCGGCCATTTTATAGTTGACGTCTGCCGGTCAACATAAATTAATAAACTAAATTTTAATAATACGCGTGAGATGTTTATACGTAAAAAAAATATATAAATGATTATTAATTATTAATAATTTATTATTTATTACTAAAATTAAAAAAAAATATTATAAATATTTTCTTAAATTTTAATCGAATTTTTATCGATTAAAATTATTTTAATCGATAAAATTTTTAACGATTAATCGAGAAATTAATCGATAATTTCCGCAGCCCTAATATATATATATATATATATATATATATATAATATATATATATATATATATATATATATATATTATATATATAATATATATATATATATATATATATATATATATATTAATATATATATATACTAGCGTACACCCGTCAAAAATGACGGAAGTTATCAGCTGAAATCTATTTATTTTATAAAAAATGCACTTTTAGGGCGCCTACGGCGCCGACCTTTTTCAAAAGCCCAACTAACTTGTCCTTGTTTGATAAATACGAAATATTAAACTTTCTGAAATGTACAGAAAGTATTTTATAATAGGGGTTGCAGGGTGCCTACGGCGCCCCATTTAGTTTTTGATTTTATAATTAACCATCATCAAATCCTCTTTTTACATTGATCCCTTTTCCAAAATTAAAATATGAGCGAAAACAATGACGTCATATAATTATTTTTTTTACAGCGCATCTATAATTTGCACACCTTTTGATGCATTGGTGCAGTAATTTGGTTTTCCCTGCTTTCTAAAATTAGTAGCGTCAGGACTGACAGACACTACTTGCGTGACAATGGCAAATTATATTGTTTAATATATATATATACTAGCGTGGGTACACCCGTCAAAAATGATGGAAGTTTTCAGCTGAAATCTATTTATTTTATAAATATTGCACTTTTTTAGGGCGCCTACGGCGTCTACCTTTTTCAAAAGCCCAACTAGCTTAACCTTGTTTGATAAATACGAAATATTAAACTTTCTGAAATGTACACAAAGTATTTTATAATAAGGGGTTGCAGGGCGCCTACGGCGCCCCCTTTCTTTATTTTATTTTATAATTAACCATCATCAAATCCTCTTTTCACATTGATCCCTTTTCCAAAATTAAAATATGAGCGAAAACAATGACGTCATATAATATTTTTTTACAGCGCATATTTAATTTGCACACCTTTTGATGCATTGGTGCAGTAATTTGGTTTTCCTTGCTTTCTAAAATTAGTAGCGTCAGGACTGACAGACACTACTTGCGTGACAGTTGCAAATTATATTGTTTAAAATATATATATATATATATATATATATATATATATATATATATATATATATATATATAGCCAGGGAAAATAATGGGAATTTCCCATCATAGCTTCAGACGCCCAGCTGCTAAACCTCTTTGTGACTCAACGCAAGTAATCCAATATGTTGCAAGTATTGTACAAGATAAACTGTTGCATTTGCAAAGCAAGAGTAATTTATAGGTACATTTGTCTTTATTTAATTCCGAGGCGAGATTAAACTAATCCCATCAAAGAGTTGAAGGAAATTGTTGAGATAAAACAGGGGTGTGGTAATGCGATAATTTAAGGTGGGCAGGAGGAATAAAGTTGTTAGCTAAATCAGGTTGTTTTCTCAGCTGTGTTAGACATTGAGAAAAACAAGTAAAGCAAGTTCAATGTTTCTTTAAAAGCCAGACTGACATGGGAGGTATGGTTTCAAGTAAGACAGGTGAGTGGGTTTAGCTTCAGGTCACATCAATGGTTTCAAGTAAGACAGGTGAGTGGGTTTAGCTTCAGGTTACATCAATGGTTTCAAGTAAGACAGGTGAGTGTGTTTAGCTTCAGGTTACATCAATGGTTTCAAGTAAGACAGGTGAGTGGGTTTAGCTTCAGGTCACATCAATGGTTTCAAGTAAGACAGGTGAGTGGGTTTAGCTTCAGGTTACATCAATGGTTTCAAGTAAGACAGGTGAGTGGGTTTAGCTTCAGGTCACATCAATGGTTTCAAGTAAGACAGGTGAGTGGGTTTAGCTTCAGGTCACATCAATGGTTTCAAGTAAGACAGGTGAGTGGGTTTAGCTTCAGGTCACATCAATGGTTTCAAGTAAGACAGGTGAGTTGGTTTAGCTTCAGGTCACATGAAGTTTATTTCAGAAATTTAAATTTCCATACCACATATCTCAATTAATTGTGAGAGAGGGTAAGAGAGAGAGAGAGAGAGAGAGAGAGAGAGAGAGAGAGAATTGTAGGGGGGAAAGGATAGAGCGATAGAGAAAGGATAATTAAAGAGACAACGATATATATATATATATATATATATATATATATATATATATAATATATATATATATATATATATATATATATATATATATATATATATATATAGAGAGAGAGAGAGAGAGAGAGAGAGAGAGAATTGTAGGGGGGAAAGGATAGAGCAATAGAGAAAGGATAATTAAAGAGACAACGATATAGGATAAAAGAGAGAGAGAGAGAGATAGAGAGAGCACTAGAGGATAAGAGAAAAAGAGAGAAGGGGGAGACTTAATAAATGAATGTTAAAAATAGAGAGAGAGCTAGGGAGAGAGAGAGTGAGAGAGAATTAGAAAGAGGAAAAGATAGAAGAAAAGGGGTGAGAAGAAGAAGGGGAAAAAGAGATTAAGAGGTAAAGCAAAAGAGACTGAGAAGAGTGTGAACTAAATAAGTGCTTCTCAATTTTTTTAATTTGGCGGACCGGCAGGAATTTTTCCATTGCACCAGGGACCGGTGTACTATTTGAAAAATTGACATATTTTATACGGTTAGTATTAATGGTTGCAGATAAGGGATTATAATTATATTTGTCTGTCCTTTCTTGAAAACTTCTGCGGACCGGCAGAGGATGGCTCATGGACCGGCACCGGTCCGCGGACCACCACTTTGAGAAGCACTGAACTAGATAATACGAAAGAGAAAGAAATTGAGAATAAGAGAGAGAGAAAGCAGAATGAGTGAGAGAAATAGTGCATTAAAATTTAAAGAGTGAGAAAGAAAGAAATAATTTGAGAGAGAGGGAGAAAGATAGAGGATAGAAAGAAAGGCAGAATAATGAGGAGGGAGACCGAGGGGCTAGATGTGACAAAAGGATTCGATAGATCAAAGACAGAGATATTGGATGGGAAACAGCGAGGCAATATCAACTTTCTTTTCTAGAAAGAGACCACGACCTGGGTGCATCGTGACCCGGATGCAATGGATGAGAAAAATTTGTATTTCGTAATTGACAAAGATGTGAAATGTCGAATCCATTTACAATAACTCTGAGAAATGCCGTAAGCCAATTTTTGTTTATAATTTAATGATATTGTTCAATATTTAACTTTTTAGATACGTTCTTTAGATAACATTGAAATATTTTTAGTGCTAAACATGGAATACAGCATTTCCATCAAAGACAATGATTACAAGTTTAAAAACACACACAAAATTAGAAAATAATATAGATGATAATTTTAAAAAATGTTGATAAGCCCTCTATGTAGCCAAATAATCCAGACTTATGTGACTGGAAACTTGTCTGTAATTGTTTGAAAAATATTTCTTCAAATTAAATAAAGTAATGTAAAAAAAAATTTTTTTAAAGCTCACGCTTTTATTTACATATAGAAAGTGCACTAAACAGAAGAAAATAAAAATTTCTTATGAAAACAGGTGAAATCGGTGAACCTATCTACTGCACATAAAAGCGTGGGGCGCCCATCACAAAATCATTTCTCATTGCAACTATTCTCTTAAATATAGATAAATATTTCTAATTAATGTGATAGTAGCATTTATATGATCAAAGTTGTGAAACTTTTAATGTTTATTAATATTCATACAAATTTGTTTTTATGTTTCGCAGCCTTGTACACGATAGAGAGTTGTGATGAGCGCCCCACGCTTTTATGTGCAGTAGATAGGTTCACCGATTTCACCTGTTTTCATAGAAAATTTTTATTTTCTTCTTTTTAGTGCACTTTCTATATGTAAATAAAAGCGTGTCCTTTTTAAAAAAAAGATTTTTTTACATTATTTTATTTTCTACTTTTTAGTATCAACATTTTTTAAATTGATTTTTCGACCTTATCAATTCAATTTAATTAGTTAAACTTCATTGTCAATAACTTAAATGTGATAGTGGTAAAAAGAAAGATTATTCATTAAAAATTTATGTATAATACAAAAAAAAACATTTTCCCTCAACTGAAAATTGAACCTCGTACACCCCATGTCGGCAATCGATCACGCTTATATTTCGGCCAACAAGACTTCTTGTTGACAGTACTTTTTAAAGTTATAATAAAAACTCTTTACCACCCCACATCTAACACCAACACATTGAGATTAATTGTATCCCTCTAGGGCGAATTGAGGCATGGTTCATTGACGCGAGTGATAATATTTTATATAGACAAAAACTAAAAACTAAAAGTGCATTAATTTAATTACGGTACATTCGATCGATCTGAAATTTTAATACAATGCATTGTCATCCACGATCTATATGTGGTAAAATTTTGAGATCTCTAGGACCATCAGAAGTGGTTTAATTTTACGTTACAAGATTTGAAGGAAGGATGGATACAACATACAAACAGTGTGACTTAAATAAAAGCGTGTAATAATAATAAAATCATCCGCTCCGGACACGTATCATCTAATATCCTAGTTACATACATAGAAGAAATGAAAAATTAACATTGTTATTTGAATGAATTAGATCTAAACCCCAGGATAAAGCGTAATGTTACGACTTTCACGGACGCACGTACACTCGCGTGCACGCACACACACAGACACGCACAAAAATAACAATACACGTCGCAAAGGGAGCCAAGCCCATTTATTTTAAAACTTAGGGTAATCCCATTGAGCTTGCAATGTTTACGTCTTATATTTATATCTTTCATTCAGAGAGTTTATTTTTCAAGAGTTGATTAGACTATTACACAAGAGATTACAGCGGTTACAGATTACTGCGACTGATTAGTAAGGCTATGCCGATTGCCGACGATTCGCCACTTATTCGGCGCATCCCCCCCCCCAATCCACTGCCTCCATCCCCTTAAAAATTAATCAATGATACAAAATGATAAGTTCAGAGATTAAAACTGTAAATTTTAAATTATTGTTGATTTAAAATTCCTTGACACGGCACACACTCGGTTCGCGTCGCAGTCATCATGTGTTTCAATACGATTTCCGACGGCATAGTCACGCACTGGCATCCTACTCTCAACCATCACGTCTTGTTCAACCGTCACATAGATAACAATCGTAGCATCCCCCCTCCCCCGGCGCCTCATCCCAGATGGTCAGTCCTCTCTGTTACAGTTACACTTGGGGGACTTTGTCATTCCGGGTGACCAATAGATTTTCGGTCCGAAGTTGATCCCGATGGCTGATTGAAAGACCAAGTTCTATTGACCCTGTATTGTTTGAGATGGGCGTATCAAGATGGACAAATTCGCCCGAGCCCAAACATCAACCAGTGGCGAGTTTGTTTAGAGATAAGACGATGAGGTCAACAAGAAAGAGATACAAGGAGAAGTCGGGGAGGTCAAGAGCTGAAACTCCAGCGAGGATCTCAATCAAATTCTAGGGGAGTCCTGGGGGACAGAGATCTCGACAATGGGGGGGGGGTCATTATTCGAGATGAAAGCATTTAATTGTAAAATTTGGAAGTTAATTCCCAAGGATTTGTTACAAAATAAAGGATTGTTAAATGATAATTTTAGTATGAAATTACAGACAAGTAATGACAATAATTAAATCTTACATTCTATGAAGGTTAAATATTTCCCATTTGCGTTGTAACGTTACTTTTACTTATCTACTCGAAATAAAATGAACTTACTGGTAATTTACAAATTATATAAAAAGTAGAAAGTTTCAAACAAATTGTTAATGTTTTCGACACATAAATCGCAATAATTATGATTGATTTTGCTTATTTTTTAAATGAAGAAAATTTTTGGTTTAATTAAACGATCGCTCTGTGTGTTAACGACCTTATTATTTTTATAATCTAACGTACGCAATAATCTTCTGTATAGTATAGAATGAGCGTCTGTAACAGATAAAATACTTTCATATCTTTAAAAAAATATATATAAGATTGTACAAATGTAAAAATCAATGTAATTACGGAACTCCCCATTATTGTTACCAAAATCCTCTGCTTATTTACTGAAAGATTTCCCGGAAAAGAAGTTAATGACGATGTCGTGACTAGCCGAGAAACTTGCCACTTGCTGTAGCTGAGCCAGGGTTGCCAGATTGTAATTTGCGTAAAAGGCCAAACTTACTGCCAAAAAAGGCCAAAAAAGGCCAAACTTATTTTATATGAAAAATGTCAACAAAAATGACGTCACGCACCTAGGGGGCGGGAGGGGGTCATAGATTTATGGCGAGGGGCGGGTGCTTTTAAGAACTGTGACGTCATATTGGAAAGGGTCTAGCTCTTGATTACATGTGACGAGTGGTGTGGGGGGGGGGTGAAAATACATTGAAAATCTGCCAAAATCGCGTGACGTCTTTTATGGACGGCTCATAACGGCTGAAAATTATTTAACTATTTAAAATGAAGGTAGAACCAGGAGAAAAAGGATAATAAATGTGTAAATGCCAATGTTCGTATGTATGGTTGTACTCACAAAATAAATAGACTATGATACTAACATAAAAATTTGAAAGAAAAGCTTCAGGTCATCCTTTTCCGCTAGACTGCTATTTGCAGTATTATTATAAACTTTATCAGATGTCAAGTCATCAAGCACTCTTGGTGAAATAAGAAAGTCCTTGCTGCATTTATTTGTAAACAAAAGCTCAGCCTGGACTATAACAATAGCGTCTAAAAGTGTGAGCTGCATTCTATATCTGTCTTTTTCTTAATAGCCTTTTCGTTAAAATTTTTAATGTCTAAAATACACGTAAGCTATTCAAAAATAGAAAAAAATTAATAAGGTTATTGACTAATTGGCAAATTTTTAATCTTTTTTTGTTGTGATAAACATTATTTTTTATATATATTATATATATATATATATTTATTTTTTTAAAGAAAAAGGCCAAAAAAAGGCCAAAAGGCCAACAAAAATTTTTGAGGCCAAACCCTCTTAAAAAAGGCCAAATTTTGAGAATTTGGCCTTAAAAAGGCCAATATGGCAACCCTGGCTGAGACACGTGATGTCTTTCATTTCCGGCCCAGCGCTGCTTATCGTGGCGGGATGATGGGTCAATAAAAAATCTGGAGTCATGGGATGAGAAAATTAAAAACTATAATTTTTAACTAGAAATTTATTTCCAATTTCCGATTTTTCTTTTAATAATCTTTGATCGTATTTCACACGTTAAACGTATGACTTCCTCATTATTGTGGCTAGCAACATTATACACCTCTTTAAACAATTGCCTTACGAGTGCTAAGAATGATAATTACTTAAATATTTTCAGGACATTTTTTTTTACATTACAAACACTTTCAAATATTGTAACCATTCCCTAAGGAAAATCATTTGATTTCTGCGTTAATAACACAGTTGCATATTTCTTCTTCCACCATTCAACTCCAGTTTTCTTGTAGATTAAACCTGCTTTTAAATAGCCCTACTCGCTCTTAAGAACCGTGTAATTTGTTTATTGTCTACGAATTCTAAGACAATCCGTTCAGTCTGTAGTGCAATTTTGTTTCATTTCGCTAGACGTGCTCTTAGCGTTGTTCATTTTTTAAAGACTTGTGTGCTTTAAAGTGCTTCTCGGACGTTCTGTTTTGTTGTTGTTGTTTTTTTAAAAAAAAATTTGGGACTCTATTACTTTTATCTAATTCATGATGACGCTCAGGCTAAGTATAACTCATGTCATTTGCAGCCTTTTAAAAGGAAGTATGAACTTTCGATTTTTCCCTTTAATTTTATCAGAACTTTTTTAAAAATAATAAACAATGTATGGATTTAATGAGATTGCATGTTGATTCTAACAAAGATCACATTTTTATTTTACCCCAAAAAGAAAATGACGTGTTTTTTCTTTGGTCTGTTTATCTCTATGCCCACCGGCTGATCAACGCTGTGGTAATGTATAAGTTTATGCATATGAATTTCGGGTAGGATATTGCCAAGGTCAATTATGTATGTTTTATAAGTTTATGTATACAGTTTTCTCAGAAGCTATTCCTATGATCATATCTATGTAATGTGAGAGTTTATGCATAAATAATGCAGGGGGAGTTTACTAAATCTTCATTAGACTTGATGAACCGGACAATAAAAACGCCTCTTATCTGTTTACAGACGCTCCTTCTATACAGAAGATTATTGCGTCCTACGCTTATCTATGGTTTCTCTATTCAAAAAGAGAAGGATTTCTAAAAATAGATTAGCGTTCCTTTTAAAAACTAGATTCCAGGAATTGGATCACAACCATTAAGGATGGTCAAGGCTTTTCTAATCCCCAACCAGTCCACCATTAAACCAAAATAAATTGTGCGGCTCAAATTTCTTCAATTTGCAAGAAGAACAAAGTGCTTATCGGTGTTATGTGCCGTCTTCCACCAACCATTTTTGTCCTACACCAGTGAATCGAGGACTCGTAATAATATGTGTACTTGCAACTAGTACTATTGTATTTGGAGTTAAATGGAGATTGCTAAAATTATTTTATTTTTGTTAAAACCCATTAAACTACGGTGAAATTGGTACGAACTGCCGGCGTTTTTTTTTCATCGCCAAACGAAAGCGATTGAGTTTTTATTATAGTACAACTTTGTTACGCACAGACAAATTAAATCCTAGGGTTTTAAATAAAACAGATGCCCGATCTTTAACTGCACTGCTTGGATCCGATAACGTTCACTTCACATATGGTTTTGTTGTTGAAATTAAAATTTTCTAATTAATTAAATAACCGCCTCAGCACAAATCGAATCTTTGCATTCAAACTAAGGACACATTTTATGATCAACTATCCTGTGAAAAACATCAAACGGATGAAATGAAAGATTCACATTTACGGCTTCCCAAATGAACTAATTTAAGCTGAACCAAATGGAATCCAAGGGCTCAAAGTAATCCGTCATGAGATCATTGTCCACTCAAAGGGTATGCGCCTGGAAAGTTAATTGCCCCTGAAGTCCGAAAAAAACAATTACACAAGGTCATCAAGGGCCCCAGACGGGTCAAAAACTTTTCACCGCAGGACCCGGATGTGAAGTTTGTGGGAACACAGTTCGCCAGTAGAAATGAACTCCAGTTCAAAAGTCATTTCACGTTAAATTGATATTTTATTTTATTTCATTCCTAAATTTGTTTTTACTTAATCTCTATAAGGGATATTTTAGCTGTATTAAATTATATATGTGTTTAAATAATATTTTTTTAATATGTAAGACACGTATATTTTTAATTACACACACACATACATATATTTATTGTGTAAGAGAATGTAATGTAGGTGTATAGAATATACCTATATACATTAGGAATTATTTATGTTCATGAATTTGTTTAAGATAAACGGGGAAAAAATCGTGTCTTGGGTAAAATAGGGTTTGGGAAGTAAGGTAAGATCTTTTTGTCTTTGACATGGTGTTTTCGGAAAAAGAAACATTTATTTAGATAGAAATAAACATAATGGGTGTATTAAAACTAGTTTTTTTATTCTTTTATTTTTTGCATATTCCATAAAGCCGATCGAGTGAAACAATAATTCACTTGCAGCGTCACATATATATTTACCCTCAAGTATATCTGACTCACTCACTGTGGCCTAACGCTAAGGGACATCACTCTGATTTTTTTTATAAATTAAAAATATAGACTTAATAAAATGAACAAAAAAACTTTTAAAAAAAGATGAGCCCCAGCTTCAGTGAGGAATGTAGAATCTCGCATTAAAAGCAGAAAATAATTTTTTAGTCACAAACTAAGTAGTCACACAGGGGCACTCAGAACTCTAAGTTTTATTGATATTTATTGTGATCGATTGTGGGATTTAATGTGAGATATAAAATTTGATCAACTAACACAAACGTTCTGAGTCCCCCTGTGTGACTACTTAGTTTGTGACTACTTAGTTTGTGACTACTTAGTTTGTGACTACTTAGTTTGTGACTACTTAGTTTGTGACCAAAAAAAATATTTTTTCTGCTTTTTCATACGAGATTCTACACTCCTCACTGCAGCTGGGGCTCATCTTTTTAAAAAAGTTTTTTTGTTCATTTTATTTTCTACTTTTACGCGTTAACAAAAGATTTGTAAAACTTAATTTCATT